>JAHXMU010000118.1:178774-232426 GCA_019455685.1 Philornis downsi | reverse complement strand
AAAAAAAAAAAAAAAAAAAAAAAAAAAAAAAAAAAAAAAAAAAAAAACTCCATGCTCCAATTCGGGTCTATAAGCTTTCGATAATGATTTAACCAGGCAATATGACAATACAATACCTAATCTATATTCGCTAATGCATTTTCCTAATATTAAACGTGTACCAATCGTAATTCACTCCAAAGCCCAGTATCCGACATCGGGTTTACTTCATGAGACATAAATCGCATCAAAGGCAACACTTTATGCGAAATCACAAACTACGGCCATTAGGTCTTGGCCGTTCAAATGAAAGTATAACATCAGGCAAGAATTCAACATAAATTCGAATGAGAAAAAACTTTGCGATTTCTCTGTTGCGAATGCTGCTTTTATGAAATTAAATCCGCTGGTTACATCGGAGGGAATGCCACAGCAACCTCGTGGAGAATAAGATATCGAGGTAGTAAGAAAAAAGTAAAATTATACAAATACTCACAACCATATATTACGAGTACAACCAACTACCAAAAATACTCTGGACAACCAGTCATGTAACTTACATGAAATGGATGCTGGAGACTGGTCAGAAGAGATACAAAGGATAGGGTTCACAATGCACGCTTACATATGTACATCTACATGGAAGCCTTAAATACAAATGCTTTCCAAACGAACGAGCGCGTGTATATGGACAACATCAGTAAAGTGGCTTAAACTTGGCTAGCGAAGCATGCCAAAGCATTTGGCCTGATGCTTAACGAGAAGAGAGCCTTAAGTCAAGCGACAAGATTTACGGTCTAAAGATTTGAGTTAAATAAATTTTCATGTCCAGAAGGAACTGTGGGCGGAGAAAATGTGAAAATACGAGTGTCTCGTCTAAGTGACGCATAAAATACATGCAATATAAATTTTCCGAAGTTTAAGGGGGACACATCAGGGACCGTCAGGACAAACGTGTAAATGTATGTACAGCTTTATGTGTGCCTTAACACTGTGTAAGCGCTTACATGAGCTAATTTATATATACATACATCCTAGTAACATGTACAGAATTTACTCTAAATATGATTTACGTTTAATAACATCAGAGTATGAATTTATATGCCCATTAATTCTATTTAAGCATAATACCCCAGCCGTAATTGCCTGTTAATTATTCGTGAAACTGCATGGTTGTTTCATTGTTTATTAATTAGAAAATATACTTTAATAAAATTACCGTGAAAGTTTGCATGTATTGAATATATTTAACAAGAATTTTACCAAAAACCGTGAGAAATAATGCCCAGTAGAGTATTTCCATTGTTCATGGACAGTGTTTTCAATTCATATATGTAAATTTATTCAATGTGATTATAAATACGGCTCTCAAACAGAATTTGTCACCAACAAGAAATCAACTGTAAATAATAATATTTACATTTCATCCCAAATAGTTTCATGCGGGCAGTCTAATTTGGTTTTTCCTTTTAGCAAATAAAGGAAAAGTCATTGATTCCACTAACGGCTCGACCTTTGTCAGTTGTGGTCCCGATTAATTGAAAGTTGAAAATGGAAAAGGACAATTAAATGTAATTTTTTTACTAAAGGCCAGATGATCTTACTGTTCTTAAAGCCCGAGAACTTTCTCTCCATTAAACATTAGAAGGTTTTTAACTGGAATGGACTATTGTGAAATCGATCCATACATAAATTTAGTTGATGTACATTAATTATTCCACACTCCCAATTGGACGTAAGTATTGAATTAAAAAGAATTACCGATAATCTTTTGCTATCTAACTAACCGAAACTAAAGCAACCACTAAGAAATAAAATAAAGTTGAATAGCAGTTTTCCGGATTATGAGGGTAGTCCAAAAACTAGTCGACCTGACATATAGATGGTGTCAGTAGTTTAAAAAAAATTATATTAGTGAAAATTGGCAACCTTATAAAAAGTATGTTTTAAGTTTCAAGTTTAATGTTTACAATGGCTCTAATAAAAATATTAAACAACGTTCTTAGAGCCATTGTAAACATTGAAAAAATTGGCCACCGTTATGTAAATCAGTATTTGCATTTGGAAGGTCTCAATGCTACCAATATTAAAGCCACTGAGGGAGTCTGCTCCTTTATTTACGACTGTAAAATTTTGGGTAGTGGAGTTTAAACGAGGCCGTATGAGCTGCCAAGACGAATACCGTAGTGGTTGACCAATTGAGGTGTCCCCACCAGACTCGGTTAAGAAACTCCATAAAATGATATTGGATGATCGTCGGTTGAAGGTGCGTAAACTATTAGAATTGATAGGTATTTCAAAAATTGCTATTTATCGTAAATTCACCGAAGATTTGAAGATGAGAAGGCTGGGCGTAAGATGTGTGCCACGCTTGTTTTCAATAAAGCAAAAACAGCGTCGTTAAGATGTTTAAATAGAGTGTTTGGCGACCATAAACCAAACTAAAACCAAACTTTTGTGTCGATTTATAACCATGGATGAGACTTGGGTCCACCACTTCACACCTGATATGAAGAAACAGTCAGAGCAGTGAACTGGAGTGGAGAATCCTGTCCAAAGAAGGCGAAAATGGTTATGTTTGCAAGCAAGGTCGGGGTGTCTGTTTTTGGGATGCGCGTGGAATTATTTTTATTTATTATCTCCAGAAATGAAAAACCATGAACGGCGAATATTATACTAATTTATTGCAGCATTTAGGTGATGAAATTACGAAAAAGGCCGCATTTGGCGAAAAAGAAAGTGTTGTTTCATCAAGACAATGCTCCAGTTCACACATCAACTATTGAGATGGCCAGAATTATTGGATTGAAAATCGATTTGCTTCATTACGTACCTTATTCGCCAGATTCAGCTTCCTCGGACGTTTTTTCTATTTCCAAACTTGAAAAAAAATCTGCGGCTATTTTAAGGAGTTTATTATAAAAATGAGATTATGTTGAAAGTTAAAGGAAAGCTTTTTTCTAGCTTGCATTTTAAAGATGTTTACCGAAGGAGTTGCTACAAATCACATTTAGTGATTGCAGAAATACATTCCGTGTGTCTCTTTCGGCTTATGGGGTATTACGGCAAATACTGTGTAACTCAATTTTTATACTAGCAAAGTGATCGTTCCCAGCCAATACTGAGATTGTATGCAGTTGCTGCTTATCTTGAATGAAATGATGGCAAAAATACGAGAGAAATGAAAAATATGGCACTTCCAAATATTTACTTAACAACATGCACCTGGAAAGTCCCGAACTGTCTAAAAAGTAAGTGTCTCTATTCGGCAAAATTACGTCCATTTGATGATACAGATCGAACCAGGGTGTGCCAGATGCAAAAGCGGTGACGTTTGTTAAAGTTGCCCAGCAGAATGGGATGAATTTGGATACTTAAATTTAGATTAAAGTCCAAAATCCTTATCAAGACCAAGTATTTTTTTTTTTATTACACCGAGATTAGATTGTACACATACACATATATTTCGTATTATATATTTGGTGCAATGAAGAATAGCACATTGTGTTCCGAAGGAGCAAAGTAAGAGGAAAGGGAGAGAGTCAAAACGTCTTCTTAAGCATAAGAAACGATTGTGAAGAGAGAGAAGATGTGGAAAGCAAGAGGTATAGAGATTAAATCCGGAAATTCAAACAAAAGTTAAAAAGTAAAAGCTTGGGTGTCCTCCTTTTGTAAGGACAACGAACAGAACACTTTTAAAATGTACTAGTTTCGAATAGAGCCAGAAGTGAATATCTAATTTGAGATCGGAATGGAAATATCACAGGTGGAGCATTATTGATAATCTGTACAATATGACCAAGCCACCAAATGATTATATTTTAATGTGCTTGATCACTCTTATATCGATATACAGCTCATGACTCATAAGACACTGATACTTTCTGTGAAAATTGATGGTTCCATACATTTTGTCAATTTTTTTTTTGCAGAAAACTATCATTTGCCTTTACTATAACCAAGGATTCTGTGATGTACAGTAAGAGAAGTAGGACTAGAATCTAATAAGGTTGACTTTTTATTGGCGAGGAGGGCTTTGTTATTTAATAGCTTGTAAATCTTACGGTAGCGTCAGTCCGCAAGCAATACTCTTCTACTAATGTCCAGGCTGATATCATTAGATTTATTTAGGGTGGCGCCGAATTAAAAAAAATATATATTTTCATGTAACGTACCGAAAGAATACCTCTTTGTTCATCAAAACTAATTTTTTTCTGCGTTGTCCTCTTTTATCACCACACTCATTATTGCTGAGTGGTTCTCGGTTTACTATGCATGCATATTACACCGAACTGTTTCGGATTAATGTTTCCCAAAAAACAAATATAAATTGCCAAAATAGTGCTGTTGGGCAACCACAATCAACAACTGCAAAAAAAATAATACAATTTGTACATTAAGACATAGTTATTTCTATACCATATAGGCTGATATAGGTGCTTATTATACCTGTAGGAATGAAGGAATGAATATAACTATACATACAGGGTTGCCCATATTCGACGGACCCATGTTTTTAAAAAAAATCAAAGAAAAAAATAAAAATTTGGCGGTTGGCAATCTTATTCATTTAATTTGTTCCAAGTAGATTTGTTTTCATCAATTTTTGAATATGATATCTCTCAAATGGCCGCCTCTGGCGTTGATGGCATATTGTGCCCTTTTTGCAGCATTTTCCATCGTTTTCGCCAACATTTCGGCCGGAATAGCGGCTATTTCTTCACGAATGTTGTCTTTGAGCTCTTCTACGGTCCTTGGCTTGTTAACGTAAACCTTTGACTTCAAATGTCCCCACAAGAAGAAGTCAGCGGGCGTCAAATCGGGCGAACGCGGTGGCCAGTCCAAATCACCACTTTTCGACATCAAACGGCCCGGAAACGAATTCTTCAGAAAATCGATTGTTATGCGACTTGTGTGCGGTGGAGCGCCGTCTTGTTGAAACCAGAACTGCCTCATACGCTTTCGACGAATAATTGGCATCACAAAATTGGTCATCATGTCGCGATAACGCTCCTGGTTGATGGTAACAGCATGGCCATTTTCGTTTTGGAAGAAAAACGTAAAACGTGTAAAGTGGACCGAGCCATGCCCAACTGCTGAGAACGGCGTTTTTGGGATGTTCTTGGGGACCTCTCAACGCTGGCTCGTACGGCAGCGATATTCTCGGCCGATCGCCTTGGTCGACTTTTATTTGGCCTCTTCGGATTAGAAAGAGCCTCACCAGTCGAAAATTTTTCGTATAAACGCTTAATGGTGTTCTTAGAAGGCGCACTTCTCACATTTTTTAATATTTTAAAAGCACGTTGAGTTTTCACAATTGACTTCTTCTGTTGAATGTAAATTTCAACTATTTCAGAGCGCTCGCTTGTATTTGTATTGTTCCATGGTAAAAATCTGCTTGGACTGACGCTTCAAACGCGGTATGTCATTAAGCGATCTTACATCTCTGTCAAAAGTTATGGCGTTGCCAGATGGGTCCGTCGAATATGGGCAACCCTGTACATATATAGTTAGATAACAATGTAACGTTTGGAAGGAAGCGTTTGAGATCTGGCTGGTGGACACGACACTAGACACGAGTTTTAGTAAATCTGTGTTAAACTTGGTAAAATTTGGCATAACCCGATATTTTGCACGATCGTTGTTGGGTATTGAAAATAGGATATATTGACGTAACATTTTTGGTACCTTCCATACCAATTGACCGATATTTCGACACTCAATTTTTTGCCTATAAATAATAAATCGTTTACTACAGCAAACTAAGTTTCTTTCCATAGAATTACTTCGAAATTCCTGCCCAAAAATTTGAAATAATTAAGCAATTAAACACACACCTGCCTGCACTTCCTATCTTATGTTTAGTCGCAGTAAATTCAGCTAAGTTAGGTTCATGTTAAGCTTTTACTAAAGTAGGAAACGGATCGCATTGCTAAGCCTCTTCTATTACCTCCTATACAAATTGACAGATTTTTCTCTAATTATATTATTTTTCTACAAATTCAAATGCGTAGACTAGAGAATTCCGAATTTTTGTCTATAGAATAAGTTCAAAGTGCTTAAAAAAATTGGAAAAATGGACTTATTGAACACTGATATCTCCTCTGTAAATGACTAATTTAATCAATAGTTGTAATTTCTGTCAGATTTAGGACATAGTACTCATATTGTAAGCTAAATTCTGGGAATGAAAATGCAGGATATTGTCAGATTTTGCTGGAACTTCTATGTAAATGACAGATTTAACCCATATATTTTTAGCTTCACATCTTTCAAACAATTGTAGTGAATTCAGTTTAATTTAATTTGGAAATCATCGACACACCTCTTCTGGTACTTTCCATGCTGATTTGACCCATATATTCTTAGTCTTATACTTTCTAAATTTAGCACACATTGGGCGTTTGATACATTTTGTTCTGAGAATGGAAATGAATGGCATTGTCCCACACTTCCTCGTAACTCACGTCTAAATAGACCAATTTACCTCAATAAAATTTTCTTCTGTAATTTCTATTGCGAAGAACGAATTTAATCAAATTTTTGCCAGTCTTATTGCATTATAATGCTTGGTAATATTGGAAAACTTGACTTGACTTGAAGACAGGTCTTCCGTTGACAAACTTGTTTAAACCGTACTCAGTTTAAACCATATATTCCATTAACTCGTATCTTTTATACAATTTCACTAATTTAATTTATTATTAGGCATTTAGTCAATTCAGTTCTATGAAAGAAAATGGGTTTCATAACCTTGCTCGGTGTACCATAAATGCAACTTGGCCGATTTACCGAAAATCAACTGTTCCTCTATAATTACTAAGCGAAAGACTTTAGTAAGTTACAATTTTGCTTCTTTGGAGTAATTTCTTGCTTTAATTTAGAGTAATTTCTGATAAGAACTTAGCTATTTATCATGCATCCTGAGCCTCGCTTCACTCTTATGCACCAATGCAAAAGGATATTGGAAAAAGCAATTTGTAAGCCCGTTCATCTGATTGAAATTTGTATGCTGGTTTACAAATATATGTATATAAAAACTTTCTTACCAAACTATGGTTCTCAGGTATCCTGATCGTATGCTTTCAAAATGTAAAGTAGGAAAAAAGAAGCAAATCTTTTCAGAACATCCAACACTGTGGACTAAGGAACCTGATTGAAAATCAAGTACACAATTATTACAACTAAACACTGACACTGACGTTCGTTTTTGCACACGTTCGTCACTTAAATTATTCGATGAATAATTTTATGGGAAACATCAAACGCATTTTAAGTATTGCTAATTTATTAATTTAAATTATCGCATAGCTAATTGAGCAACGAAAGGGGACCTGGCGCTGATATAGAGATGCCTTAGGGAGCCGTCATTTAAAATAGCCGAAGGGTTTCGATATCGATACAATGTCTACAGCAACTCCTTACAATGTAATATTAAGTGGAAATGCGGGATTTTCGCGGCAGTGCCGCGCATTTTAACTTTACTGATTTATGTTCTTGTATTATATTATTTCTTTGAAGCAACCACACTCGTCTGCGAAACGTGATGCTCATTTCGAATGCAATGCCTTTCGCCGTTGCAGTTGTTGCTGATATTGTTCGAGAGTATGTACAATTTAGCGTAAATTGCGTGTTTAGCATTAATTATGAAATGTTAATGGCTTTTAAAAATGGCAGCACCTACAAAACATGCCCATGCCTATGTTACAGGCTCAGACTCTCATGTATCCGTGTAATGCATGCAAAAAACAAGCACACAAAAAAAGCAAAAGCACCGTGGCCGTTGCAACAGTAGCGGCAACGCCACTCCATTAAATCGAGTTTATTTTTGCAAATATAGTTTCACTTGCTTGTGCTGTTGTTAGTGTTGAAAATGCTGTTTTGTAATTGTAATTTTGAATTGGTGGTATTTTGTTGCATCCACGCTTACTGCGCCTGCAGAAATACTCACATTATACAACGAACCAAAGTAGTGAGTTTGCATGCATTACGCGTTTCTAGTTTTAAACAAGTGAGACGTTAGTAAAAAGTATTATATTTAGATATTCAATTAGCCATTCTAATTCATATTCTTGGGTTTAGAAATGATAGAGAGGCTATTGATTTGAAAGAAATCGTCCAATCTGCCCATGTGGTACTTTAATGAGCGTGGCTAAGCAGTTCAATATTATTCCCAAAACTGAGTTTACTGAGTACCTGATTCCTGATGAATTATTCTGAATTTAGAACAGTTAAAGGCAAACATAAATTAGGGAACATGTAGATTATATTATGTAGTTTGTATGGCAGGTACCATGAAAGAGCGTGGTTGTCCTGTTAATATTTCCATTTAGCATCATAAAGCAATACAAGTAACAAAAAGTTATGCTAAGGCTTAGGGATAACAGGAAAAAGAGCAAATTTCGATAAATCGGTCAAATTTATGGCAAGGACTAAAAGATTGTGACATCCATTTTTATCCTCAGAACTAAATTTAATTAAATTCAGTACAGGAACAGTTTTTGGAAATTATACAGCTAAAAAGATCCATATCTGTCATTGAAATGGGAGGAGCCAGAAGTGATGCGTTAACATGCTCTTTTTTTCAAGTTATAGCAGGCGTCAGAGACCAATCAATGCAGTGGCCAAGAAACTAGCTCACTAAAGCCTACTATTTAGAAACTACGGAGAGAAAATGAAATTCGAGAAAATAGGCTAAATTCGCCGCCCATTCTCATTCTCGAACTCAACTTTAGCAAACTGTTAATGCATACCAAATTTAAGTGAGTTTACCCAGCAAAAATAAGTGGAAGCCATTCAAAAAGAATTACATTTTCACCACTTCTAAAAATGTATCTATTCTTGTTTATCAATTCTATCGAAACAATTTTGAACCACTTCCAAAACCACTAAAGTGCAGTACTTAAAACATTGGTTTTATTTTCATTTATGTTTGGGAAACATTTATTTACCCTACTTTATATGATGGCCCGATACGCTAGGTTGGTCATTCTATTTCTAAAAATTACAAATTACAAATATTCAGAGACCAAACAAAGCGTATACATTTCTATAATATGTCGCAAAGAATGTCCATCCCCAGTACTGTCTGTGGATTGTAGTCCACAATAGAGGGTTTATAAGCTTCGACAGCACAGAACATGCCCTTTTCAGGCGCTCTTCTAATTTTTCTTACAAAAAAATAATTTTTCTTACAGTAATAATAATTTAAATAACAAAAAATTTTAACCAAAGATTTGAACGAATTTTGAACATATAGGGAAGAGACGTCATAATATAGTGTTTCCTCTCCTATGACAACCATATATTTCATTGGTGATTATGCAATTTTTCAGCACTTTCCCATCATAAGTTGTGATGAATATTTGCTTCTTTGGATGCACTTTTTTCCTGGGTAGTTCAGCGAAGTAAAGGTTCTGAAACTGCATATATACTTGTTAAATAAAGGCACCAAAAGGAGTAGATCGATAAAATATCAGGTTGAGCCAATGTCAGACATATATAATCCAGTCGACTTAAAAGTTTTCGTTATTCAACATACGAGGTGTGATCGAAAAATAACCGTTATTTTCAATTTTTTCAAAAAGTATTTATTTATTTATGTACCTTATAACTATTTTGTCCACTTTAAAGTAATACCCCTCAGATATAATACACTTATGCCAGCGTTTTTTCCAATCCTCGAAACACTTCTGGAACGCGCTTTTTGGTATCGCCAACAGCTCCTGTTTCAATTTTTCTTTTATCTCCTCAATCGTAGCAAAACGCTTTCCTTTCATCGATGTCTTCAGCTTTGGGAAGAGGAAAAAGTCAGCGGGGGCCAAGTCCGGTGAATACGGTGGTTGAGGCATGATTGAGGTTTTGTTTTTTGCCAAAAATTCAC
This sequence comes from Philornis downsi, assembly GCA_019455685.1. NCBI lineage: Eukaryota > Metazoa > Arthropoda > Insecta > Diptera > Muscidae > Philornis > Philornis downsi. The sequence continues at coordinate 222,564 of JAHXMU010000118.1, read as the reverse complement.
GCACAAGCATCGATGTGTAAGCTGGTGCGTTATCATGGTGCAAAATTCATGATTGGTTTTTCGACAATTCTTTGCGTTTCTGAGCGGGTGCTTCTTCCCGAATTTCTTCTCGCAAACGGCGCATAACTTCAAGGTAGTATTCATTATTGACCGTACGATCTTGTGGCAAGAATTCGTGATGCACTACGCCATTGCAATCAAAGGAAACAGTGAGCAAAACCTTCACATTTGACCGAACTTGACGTGTTTTTGTTTGGCCTTGGCTCTTCTGGACGCTTCCATTGGGATGATTGGGCTTTGGTTTCAATGTCATAGCCATACACCCATGACTTGTCACCAGTTATGACCTTTTTGAGGAATCTGGATCGTCGTTGACAACGTTCAACAGCTCCTGAGCGGTGTCCATGAGACGTCGTTTTTGCTCAAAATTTAGCAATTTTGGAACAATCTTCGCTGCCGCACGTTTCATGCACCCTTAGGGGTGCAGTGGTGGACCCATGTCTCATCCATGGTTATAAATCGACGCAAAAGTTTGGATTTATTGCGGTGAAACATCGCTAAACACTCTATTGAAACATTTTCACGTTTGCTCTATTGAAAGCGAGGACGGCACCCATCTTGCGCACAGCTTTCTCATCTTCAAATCCTCGGTCAATATACGACGTATATCACTTTTGGAAATGCATATCATTTCAGCTAATTCACCATATCATCCAATACCATTTCATGGATTTTCTTAATCGTGTCTGGCGTAAACACCTTAATCTATCAACCAAGATGGTGTTCGCCTTGGCAGCTCGTACGGCATCGTTTAAATTTTTATACCCAACATTTTGCTCTCGTAAACGAAGGTGCAGGCTACCCTAGAATAAAATTTAACTTGCCTTTAATATTGGTAGGACTGAGACCTTTCAAATGGAAATACATACGCATACATATCAACAATCTACGGTATTAACTTTGAATGAAAAATTCATATCTAGACTCACTTTTCCCCATTAGTTTTTTTTTTTTCTTGACTACAAGATAAATGTAAAGCTCTATAGAGAGATATTCAATATAGCAATTTGTACATTTCTATAGAAATCAATTTGATGTTTTTAAATGTATTCAAAATCATTTTAGCAAATAAAATCTATTTTAGAAAATTCAAAAAATTGAACTGACTCGAAGTAGGTATGTCAAGCAAATATATCTCGATAGAGTTAAAAATTCGTGGTTAAACAATACTTGATGCTTTAAACGCTTCCTTTTAGTTGTTACATTTTTGTGAAAGCAAATTATATATACCTTCATTGCTTTTGATGAAAATACGAAAGGTACTCGTACAAGAACTTATGTTCAATTTAAAAGCATCGCTTCAATTTCTCAAAATAATGTCTGGAAAGCGAATTTTCTGCAATTTTTGTATTGTAAAGAAATTAAAAACCATTTTGATACATAATATTTAGCTTTATGTTACTGCATACCAACCATTTGAATCAACTGTACATACAATTAGATTCGTATCACATTTACACTATCCGCCGCTATTGTTATCGTCGCTATTTTATCAGTGTGAAACGGCTTAAAACAACAATTTAATTGGATTGCTACCACAACTGCAGCAACAATGCAAACTGAACTACACCTGACAATTAACGTCCATTAAAGGTAGTTAAACTAGCCGTATTTATAATCCATTTGGCACTTGTTTCAATCATTAATTACTAGTCATAAACTAACATTAAGGTTTTTTTAATTGTCCCGACATCAACGCTTATTAGAGGTCAATCTGAGTTATCGCTTAGTTAGGCGTTAATAAGCTTTTCACTTTACTATTTCTGTACACGTGAAAATGGCTTACAAAGGTGATGACTTATAAAAGAAAATGCAAACACAGGGAATGTTGAAAGCTCCTTCTTCCCTCCTTTGTGATGAGGTGAGTAGCCGAGTGTCGCAGTTTTTTTGAATTGTGCGCCAACCCTACATTAATGGTCTCTAAGAATTCGGTTTTTGTAGAAATACTTAACAGCTTTACTACACAGCAAAAAAAAAAAAATTGAAGTACTCCCAAAGACAGGACATTTTTATCAATGACAAAGTAGCAACATGTACCGATTCTATATTTCCCGCAGAAATGCTTTCAGAATACGTCCAACAATGTAATCTAATATGTACTATCTTAAAGTTATATTAATGATGATATTTTTGAAAAAATAATGGTGTGAACAAATAAAATAAATTTAAAAAGTAAATTATTTATAAGAAATGTATCCGAAAATATCATGCCAAAATTATATAATATGTACAAAACGTGTACAAATTTAGTTCTGAATGGTAGTCAAATTGCAAGTATTTACCACCATGACAACCCAATGTCAAATTAATTGGCGTTTTAGTAAAATTTGCATCACAACTGGATGAGTAGTTTTGGTGAATATTGCCATATATGATATACAATGTATGAGTATTTTCTGTAGGTGTAATTTATACGTTTCTTCAAACTGATGAATTTTTCATTCCTTTTAACACATTTTATCGATCCGCTTCGATGATTTTCTACGAACTCTCACATTTTTTGTAACTCATTTTTGTTTCCTTTTACATTTAAAAAGGAATGTTTTATAATGATTACTAAATAATAAATAAATTACTTGGAGATGCGAATTTTTGCGTACATAAAGAAATTTTTGCTCTTAAGGTCATAAAGAGCATATGATGGAACAAATGTTTGTAATATTAGCAGAATTTATAACTATATTAAAATTTGCATGAAAAAGCATCAAAAACTGAGAAAATTGATAGAAAATTAGCAAAGTTGGCAAAAACTTTGTAAATTTTTTGAAGAGAATCTGAAATTTCCTTTTTTAATTAATTAATTCAATATTTAGTACAAAAATTACCTACTTTTTGGTTTGATGATTTTTTATATATAATCGGAAAATCAGTCTCCAAACGGGGGGGAAAATTTCAGTAATGAATTTTATTCAAAAAATATTTCTGAAAGTTCTAATGATAGCCTGTTCACGCAGAATGTGCACACAACAGATGTGCCATCGCGTTGGGACCACTTGAACTTCATATCCATATGATCCAATTTTTCCCGAGAAGACATTAGTTATCAACGATTTATTAACGGCGTCAGCAATGCCTCCTCATGGTTCTATTTTCTTCTGGTTTTCTCCAGGATTTGATGTAATATGAGTAACTGTTCAGTTATCGATTTACCAGTTCTAATGAAGTTCGATCAGATTGCTTACGACATGCTTTTATCTTTCATATATAATAATAATAATATATATATATATAATAATTATTATTCACTTTGGTCATCTTTTAAAACACATCTTTGGCCATCTTTTAATACGTGTACATTCCTACTACCGGACTTGCAAACGTTTATTCAAATTGTGTTGATAAACTGATGCATACTTCATTATAGAAGTTTGGCTATTTTGGAGGGAAACTTGTCAAAAGCCCGTCTGATAAATTCAAAATCAAGTTTTTTGTTAGCGCGTACTTGTCAAAAGCTACGCGGACTGCGAACTTTTTATTTTAAAACCCAAAAGTTGAGTGATCAGAAACATTTTCTTTACTTAAAAGTAAACTTAAAATTATTACAAAGTATTTTTTTTTGTTTAGCTGCACAGCCCAGTTACAACTTAAAATTACTGCTAAATTTATTTGCCCAAGTCAGACGCTGCATAAAAGGTATTTCGTTGGAAAGGCGCCAAAATGAAATGTTTGCGTTTATTGCTGGAAACACAATATTAAAATAATTTTGCAATTTTAAAGAAAAAAAGAACAGAATAACAAATTAATAACAACCTGCTTTTCAGGTAACTGACTCGCATCATATTTACTTGGGAAAATATCGACAGTGATGTGTTTTTGCATTTATTAATGCAGACCCAATACTAAAATAATTTTGTAATTTAAGAAAAAATAAAGAATAAAAAAAGATTAACAACAAAGTGGTTGCTAACTTGTATAGTGTTAACTTAGATCACCACCTCCTTTCAATATCTCGATTTAGGAAAACAACTTGAAAAAATTTCAATTTACTCATTTCCAATTGCTTGTTACTCAGTGTTATTCTTAGTGCTATAGCGCTGCTTTACATACAAGATGAAAAGGAAACGATTTTTATTTTGTTTTTCTTCTAATAATAATTTAGCATTTATAGTTTTAATTTTACAGATATAATCGTTCATTTATTGGGAGGTGTAATGCAATTAATACGACACAGAAATAATAATCAGTAATAAATTTTGCACAATATAAAAATGCTCTTTATTGCCAGTATTTGATAAAATCCATAGACGAGCCTTTTGAAATGTTCACAATTTGGAAATGAAACACAATGACCATAAAAGCAATCCTTTGTTAGAATACCAGTAGTCGCGAAGGAAAAAATATGAAATGAGAAACAGGTATTCCAACATCGTCCCCAATGAATCTTCTTCTTTCAATACATCATGGCCGACTAACAAGCTCAGATCCGCAAAAGGAAGCCAAATCGCGAAACTGCAAAGTCGTGCTTAGCTAAAATAAGCAGCAACACTCCTGGGGACATTGTGACACATATCATCTTCTCTCACACCATACTTAAATGTTTCTTTGTTAGCAGCGACTGCTATTTCTGTTGACTTCCCTCCATTCTTGTTAGCAATTTTATATTTTGGCATTGCAAATATGAAGTGTTTTTTTGCTCACATTTCCATTATATTGGCAAACGTTGACTACAAAAACTCACTCACTGAAGAGCACCTTTGCGTGTCATTGTTTTGGTCTGTCCGTTGCGCTTTTGTTTCGTTTTCAGAATTGCCATTTAAAAGTCAAAATATGCTGAATTTCATGAATTTTTCAAAAGTTTTCAAAGTATTGTTAAGAGCTTTTGTTCGGTCTCATTCTCTGTGCCACCAGACGCAAACGAATTGTCTTTTGAATTTTAATGGAATGCTAAGAATGGTAGACTACACCGTTCAAGCTGCAAGGCTAAATATGGGAAACTATGAATGATACATTACTTTGTGCTTAATGTATTCCAATAGGAATGTCACAGAAGAGAAACTGCAGGAAGGACAAAAAATAAAATGACTGAGGTTTGAAATTTTCATAACATTTCTGGATGATTCAAATGCTGTTTGAAGAAAGGGGAATTTGACAAAATACTGAAGTAAATTTCAGGAAAATCTCTTTATAATACTTAAATATTGAAGTATTTTAAGACATTTTATTGAAAGTCCGTTTTTAAATAGTTATGTAATCTAATATTAAATAAAAGATCAATTGTCAGTATGGTCATTTCAACAGCACACCAACGAACAAATTCAAGGAGAGTTTGTAAAAATTTATGAATATTGGTGTTTACATGTTGAGGTGTTCACTATTTTTTTTTTAACTAGAAATGGAAATATTTTTGTTCATTACCTATCGTATAGTATAATATTTCTATAAATATAGTAACAAACTTAAAATTGTTCTTAAAACTGTAGAAGAACGGAATACATAGCTTTTTCACAATTCTTCGTATATCACATTTAATTTTTTTATAAAAAAGAATATTTTTTTTGAGCTTTTACTTAAATTGCCCAAATAAAATGCATACGGATTGCGGGCAATTATCGAAAATGTTTGGGCAAATCTGCTATATAGCTTCACATTGGTTTAATAAAAAAAAACAAAGATTGGTTTGAAATAACTACAGGAGTGCTCTAAAACTTTGGGCACTATAAATTCTTTCAACCCCGTAGCTTAGAATCAGGTAGCTCATCTATCCTGATACCTCCTGCACAAATGTATCTCTCTGTAAATTACATTAAACGTAAAAATGCTCTTTACGTCACAACTTTGGATTTTCTTAAAGTGCATAATATTACAAAACAAGTCTGATAAATTTTGACTAATTATGAACTGACTTACCCAGCATCCATTTGTACCGTTGTAAAAGGGTACAGAGTGCAAAATTCAACGCAGTAGATCGCCTTATTCTTAAGCACAAGAAATCACTGTAGTGTTTATCAGGCCGAAATTTTGGCCATTAAGAAAGTGGCAGAATGGCTGAGGTATAAGGCTCTCACTACGGTGGGGATTAACATATTCTCTGGCAGTAAAGCTGCCACTAAATCCCTGAATTCTCTCTTCCTGAACTCAACATCAGCCTTGAAATGCCGCAGATCTCTTAACCATATGACTCAGAATTTCAACACTCACCTTTTGTGGGTGCCGGGCCACAGGAACATACTTAAAGACTGGGAACAACCTTAAAGACTCCATCCGAGTTGAAGTCCGTGGGCATGCCTCTAACCACTTGCAAGCTCCTACTGCGAGATAGAGCATATTTAGCAAATGGTAGATGGGCGTCCGGCGAAGCCTGTAATCAATCCAGACAGACATGGTCTCGCCTAGATCTGAAGCGTTCACACAAACTGCTGTCGCTATCAAGACTCGACATCTAATTACTTGTATCCCTCATGACGGGACACTCTCTGATTGGAAAACATGCAAAGAGACTGAAGGCTGCGACTAGTGACTTCTACAGGAGCTGGAGGGATGAAGAGGAGGAGGATTCTACAGAACACTTCCTCCAAAATTGCTCCGCCGTGGCGAATAGGCGGGGATCAACGCTGGGACCTAGGAGATCTGGACGATATAAATATTGTCCGTCTTAAGAGCTTCTTGAGCCGCACAGAATGATTCAACGAGGGAAATTAGGGACATCCATATTTCTAGTTTCCGTGGTATCACAATGACCTATACAGTCTAAGTGAGCCTGTCTACTCAGACTGCCCCGTTGACCTAACCTACCCTAATCTATGCATAAATGCTCGGGTGGATGTACGGGGGGATGTATGTACGTACAAGAACTATGTTGAATTTTAGAAAATTGTTCAAAAAACCTACCATAAGGTTCTGGAAAGGGAGATACCTTCAGAAAGCATTAGCATGTTCCAAATTTGACTGAAATTAGTGTAATTCTATAGAAAATTGGAATTTAATATTATATGGGTTAAATCGGTCGCTTGTGTGGGAGATACCAGAAGGGTACCAGATTTGTGTAGCCGGTCAATTTTTTTCATTTATTACCAATGATTATAGAGCAAAATAATGGACAAAAGGTCAGATCACTGTGGTGTATATGTTAGATACTACCGGGGGAAAAAAAGAAGTTTGAAAAAATCAGCTAATTTTTATGGAAGGCACCAGAAGGAACGTGACAACACGGTTCATTTTAGTTCGCGGATATAGCTCAGTAAATTGGATTTAATGCAACCGTATAGGATACATGAACTCAATAATGTATGGCTTAAGTTTGACATTTGTATGGGAGGGACATGGTTAACAACTCGACTTTTTGAGATTTTACCACAAACTATGGTCCAAAGTTGAAGGCTTGTATTCATATCGCTGCATTCTATGAATATGGATGTAGGGAACAGTTTCAAAGTCATTTAATTCGTATAAGAGATACAGATACAAAAAAAAAAAAAAACGTGGGTTGATGTAGCTCATTTATAGTATTTACGATAGTTATCGTACCTATCAGCCAGCTAGCTAAAAATAAAAACGGGCATTGCTCAACCTACTTAGAATATCATGAAATATATTTAGTCAAATGATACTTGGTATATTAGACACTTCTTCCCAGGTGCTACAATCTTGCCATATCAAATGTACATTCAATCCTTCGGGTGATGATATAATTACTGCCTGGCATTATAGAAAGGAAACATGTTCCTCAGACAGCTATCGCTCAATTGATTTAAAAGGCTCTGAAATACATTTGGTCAAAAGATACTCCTCGGGTAGGCACCTTCTTGGCAGTATCATTTGATATATACCTTCATTCTTCCGGGTGAAGTTAAATGGATCATATGTCTAGGAGGTACCAAAAAGGGGCACGATTGTCCATAGATTTTCTCAAATTCTATAAAGCATGATAAATCAATTCAACAAAAAATTTAGTTTGCTGAAAACCAACAAATTAAGTGTTGTGGGGAAATAAATTAGCTTAGGAAAATCAGTGGTTTTGTATGGGAGGTGCCAGAGACATGACATTGTCCATTTGCTATTTCTGGCTCTGGTATCTGGTAAAATAATGGTGTAAATGCAAATTTGCAATGCAATTTTTACGGTGTAAATCTTTCGGATTTGGTGTGAAGATTTCATTTGGAACTTAGGTTCCTCGAGAGAAATTGGAGGTTTTGTGGAAGAACTTAGGTTCTTGGCGGGATGTGTGTACTTACGAGGAGGTTTCGTATTTGAGAAAATAAAAAGAAAACGGGATATTTGGTTAACTTACATTATTTGTTATTTGGGTTTTATTAGTACGTTGAGAGCGGCTGGCGAAGTGGTCCGGTTGGAGGCTGGCGGAAAAAGAGAGCAAGTATATCACTGGTTTCAACCATGAGACTTCCGTGCTCCGCTGAATTGGCTTATGGATGTAAAAAAATAGGGGTTTTTATAATTACATGGTTGTTTGAAGTAGCCCTTGCACAAGCAAATAAATACTTAATTTCTACAATTTACAAACAAGCAATTCACTGTAATTCAACTTAATTCAGTGTAATTTCATATAATGCGATTCTAATTAGTGGTGGAATATTCACGCTGCAAATGTTATGCTCTGTATTTGGTGAGAGCAGTTCGGTATTTATTACGAGCTGTTGAAACTAAGCTAAACTATCACTGAAAATCGCTATCGACTTCAATTAATGCGACTGAGCCGAGCTCTGCACGAAAAATGCCCACAATAGGCGGAGAGGCACGAAATGATTCTTCAGCATGACAACGCTCGGCCTCACGTGGCCAAGCCCGTTAAAACTTACCTGGAAACGCTGAAATGGGAAGTCTTACCCCATCCGCCATATTCTCTAGATATTGCGCCGTCCGATTATCTATTCGATGGCGCTCGGTCTGGCCGACCAGCAGTTCCACTGTTATGACGACCTCAAGGAATGGCTAGATTCGTGGATAACCTCAAAGGGTGAATATTTTTACCGTGTGGAATTTGAGCTTTGCCACAAAGATGGGAAAAAATAGTAGCTAGCGGTGGGCAATACTTTTAATGAATTATTTGTAAACATGTTTTCATAATAAAGTTGCAATGTAGAAAAAAAAAAACAGCGAGAACTTAGTTTTGCGCACCTAATAGTACACATGATTTATTTGGATCAGAACCAAATTTTTAGAAAATGGGTAACATCGATCAAGATTTGTCAATGGAATGTAATTAAATTAATCCGGTTTGATTTGGTTTGATTACTAAAAGCAAACCATATTGATTCACGTTTCGATATCGCCCTTATTGACATGAGTCACCGTAAATTTGGTTTTGTTGCTTCTACCACCCCTACTCTCAATCGGAATTTTTCCATATTGTGTAATTATATATCAATGTGATACAATTACGATATGTGCAAATATTTCGAACTTACTGTTTAATATACAGTCTTGACCGACTGCAATATTACGTCTATTTAAATGTGCACCTGTGCATTTGTTTCAATTCATACACCCATTATAATCAATTAAAGTATTAGATTTTTCCGAATTTTTGCTTCAAATGAATTTTACAAGGGTACACACTGAAATCATTTTTTAATTCAGGCGAATTAATATGTTCAGGAACAAAACAAGGCTTTAAATGTGCTCATGCTCTCCTCAATTTCATACAATTCCATTTCCAAAAACTCCAAGTTTGAATGAAGCAATTGGAGATAATCCCAAATTTATTCATTGAGAAAAATCTATAAATTTCAGAATTACATTTAAATTTAAAAACCACAAGAAACTTAATCCTCGCAAGATCTTGTGACTGTAGCTGAATGCACAGTTTTATTTCTCTTAGTCAGCCAATACACTGGATGCTCCATTCGCAGACGCCAACAACAAAAAGGCCACATCGTGGAGCGAGTGAGATGCGACGAAGAAACTTATTTAATTTAATGTTATTTGCATTTAAACAAATAAAAAATTTTGTGTCTTAATCTTTTGACATGGTCCTGGTGACGGTACTGATTCTGGTGACGGCAGCATGGACGATGCTGGTGTTGGTTGCCTGCCTACATGGACGCAACGGCTCCGCTTACATTCCGGGCTATTTATATGCATATCGTGCATATCCATAAGTATACTCATACACACTTATACTCCCATACGGTCGACAATTTGAGTGAAATACCGTCGGAAAGTTTTGAGTTGAAACCGCAAAGACCACGTTCCTTGGCGTTTTTGCCATGAGAATATATAGCTTTATATACGTTGAACGAAAAAAAGGATTGAAATTTATTTCTTCATTTACATATTTTAAGGAGTTGGCACACAAAAACCCAAAAGAAACCTATAATTCTTTATCCTTTCAGTTTCCATGGCCTTTACTCGGCTGCGTCTTGGTTTATTCAAAGAGGGCTTTTTTGTTCAATTTCCAGTCGCATTCATTGTTGTGCCAGGTAAATTTTATGTATCACCGATAAAATAGATTCTTGTAAAAGAAAGAAAATAATTTGAAATCTGTGCCTTTGATGAAATTTTATGAACTCAAAAGAAGAGGAACAATAACGCAGAAAATCGTTTTGTTCTCCATTGCCTAGGCGAACCATGAACACAAGTTGTTTTTTGTTTTGTTGCCGCATTTAAATACTACTCTTAACAGTGTTTGAGCCAGCGGTATTATTTAAGAGCGGGCGAAATGCATAATGTATGTGATTTTATTTAGAGTTTCCCAAATATTTGGCTACGAAGCAGAAGATGCGCAAGAGGTGCGCTGAAACTTCGTCTTCTAATAACCGATTTCTAAAGATAACGACACTGTGCGCAATTCAACCACCTAAGAAAATATAATACATTAAATCTCATTGATTTCGTCGGTATTTTCAGATTTCTGTATATGTCACCATTTCGTACACACCGCAAGGCGCGGCGGTGGTTACTGTAGACAATTTTGGCTGAGTTTTTGGTACAATATCTGCATTTCCCTCACTTGCATTGTTCCACAATTGAAAACTATATGCACAGATAGATTTTATAAATTTATTGTATCCCAAGGCCTCATATTCCAATCAAAGATTGAGCAGTGTGATAGGCAAGTCTTTTCTTTTATTTGTGTAATCTACACTTTGACACGAGGTCCCAAAAGACACAAAAGAAGACACAAAAAAAGACCGTAAAAATTTCCTTAAGTTTTCAACATAATCTCGTTTTAGCTGGATACGCTTTTTCCAGCCTTATTCAGTACCCTTTATACCCAATTTATAGAAAGCTCCTTAAGATGGTCATCAACTGCAGACTCCATCACCTCTTCTTTTACCATCGGGCTATTTTTTCAAATTTGGAAACAGATAGTTGTCCGAGGAGACTAAATCTGGCGTGATGAAACGATTAGAACTTTATTTCATTAATTTGGGTCATCGCAATAATGGATGTGTGAACTGGAGCGTTGTCCTAGCAAACGCGTCCTTTGCCAAATGCGTCCTTTTTTCCATAATTTCATCACCAAAACGCTTCAATAAATTAGCAGAATACTCACCGTTGAAGGTTTCTCTCTCTGAAGAGAATCAATAGAAATAATCTCACGCGCATCCCAAAAAACAGACCATGACCTTGTCTGCAGATGGAACCGTCCTCGCCTTCTTTGGTAAAGATTCTCCCAGTCCAGTCCACTGCTTTGATTGTTCCTTTATCTCAACTGTGAAATGGTGGACCTATGTCTCATCCATGATTATAAATCGACGGCTTTATTGCGGTGGAACATTGCCTGACTGAACTGAACTCTACTGAAACTCTTTCACGACACTGATTTTACTCTATTGAAATCCAGCGTGGCACTCATCTTGCGCACAGCTTTCTCATCTTCAAATTTTCGCTTAAGGCACGATGTATAGCGCTGTTTGAAATGTCTATCATTTTGGCTAGCTCACTCCCCTTCAGACGACTATCATCCAATATCGTTTTGTGGATTTTCTTAACCGTGTCTGGCGTGGACACCTCAATCGGTTGACTACTAAGGTGTTTGTCTTGGCAGCCTGTAAGGCCTTGTTTAAACTTTGCTACTCAATATTTTATAATCATAAACGAAGGAACATACTCCCCTAGGATAGAATCTAGTTCAGCTTATATATTGGTTGGACTGAGACGTTTCAAATGGAAATATTGAAGTCATAAGGGTGAGTTTTGGAACCGCTCTCGTATGCCTCAATAATTTCATTTACGGATCGAAATGAATATATATATTGTTTATTTTGCTTCACCAGAGAAATAAAGGTTTATATCGTTTGATATGGCAAAAACCATGAATCTTTTGACCAAATATTTTATGGATTTTAAGGTAAATCCTTCTGTCTGGATATATTATATTTACAAATCTTCTTAATACCTACCACGGTTTAGTATTTTGCCAGATTGAAGACGTAAAATGCAAATGGGCGATTTCAACTCACTTATTTTTGTACCTCCCACACAAATTTAACGATTTTTCGATCCTGCCGTAGACCAAATATTTTCATAAAATTTTATAAACATCGACGATACAAATGACCAATTTAACTCACAACTTAGTTTCATAGGTCTCAAGTTTTTATGCAAAATTCAGTCAAATTCGGCACACAGCATGGGTTTTATAAACTTATTTTTGGATATGAAAATAGGCCACATTGTCATATTTCTTATGGCCTCCCCCCGTACAAGTAGCCTATTTAATTCATATATTCGTCGGTTCATATCCTTTACTCAGTTGCATTAAATTTTTCAAAATTTAGATCGTGTTTGTTGAGATAGGATCTGGAGAATGGTGCTTGGTACAACCTATATAAACTGGTCGACTTTCTCAAATTCAAATTTTCTGCTTCAATTTATGTTTAGTAAGTTGCAGTAACCTAAATTGTTTTTGGTTTTATTGATTTGTAATGCCCGATAAAAGCAGAGAAAAATTGGTTACATAATCACACACTTTCTGGTACTTCTCGTGCAAATAAGAGATTTCAACAGGTCACCTAAGAAAAAACCCAGCTTTTGACTTAGTATGCAAGGACACCAAATTATCTTGGCATGATGTGATGAAGCTGCTAACTCTACTCTACTGCTCCCACATTTTTTCCTCTATTAAATCGGAAATCTACGCTGAATACCAAGAACAAACTTCTACTATACGAAATGTGCATTCGTCCAATTATGACTTATGGACGTCTGGTATGGGCAGAAATCTGCGCCGAAACATGTTTAAAAAACTTCAAATAATTAAAAATAAAATTCCTAAAATAATCTACATATAATCTAAACAGATTATATTCAACTTTTCATGCCCACATGCAAAGATATGAAAAGAAGGTAGATATGTTTAACACCATAACCACAAATCTTTCAGAAAGATCGTAGATCTCGTTAAGAAATCCTTAGAAATTTGAAATATTAATTCCTCCTATTATTTCAGAAATGAATTCTATAGAATTTATTAAATACTCAAACCTTTCTAATTAATTAAAAATGTGATTTTTCGTATATCTTTTCCCCTAAATTGTTTTATTTTTTATAAGCTACATATTTTATCAGAGATAAGTTTCTAATTGTTGTAATGCTTAATACAAGTTATATCTCAAGCTGTGAAACTATTAATTGTGTATATCTTAAAATTGTAATAACAATAGACATGACCTTCGTCATGCTTTCAACAAATACTCAGAAGGATGGACGGACATAATTTGATCGACACAGATTTTCACGATGAATTTTTTGGTTGTAATATGGCAGTGTTATATTACAGCATTAATCAAGTTGCTATTTATAAATTTCGTTTGAAGCGAAACTTTAGACAAACAATTTTGTTAACAATTCGACAAAGGTTTTCATACCTCAGGATCATTCCAATCAATATTTGTAAATTAAGCAAAATCACATTTCCTTTCTACCGCTTATTGTTTTTGTTTGAAAACTTCCGCACTAGAGGACAAACTAAAAAGGAAAAATTTCAAAATGTCATCACAAGGGACTCTTTGTCACATACTCATGGACGAATACCTTTTGTGCTCTTTCAATTGCTGGGATTCTGGCACACAGTCGTTTCCATCTTCTTTCACCTACGTTGTGCTTTTTGTTTGTTCTCCTTTTATTATTTGTTGTTTTTCTCAAAGTTGACGCATCTTACGCCATAAATTTCAAATGAATTCGCCTTAACTTGAAAGACGTTTTAATTAAATTAAAACGAGTGACTGCTTAACTTTTCCTTTGACTCATAAATTGTGATCTTGTCTTGATGTTACTGATGTTGGGTTGTAGCATTTGCCATAATATTCCGCATGGACAACGCGTTGTCAGTCTTAAAACAGTACGTAAGACAACGCAGCGTAGAATGTCATTCGAATCTTTTTTATCTGGCATTATTTATTATTCGTGAGCATGTTCATGAAATGTTGATGTATGATATAAAAATTAGTTACTACTACTATAAAGCTTAAATAGAGTAATATGCAGAAAATCTGTTTAAGAGAAGCAAAATCTATGTGGCACATTTTTACATTTACTTTGGAGTATTATGTGTTTTAATTTATGCATAAACTATATGTTGTTTTTGTTTTTTAAGTCCAGTAGTATTTATTTTATGCATTTTGTAATTTGCTTAATATTGATCAAAAGGCTTTAAATTACAAGACTGTTCAATAAATAAAATGAAATGAAATGCAAAAAATTCTGTAAATTTCGTTTGTGATTACGCAATGTTTCACCACTTCCCTATCGCAAAATGTGACGAATGTTTGCTTCCTTGAATACATTTATTTTACTAGGTAATAACATTTCACAAAAATGTGGATTTTTTCCTAAAAATTTTCACGTGCGACGCTGTGTCAATCAACAAAAGGTTCACAAACTGTAATAAATGCCCATGTTAATAGAATTACTTATAGAAAGGAAATATAAAAATTGTAACTAAAAAATTTGAAAGAATTTTTTTCTAAAAATGTTTTGAATTCTGCTTCAAAAATTTCATAAACATCATAAAAAATATAACAAATATTTAAGTAACGAGAATCAGCGCGATTTTTTGTTAAAAATGTTCGGCTCCGGCCACAAAATCGATTGTTTATTTAGTGGTTTCAAAACCAATGGTCTTGCAAGGCTGTCAGTTGTTAAATAAGTTATCATCTGAAGAAATATTTATTTAGTGAAATGTTTGCCATTAACGAATATGGATCGTTCAACAACCGAAGAACGCGTAAAAATAGTTATAACCTGCTGCAAAACTGGTGATTCAAACTTTCAATCGAATAACATTTTCTTGAGCGATGAAGCTCATTTCTCAATCGGTGGTTACGTCAAAGAGCAAAATTGTCACATATGGGGCTGAGAGAACCAGAAGTGATTGTGGAATAGCCATTGCATCCGGAAATAGTGGCTGTTTGCCGCGCATTATGGTCTAAACTTGTCATTGGGCCGTATTATCTCGAAAACTACCCCAAAAGGATCCTCTGCTGCAACCACTGCAGAGGGGGTGATTCTATTCTATTTCTATTTCGCGATGGCAAAATCCAAATATTACAATGCAATAAAACTTGTATCCAAATCATGGCTTTATGTGTGTTTTATTTAACTTTACTTTTGAAATCGAAAAATGGTTAACCCTGTATATGTTAATCAGTTCACTTGACTGAAATTTCTCATAGCTTTGAAAATATCTAAAAGAATCTCTTCATGCTTTTTATGCAGAAATGCTGTGTAAACTCTTATCTCTAGGAGGAAACTAAATATTGTATATTTATATACAAAGTACATGATAATTAAAAAAAAATGCATGAAACATTTTTTTTGTAGTAGGAATGTTGGTTCACAAACTTTTAGTAATTTAATGCGAATAATTTCTAAATATATCTGGTAGTGCAACACAAATCAATTATTTTCGTCAAAAGTACATATGGCAAGGATATTTTTTAATGATTTCAGGTGGTTTGAAGTATCTGAACTACATAATATTGCTATGTGACGTAGAACAGAGGTGCAATATTATGAAATTCAAATTTTAGGTAATACAAAAATGCAAATGTTTTGAATTTGCGATTTGCCTTAAAACATGCCCCAAAGATTTAAAAGATATATTTCTTAATCCCTCCAAAGCATCGAATTTTAATCTGATTATTTCCTGCTACCAGCGACTTTCTCATATCGCAGTTTATCAGGCAAAAAAGTTTTAATGACATTTTTAAATGATCAAACAACCACGCGCATACATATCTTTTAATCCCCAACAAGTGCAAAAATCGGTGTTTGAGTTCCACCAACTATTTACATATAAATTATACTTACGGACCACTGCTGAACGCAGAAAGGAATGCAAGTGCGCAATACCCGGGTTTTAGGGGTGTTTAATTCCGAGGAAAGCAAACAATCCACTACATTGTGAAAAACAAACAAAACTTGTTCATTTCTGCAATTTGATACGACATGTAGTCGCACGAAAGTTCTTCGTTTACCCTGGTTGCACCACCATCCTTCCCATCACAAAAAGGACATTAACAAACATTCAAAGTTACCGATAATAACTTAATATGGTTTTCACTACAAAAATGTCACCATCATACCCAAAAAGTCTGTGTATTTTGTGCTGATGATTAAGAATGATAAAATTGTTTGATGCTCACGGTAATCGTACCCGAGAGTGTAATAAAGTGCTATATACACATTATAAAATGGCCAAAAGTATTAACAAACAAAAATTCTAAAAGGGTTGCTCACTAACAAGACAAGTCTAGCTCTACATGAACGTAGTCAGGAATACATCCATATGTGTGAACGGCAAACTAAATGTTACGGGTAAATATGGCGAAAATTAAAGCAGTAGCGTTGGGTTTTGTAGAATTTGATCGAGTTATCGTTACATAGGGTGTTGTTTCTACTTATGATTGAAAATATAAATTTTAAAATGCTGCAAATATTGTTATTTAGAAACATTTTAAAATTGCTATGCTATATAACAATTTGTGGCAATATTTGATACATCACTACGATTATAATATTTATACAGGGTGGGCAAAATAAAACCTACTAATGTTAAGCACAAGTAACTTTTTTATTTTTTGACATATATATATTTCTTTTTTTTGTAGGTTATAATTGAATTGTTAAAAATTTATTATGGAACCCTACAGTACAACGATCAATTGTGTTAACGCAGCGTAAATATCGGCAACATTTTAATTCCAGATCAGCTCCCACAGCCTTCATGATTAGGAGTTTGGTCGGTCGTTTTGAGGAACCGTCCTGGACGAGGTACCCATCGAAATATTCGCACTGAAGACAACGTCAAAACTGTGCGGCAGAGTGTTGCAGATGATCCATCTGTCTCAACTCGCCGTCATTCCAGCTAAATGGGCATTTCCAGAACGACATTGCGTAGAATTTTAAAGTACAAAATTCAAATCGTGCAAGCACTGCTACCGCAAGACCACCAACAACGACTACAATACGCTATTCGTTAACATTAGTAGGTCTTCTTGGGCCCACCCTGTATAATTGAGTTAATTTTGTACACAAAATAACTGAAAGTCAGTCAATAATAATAACATTTTCATTACCTCTAATAGCGCAATATATGCATATTTATCATTCCCACAGAAACGCTTTTATACCGCTACCAAATATAAGCAAACACGGTAGTTCTTATTAAATTGAATTACATTTAAATACTATTAATTTATCCGGATTCGATGGAAACACTATTTTGCGATCTAATTTTAGTCTGAAAACTCTGATCTAAAAACAAAATTTCTTTGGTGAAATGAAAAATTACACAAAAATGATTGCTGTTTCATTACTACAAAAACTTCCATTGAAATGTGAAGAAGACCTGCCATAAAAAACTGTTTTCTTCCTATGACAAGTCTATGTTAAATTCATAGACAATTACGCAAATTTTTACCACTTTGTAGGAAAAATGGCGGTGAATTTCAGCTTCTGTAGACGCACTCATTTCGCTGGGATCTTAAGTTGTAGCAAAATTCTATGAGCCAATACAGAAATTCCAGTCCAGTGGACTTACACTTACATATACCTTACACTTACTTATAGCTTTATAAGACGTCCTTTTGCATTGTTGTCAAAGTGTTTTTGGTACCGAGAGATGTGTGGTGTATTGTTAGATTCATATTACAGAATACTCTAAATTAAAGCCCAGTAAAAGAAGCAGAATTACAACTTTCTGCAGCCCTCCGAAACGACCGAAATGCTAATCAGCTAATTCGATTGTGTGATACCCAGAGGGACGTTTCAATTTATTTTCATACTCGGTACTGAATTCGTGATGAGTACTAAATTATGCCACATATAGTGCAACTGAATGAAGAATACGAAGATAGGAATATACAGCTTAAATAATGTAATTTGTATGAGGAGAATTTTTACGTTTTGTTCAGCATTGTACCGCAATATAATTGACGAGTGATCGACGCTGGAGCGAGGATTAGTACAAGCGGCTGTTACCCGCATGTTCGCGGGTTCAATCCCGGATATGGGCACCTATCATTATTTGGTCATCAGTCACCCCGACGCATTTGACGAACACTTCAAGGTATCGCTGTTAAGCTGTAGGACGCATTGGGTCTCTGATCAGAGGGTTTTTATTTTCTGGTGGCACGGGCGATCAGGAGCCCCAAGAACTATTTGTTCTTGTCTGATGGTGGTGTAAGACCCCTGGTGGGAACACCGTGCTGGCTGTGGTTGTCCGAACACGTATTCTCAGTGATCTTGCGTTGCTTTAGGGTTTCCTGAAGGTAATGCGGGAACTTGGAAAACACTGTTCTTCGTCGATTTGAGGTGTCTAGATAGGCTTTACTCGTAACCGGGAGGAAGTTCACTTCATACCAATGACTTCAAAGGTAATTTGGCTAAGAGAGGAAGCAAGCCATGAGGAAATTTTTCAAGGGGAAATGCTTCTTCAAAGGTGATTCGGCTAATCCTTCCCGGATTAGTTTGAGTGCCCCAAAGGGGCGCTGGCTGTCCCAAACACGTTCAAAAACAGTCCAATGTGTGAT
This sequence comes from Philornis downsi, assembly GCA_019455685.1. NCBI lineage: Eukaryota > Metazoa > Arthropoda > Insecta > Diptera > Muscidae > Philornis > Philornis downsi. The sequence continues at coordinate 203,569 of JAHXMU010000118.1, read as the reverse complement.
GGCACACCGTGAGCAAGGTTGTCACAGCGAAACCCATGTAAAATTAGGCAATTGTTGTTGTAGGTCGCGTTGGGTGAGTAAAGTAATAGAATACGTGTAAGCTCATTAAATGTAAGAAGTGCTCCCATATCTCGTTCAAGGGAATCTGTTTTATGGCGAGAATTTTAGTAACGTTAACTTTACGGTTCAAGGATTACACATTAAAATTAAATTCCGAAAAATCGATCAAGTTTTATGGAGAGTACCAAAATGAGTATGTCAAAGTCGCCCATTTTCATTCTCAGAACATCTGGCTGAAATTTCTGTACTGGTTTATTTTTTCATATCATTTTTTATTTCATTTATTTAAGTCTATGGAAAAAAATTTCCTTACAGACTAACAATGGCAAAACAGTAATAATTATATATATATTATATATATTATTTATAAACAATTTAAAATAGAATTATTTAATCTTAGAAATCTGTTAAGATATAATCGAAACAAATATTGAGATGAGTCAAATTCTATGAGTTGATTGGAATCTTGATTCAAGGCATATTCATTAATTTTATTAAGAATACAAAATCCACGATTTAGAGTACTGTTTTTTGTTTAAGAAGTAAAGTGCCGAGATATATCAAAAATATGTGTTCGCCGGCGAGTCCCAGGAGGAACGTAAAATGGAATCTGTAACAAAAGTTTAGAACAGTCGATGGAACCACCGATTAACCACAAATAGCGCTGTCTGGAAGTTACGACGATATTCTAATGTATGTAGCTCAAGTAATAAGCATTTTGAAGTGTAGGTTGGGAACGATTCTTCATATCTTAATGAAGAAAGAGCAAACTTTACAAACACACGCTGCACCCATTCAATACATGCAATATTGGAATTGGAATGAGGACACTAAATAATGGCGGCATATTCCAACTTAGATCTTACATATGATGTACAAATGATTTTAAATGTATTGGAGTCAGAAAGTTCTGAACAATATTCCTTTAAGTAGGCGCAAGAACTTTATACGCCTTAGAAATAACATAATTGACGTGCAGAATAAATGTCAAACCGGAATCGAATAGAACCCCTACATTCAGTTTCGAACAAGCCGATTTCAGAGAAAAATTACCAAAAAAATTTGAACACTGCATGAATTGGATTTCTGCAATGCGAAAAAGAAACATGAATACACTTATCTCGTGTTCAGTGAAAACTTATTTAGAAGGCACTAATTATTAAAACTGTCTATGTCTTTTTGAAGATCCAAGACATCATTAACTGTAAAAAATTTAAAAAAACTTTCAGCTTATCCGCATAAAGCAAAAATTTTGACTTATAAAAACAAGTTGATATGTCATTAACAAATAGGGTTAATAAGAATGGCCCAGGTATACTTTCTTGTGGCGCACCTGAAGTTTGAGTATGTGAAAAGTGTTCAATCCCTTCAATAATAAATTAATAATTTATTTTAAAAGGTCCAACAATTATTTACTATGCGCTCGCATGTACAATTTTAAACCCAGCATTCAATCGTCGTAGTATCTAGACAACGTATCTGAATTATCCGCATTCTCATATACAGATCACCCCTTTGTATAGTACACCCTTTGGCAGCAATAAAGGTGGCGACGATTTGAATCTTTCCAATAACCTAAAGCTCACATATGAATGTCTAATTTCTGGCCGTGCTCATGTAAACCTATATCACACAAAGGAAGGAGCTCCATTCGCGTCGAAAGGACGAAAGGATTTTCCACTTTTCAACTGGTTCTCAAAAAGGATTTAATGACATTTGCTTGTTTTGCCGGTTGGCAATATATGCGTATATAATCACATCTATAGTACCTTTTCGTAATCGTACCATATATTAGTACACGCACGAACACACCCACAGATGTGTTTCTATTTTGCATATCAGCCAGGAACTTTTGAGGGTTTATACCGGTTTCTGAGGCTCTCACAAAGGGGTTACTTTGCATAACGGGCCCTGGCAGGCAAATGTCAAATGGGTGGGAGCCATTGTGTCATTGTGATTTGTGTTATTGACTTAAGCTTCTTTTGAATTTATGCCTTTGAAAATTTTCCCATTTTGTGGGGAACAGTTTTATTGCATTTTGCAAAGCCGTAAAGTACATACATACGTACGTACATAATTCATTTGGCAATTTTCAACACTTGTTTCACTAATTTTTTTTCTTTTTTTTGGTTGCTGCTGCTACGTCTTTAAAACACCTCCAGTGAATGAAAAATATAGATTGCCTTAGTACGCTGCCAAATTGTTTTCATAAATATTGCAGCCAAAAAAAGAATGGAACAACAAGAAATTAACTCCAAATTTTTGCATAATGATTCTCTTAACAGAGATTAACTCAAATTACACTGTGCGTGCATCCACTGACAATGAATTGCCATCATCATCATTAACAGTGGCAGTACATCCAAGTCCGGAATTTTCGCCATCATCAGCAGCAGTTGAATTAACATTTGACTCCTTGACCAAATGCCGAAGGTACACATTCATCCATTAGCCTTTCATTTCCTTAAGCAAACGTGTATTTTATATGAAGAACTAAAATTTGGCAACCATAATTTTAACGATAATGTGCACTTTTCGTAATTGCTACTTAAGTAATTGAGCTGTATATATATTGGTTAGGGTCTTTTTTCTTAAAATTGAAATGATGCTTGCTTGGCTAAAAAATAGGATAGATTTGGAATTTTAGCTGAAGCCAAATGTCTGTGATTTGTTGTACTTGAAAATTGTGAAGCACAAATGTAAATACTATGTAGAAATGAAATAAATATATTTAATTTACTACTTATCTATTGCAATAATAACCTGATGCACTACACAAAAGTTGAGCACATCGAATGGGCTGATGAAGAATAGTGCCTGTATTTACGTAAATAGCTGCAATGGAAGTCTGAAACTTATTTTATAAATGTCATACTAAACTAAAAGCATGTTATCGACAATAGAATGATTTGCAATCAAAATTACATATTTTAATATTTTTTTTTTTTTATTAGAAACGTGCATTAATCTCACCACAGCGTCTTAGTGAGCCAAACAAACTGACAAGTATAGCAAAACAAAAAACTGGATCCATTTTGATCACATATTCATACGAGTATACTATGTATTCATATACTATAGGTATATATTCATATACTATAGATCCGTTAGCGTGACTACAGATAGCATAAGAGAAATCGCACCGCTTAGGCTAGAAAGCTGGAACTTGGAATAATTATATACAATTTTCACAGGGAATTCAAATTCAAAGTTGGGCAAAATCTGACCAGTGAATGAAAAGTGAAGAGCTGAACCCACCTCTTGAAGAATTAATATTTTTTAAAATTTTGTCAACATTAAAGGCAGTAAACGAATGTGTAGATAATGAAAAGGAGCCTTTCTGATAACACTCTTGCTCAAACGACTGACCTAATTGTTTGAGTGAGTAATGAAGTACAGATATTAAAAATTCCTATTTTTGTTTAAAAAACTGGTTAATTCACTACATAATTTTATCCGAATTTCGCAGGAAATTTAAATTCAAAGTTGAACAAAATCGGATCAGTGAATGAAAATGGTTTCCATACAAGAACTAAGCCCAGCTCTTGAAAAATTAATATGTTTCTAAATTTTTTCCGTATTAAAGGCAGTAAAGAAGCCTCATATGACAGACCTAATTGTGGGACTGATTATAGAAAATTATTAAAAATTCTCATTTTTGCTTGAAAAACTAGTTAATTCATTACATAATGTATGATAAAGTTACGTCCTTAACGTTCTTACTTATCTGGAAGTGAGTCAGTTTAGCATCCTCTGCAATATGGAAACCGATCCAGTAGTAAAATAATGCATCTACAGGGTGGCCCAAAATGACCGAAGTGGTGTGAATTGCTTAAAGCTTTTTATTTAGGACATATTTTTTTAATTTTTTTTTTTTAATACAGTAAATTTATGGGGAATACTTTTAGATTAGTTATTAAAAATGTTATCCCGCAAGTGGTGGCCATTTTCTGCTTCGCACAAATGTGCTCTTTCCAACACATTTTCCATGACCATTCGCAAAATTTCCGGTGTTATGTTGTTAATTTCGTCTCGAATATTGGATTTTAATTCGTCAATAGTCCTGGGCTTATTAACATAAACTTTCCCTTTTAAATAATCCCAAAGGAAAAAGTCTGGAGCGGTTAAATCCGGGGAACGCGGAGGCCAATTAAAATTGCTTGTACGCGAAATTATTCTTCCACCAAATATGTCGCGTAAAAGAGCCATTGTGGCCCTCGCAGTGTGCGCTGTGGCTCCATCCTGTTGGAACCATATTTGCGGATGGTTTTCCACGGCTGGCCTTACAAAATTTTCCAACACGGTCCGATATCGATCAGCATTGATGGAAATGGCAACACCTCGTTCATTTTCAAAAAAATATGGGCCAATGATCCTTTCTGAAGAAACACCACACCAAACAGTACACTTAACTGGGTGTAATTGTCGTTGATGAAGTACTCTCGGGTTTTCCGTAGCCCATATCCTACAGTTTTGCTTGTTAACGAACCTATTTAATTGGAAATGGGCTTCGTCACTCATAACTAAGTTATGAATAAAATTAGAATTCTCTTGTGCTTTTTGCTGGAAATAAATTGCATAGTCGAGTCGTTGCTGGTAATCTGTCGGTTTCAATTCTTGGACAATTTGAATTTTGTATGGAAACATTCTTATGCTATGCAAAATTCGCTGCAGCGACCCTCTTGAGATGCCAAGTTGTGTCGAACGTCTTCTGGTTGATGTTTGTGGATCCTCCTGAATACTCTCCTGTACCACTTGAATATTGTCATCCGTGTGCACCGTTCGTCGTCTGCCAGCACCAGGAAGGTTCCTTACTGCTCCTTGTTCTCGAAAATTTGCAACAAGACGGTTTATTGTTGACTGAGAGGGTGCAACCCGCACATTAAATTGACGACGGTATGCACGCTGAGTCAACACAATGGACCGTTGATTTACAAAGTAAATTTCAACGATTTGGGCACGTTGTTCAGTTGTGTATTGTTCCGTTATAAATTCTCCAAGTCTTCTTTACAAAATACTAAAAAGAAAAGAAAAAAAAAATTATAATAAAAAAGTTATAAGGAATTCACACCACTTCGTTCATTCTGGGTCACCCTGTACATAATTATATCCAATTTTCACAGGGCAAAATCGGACCTGTGAATGAAAATCGTGTCCATATCCACCTCTTGAAAAATTAATATTTTTCAAATTTTTCAACATTGAAGGCAGTAAACGAATGTATAGATAATGAAAAGAAGACTTTCTGATAACACTCTTACTCAAATGACAGACCTAATTGTGGGAGTGAGTAGTGAAAAACATTAAAACTTCCTATTTTTGCTCGAAAAGCTAGTTAATATACTGCATAATTTTTGATAAAGTTGCGTCCTTTATGCGCTCACTTTTCTGGCAGTGAGTCAGTTTAGCATCCGATCCAGTAGTAAGATAATGCATCCACACATTAAACTGTAGGTCTCGCTAAGTCAAGTTGAATGCGTTTAAGCTCATTGATTTTGAGAGGCTCTCCCATGTCTCACTGATGAGGAGAGGTGTTTTTGATCCGTCCTAGATACGTGCACGGATTAACCCATTTACAACTCTATACCACGTAAGTCTCACACTTGACCCAATTTTGTCCGTTTAGAAAAAGCTAGAACTAAATTCAAATTATGAAATATTTTTGAAATTTTCTAATTGTTTTTAATATTTCCTCATCAATTAAAGGTTACATATGGTTGCAGTTAATAGATATCAGAAAGCCTCAGAAGCTTTTCAATGGATAATCCCTAACTGTGGGAATTGATTGAAACATATTTACAAAATACGAATTTCCTCTGGCAAAACTGGCATATCTGTTATTTTATATATGGGTAGAAGTAGTGTTTAAAAGAGCCCACATTGCCTGTAATATTGTGAAACGCAATCCATTGTGGCAGTTATATAAACGTCGGCTCCGCGGTATTTATTGCCTATTTACACCTTCACGCACGTCCGTTTCTTCTATATAGCAACTGGATTTCATCAAACCAGTTTTTTGGAATAAACACAATATTTGGGTTATTACTTAACTAGTCGACCGAATTTTACATTGTCAAAATTGTAATCTTTTGAAAGTTTATCCAACCACTGCAGCACAATGAGGATATAATAATGGAAAGTAAGTAATTCCTAAATTCCTTGCTCAACTTGGATTATGCTTCACACAAATTTAACTGAGGGACTGATGAGCTTTAGTTCTAAGATATTAAAAATAAATTCCTTTGCGTCCCATGAAGGAGATACAATAATACAATAAGATATGTGTCATCATTTAAAGTCAGCCGATTACTACATTCCGTTTCTCATATTAAATTGGCAATAATTGTGATATTAAATTATCCTAAAGAAAAGCTTAGTTTTTCACCCTGTGACATTTTGACAACGTAGAAATTTGTTTAGATGTACTTGTGGTACCATTAAATATGAAATCCCCAACGAAAGCAAGAAATAATCCTTAGGATATTAATCAAACTTAAGACTTAAGTTACGATTGAACAAACTGTTACATATGTATATAATGGGCATTTATAACAAATGGAGCATGTTAACACGTAATGTATGTTGGTATTGGTGTAAGATTAACAAACGTGATGGCGAACACTATATACCGCACCTTTAAAGGCAATATGAGTAAAGGGTTTGGTTAGTTATTGGTCGATTTCATTTCAGTTTTAGCTACTTAAGTTGGTATTTATTTCGTTGACAGACTCGGAAATTCTTTGGAAAATGTATAAAAGGCGTAAATCAAAAGTTAAAAACTGAACAAACTCACGTGAAACAAATGCTCGTACATATTTTTTCTGCTGTAAAAGTTACAAACTTTCATCAAATACCGAAAAAACCAACAAAAGTTATTTATAACAACGACAACAAAAGTTTACGTGCCCTGGCGACGTTAATCAACTCTACGAAATTCATAACTACACACGTATTTATATATATATATGTATATATGTCTGTATTTATACACATATAAATGGAGACCATAGCCAAGAATAGGACAGGAGCTGCTACGGCAAAGAAGAAATGTGAAACAAACCATTAAAAGTTGACATTAGGAAATTATGTGGCATGCAACAAAGTTTATTTTCAACTTTTCACATTAACTACGAAACTGAAACTCAAGTAACACCAACAACTATAGAAACAACAGATATTTTAGGTATGACAATACAAAATGTGTAAGGACAATGTTAACGTTTACAAAACTTGAAATGATGCGGCTACAAACAGTAAAATTATCTGTCATAACCCGACTTGGTGATAACCTACAAAAGGTTGTTAGAACGACCAATTAATATTTGTCTTAAAATCATCACGTCTGTACATAATTTCGAATAAAACTTGTGGTAATCACTTGATGTCGGGTCTGGACTATAAAGTGGATGCATAAGGACTTCCCAACCAAGCTCTCGAAGATTCTAGCAAATTACTATGGATGTTTTACTTTGTCCTGATGGAACACAATTTCCCTCATATTGGCAAATGCTTTCTGCTTCCAGTGATTGCTTAATAATTAATTACCTAATTAATGGTTTGACCGTAGAAGAGCAGTTCATAGTAGATGAGTTCCTACCAATCCTACCAAACTCACAGCAAAATCTTTCTTACCGTCAGTGCAAGCTTGATCACCATTTGTGCCGACTCAACACGGTTTCATCATGAACGTTTTTACTTGACGTTGCTGTAAGTGGTTAAATTTTCATCACCAGCCATTGTCCGCTTCAGAAATGGTTCGAATTTGCTACGATTCGCAGATAGAGATTTGGTGCTTGGTTTTTTTTTATTTCTTGCATTAACTTGTGTGACATCCACATATCAAATTTCCTTTTCCAAATGTTTTTTTTTTTTTTTTGCATTGTTTAGTTTCAGTTCAATCCAAACTGTGCTTGCATAACGATTGGTCTTGACGACTTACAGTATCCAATTCGTATTTTCGGCAATTAGTGTTCTAGGGCGTGGTGCATACTTGGTATCAAAATTACAGGAAAGGAATCCATGAAACCAAAATTACGCATAATTGGCTATACTACAATATCAAAACCATAAACGACAATCACATTTTCTGCATTTTCACCTTTACCGAATAAAAACTGTGAAATATAGCGAACATTTTCTATGCTAAAGTTCATTTTTAAAGCGTTCTCAAACAATATTGAGTTAAGGAATCACATTGCTGTCTGAATACTTCTTGAGTACAAAAACTTATCTTTCCAATGCCATATACCGTAACTAATCCAAAGCGAGAAAAACAATGGATTTCTTTTTAAAATATTTTTCACTGAATAATTAATAAACTAACTTCAGCCCTCTTCTTCAAAATTTGGGCTTAAAAAAATTTTGTTAGTAAAGAAGGTTAGGCAGTTTATGATTTTTATGACGTTGAAGCTTACCGTTAACGATTATGGGTGCTTACATTTTGTGGAGTATTTTGTTTTTCCAAACATGTCAGAAATAGTTCATGAAATCCAGTATCCAAGCATTCTGCCTCGTACAGCTACAGTTAGAAATCGGATATGAATTTTTTCATTAGCTTGTTTGCTTAATCCATTGAGACATCTGTTACAATCAATAATCTCATTCGAATCCTCTTCAGACGTAAATTATTTTGCTGGCAGCCAAATATAGGTAGGTATAAACCACGTATTATTCTGGCTGTCAACCTTCACATATTCCGTCTTCATCGAAAAAATACTATGAATTTATTCCCTTTCACTGCAAAATCTACTTTTGTCTGTCCTTTTTCGATAATTGCACCTTATTTTGGATTTGAAGCCGTTTCCGATTTGCCAGTTATAAAGTCTTGCTGGTACTGTCCAATGAGGTTCGTTAGGACATTCTCATAAATCACTAAAAAATTAGCTTAAAGACTGGTCTTGTTATAGATGGCATACACGCACGTGCTTCGAAACAACACGCAATAAGCTTAGATCCTAATTATCCATCGTGCATTCTTTCTTTTTGCCAAAACGAGTCAAGTGCCATGTAAGCGATGCTGACATAGACTCGAATTAACACTAGCTTCAAAATAGTCAAAATCGTACTTATCTAGCGTAAATAAAGCTAGGCGTCGCTAAACTGCATACTCCAGAGACCGTCACAGACGTTTGCAACAAACTCTATCAATTACTGGGACTAACCACACCTAAACCCGATGTTCCTGATACACACTGTTCGGATATGGAGAACAGCTTTAGGATAAGACTAAAAAGATAAAGAAAGGTACGTAGCTTGAAAAGAAAACCATACTACATACATGGTCACACTGCAGCTAATTGCAACAGGCAATATTGGCGTATCTGGCGATTTCAAAGCGTTTTTGGCGATTCAAATTTTAGAATTGCAATTGGTGATTTATCAATATCAATATTTGTCATATGTCCGGTTCGGCAGGAACGGGTTCAATTCTGACATATATTTACCTCAAGAGATTTATAAAAGTATAAAAAATATCGGGGATTAGCATTCGTTTCCAAAGTTTATTAGAGATTGTACCTTGAATCAAATACAGGATTATGTGTGCAGCCAAACTCGTCTTACACGTATGGGGGAGTATCAGAACTGACTTGAGCAAATCAAATAAATTCTCTAATAGCTCAGTCGATTTAAAATTTACTCTAAAGCACTCAATCTCATTACAATTGAGAACTTTACATGTAAACGTCTCAATTGCAGTGGATATGATAAAGTAAGGATTTATATCTTAGAATTTGCAAAGGTGGGTTCTGTGAATAAACATCATATTTCCAAAATTTTTTTCCACAGTGATACGTAAAGTTACGTCAACAAATTGGAAAAGTCTTTTAAAGGATATATGAATATACATATGCCAATGTGGAATTAAGTAGCTGTGAACCCAACTTAATACAATATTTGACCATGTCCTTTTGGGGCTTCTCTGAACAATATGCCGTAGGAGCGTTATTATTGCTGTGTCCTGCCTCTGATACATAAAAATAAATAACAAATGGTCATTGGTAAAGGACAACAGAAGAGAAAACTGTTCAAACCAGTGAACTGAATAATAACATTAAAAGAAATAAATTAGCATTAGCACTAAACATATATCCACAATAAATGTAAGTTAAAAATGACATCCGCATGGAATTAGTTAAATATAGACCATTGTCAAAAGACGCAGAGGAAACAGGAATGCAGGACGAAAGGTACAACTGTTTCAATTTGTCTGAATGATTTGTCCTAATCTTTGCTCACTGTTTGATTTAAGCTAATTTAAAGCAAATCTTAATTATCTTTTCGTCCAATCCTACGTTGAAATTATAATAATAGTTTATTTTGACTACCAGCGAAATTTATAAATTTTATTTGTTTTCTGATATAGAAGCATTTCTATTCGCAAGGAAAATCAGATCTTGAATGTGATGAAACGTTACGACACATTACATGCGGAAATACTTAATTTTTCCAGCAGTTTAAATTACCCGTAGCACGATTTCAGATTTTTACGATGTTGGTGCAATTTTGCAGATATCGGTCGTTGAAATTGGCGGTGAAGCTACAAAAAAATTTTGAACATTGGTATCAGGTTGTTTGACACTGTTGAGAGAACAGTTGCAGATGATGACTGATCCACAATTAGATTCAGAATTCAGGAGGTTATGAATACAACCACGGACGATTAAGATTGGATATCCCAGATTTCTTCGCCTAGCGGAAACACACCTCCACGTGCTACATCTGAGGATCGAGAATCGGTACAATCAATCAGATCGGGAATATCGAATACAGCGCCTAGCGGTGATTCTTCGCAAAGGGATCAAGATTATGTTCATAATCTTGGTCTATCTCCTTGTTATATCGTTATATATTATATTTGAGGGCGTTTTCTTGACATGGCCGACATTTAGAGGAAATTATCTTTTCAGGCAGAAGAGACAGTTGTGGGAAAAGCTAGAAAAAGAAAAATATAGGTGGACGTGAAACTAGAATGAGGTGGAACTCCAAAAAGTAAAAAAAAACAGGGTTATGAAACGGGGCCCCTCTTCTGTAAGGACAATGATGGAAATATTGGCAAGGCACACAGAATGTGATGCATTTATGGAGAGAAATCAAAATAGGGATATCACACCTAAGGCTAACAAAACTGTGACTATATATGACCTGCAAGTACAGTTGTTTGAGTTCGGTGGCGATGGCCTGATATTCAATATGCGTTTCTTCCCAAAAACAATTTGTTTTAAGGACTGCATGATCGATAATTAGAATCTGAGCTAGTTATGCCCAGTGTTCAAAACAGATGATCTGAGTGTGTGTACAAACAAGAGAGTTTTCAGCCTTCTACATATAGCTCTTTGGTGCGTGACAGAATAAAACCTATTCCATCTGATCAGATCGAACATTATCAGTGTGACCTTAGCCCTGATAAATACACACCAGACCAGACTTTCACACTATACAAATACTGCGCAAGACCGAAGAAAAACAGACCAACACATATCATACCGTCGACTATATAAAGCTGTTTTCGATAGTCTGATGCTGTAAAAAGTATATGAAGAGATGGCTTAGTTTGGCTTACCAGCTGTTTACGACAGCGTGATAGAAAAAATGCATCAGCCCCAAGAATCACGATGGCACATTTAAATCGAAGCGTTTTTTTGTTGTTTGTTGCTGCTGCTTTTCATTAAACTGAAAATTGAGAGAAAAATTGAAATTTCAATTTAAATCGCTGTACAAGCGTTGCAAACAGCCTTTCTCAGAGTCGTTGTCGTCTTTTGCTATTCGTCTATATCTAGTTGACGTTTAAGTGCCTTTTGCTGTGTGGCCTTTAGCCACAGGCACGTTGAAAACGTTAAAAATATGTCTTAGGTATACCCGAATTCTTTACTATAAATCCGGTTTTAATAAAAATAACGACCAGTAATTTCACGGTGATTACATTTTAGTCAAGCAACCGAAGTAGTTTTACCGAAAATTTCTTCCAAGGATGCAGTTACGTGAATGTTTGTGCCACAAAATGCAAAGGTTTATATTTTAATTTTCCACAAAAATTACGTTTTACTAACTATTGCTTATACTAGATAGTAATATTGTTTGAGAATAACAGTTTCGGCCTTTAAAATCAAAAATTGTTTGTATTTTTTACACAAAGCTTTAAAGATTACTTTTGGTCCAGAGATGTATGGACAAAGAGGAAATGAAAATAAAAGTTTTCAAGTATAAATGCAAATTCTTCTTCCACAGTTGGCTTATAATATAAATAGAAAAATATTAAATTATTTATTTTAAATGAGCGTGTTTCCTAAAATGTATATTTAAAATAAGTCGTAGATTAATTCCCTGAACAGATAAATATCACCTAACAGAGCGAGCTACCGTGACAGACCGTGGCGCGATGGTTAATACATGCAACTATAGTTCGGGTTCTGTACCTAGTACAGCCACCTATCATTATGTGAGCGGCGATATCCTCAATGTATCTGATACTTGAGTTGTCGAATAATTGACAAGTCTGATAAATGCTTCGCAAAATATGACGTTCGGAATTGTCGTTAAACTGCAAGTCCCGCTGAGAGAGCCTAAAACTAGAATGCTTCTAAGCTCACTGAATATGAGAAGCTCTCCCTTATCTCATTCATGATATGCTAGAGAAATTTGTGTATTAGAACGAGTTACCAGAAGTTACAAACATTATTTACAACTAAAACTGCCTACAGCACTAAAGCTGTGCCAAATCAATACTAACAAATTTATCCGGATGCATGTGTATATTTACCTATATATATCCCTGATTGTATGTGATAACTTTGTAATATTGCACATATTACATACTAACTAGAAACTCAACACCACAAAAGGAGCTGGTGACACGAGTTTGTTCATTTTCTAACGTGTCTTTAATGTTTCATCTTATTTATGATTCAAAGCAAAGTTTTTAATAAGAATTATCACCACTACCAATTACTATCCTTTGGTTACATGTATAAAATTGAAATACGCACTATATAAGCCAGTTGGAAAACGCATTGCTTGGAAAGCCTGCCTTCATTGGCAGTGTTTAGGTCTGTTGGGAGCATTCTATGTTGTCGCAAAAAGCCAATTTTTGATACATCCCTAAAATGTGCCCAAAGGATACAAAGCTTTATTGGCAAGGTTTTAGTTCAATCTACCAACAGGCTGGAAAATGTGATTAGCAAAGTTTTAGTTGAACCTGATAACATGTAACCATAAACATGGATACCATAAAGGAGGTGGCGACACGACTTTGTTCATTTTCCAATGTGTCATTAATGTTTCATCTTATTTATGATTTAACACAAAGTTTTCAATAAGAATCATCACTATTACACATTATAATCCTTTGGTTACATGATTGAAATGCATTGGTAGGAAAGCCAAAAAGTCAATTATTGATATTCTATTGAAGAACATCCCTAAAGGGTTTTAGCTCAACCTATCAATAGCCTAGGAAATGTGATTAGTAAAATTTCAGCTTAACCTGATAAAATGGATAATCGTTCACAGGTTAATTTGCAAAATCTGATCTTAATGTAATTTGTTTCCTGTTCGTCATAAAACTGAATTCGATAAATTGGAGTTTCGCTAAACCGGGAATAATCAATATGTGTAAGGAGTAATAAGAATAAATGCGTTATTTTTGCAAGATATTGAACACCATAAATGAACTGGCGACACGACTTTGTTCGTTTTCTAACGTGTCTTTAACGTTTCATCTTATTTATGATTTAACACAAAGTTTTGAATAAGAATCATCACTATTACTAATTATAATCCTTTGGTTACATGATTGAAATGCATTGGTAGGAAAGCAAAAAAAACAATTGTTGATATTCTATTGAAGAACATCCGTAAAGGGTTTTAGCTCAACCTACCAATAGCCTAGGAAATGTGATTAGCAAAGTTTTAGCTTAACCTGATAACATGGGTAATCGTTGAGAGGTTAATTTGCAACAAAAATCTGTGTGTAATGAACATTTTTTTCTCTGTTCGTCAAAAAACTGAATTCGATAAATTGGAGTTTCGCAAAACCGGGATTCATCGGTATATAAGGTGTAATAAAAATAAATCCAATATTTTTGCATGATATTGGACACTATAAAAGAGATGGTGATACGAGTTCGTCCATTTCTATCATGTTTTCAATAAGAATCGTCACCATTACCAATAGCAATTTTTTGGTTACATGTATGAAATTGAAATATGTACAATACATTATATTGGAGGAAAATTTTTTGAAAGCCTTCCTGCCTTGGCAGAATTTAGGTTCGCTAGGCACGTTATCGGTTATCCGATATATATATTATATATATATATATTATATATTATATAAATCCAGTTTTTGATATTCTATTGAAGGACATCCCTAAAATGTGTCAAACGGAAAGAAAATGCTATTAACAAGGTCATAGCTCAACATGCCAATAAGACAGAAAATGTGATTATTAGCCCCACCTTTAGCATCGTTAACCGTTAACAGGTCATAGTTAAGAAAAACCGCAATTTGTTGCAAAAACCTGTTCGTAGTATAAATTATTTCCTTGTTCGTTAAAACATAACTCATTAAATCGGAATTTCGCTAAACCGGTAATCACCTGTATATGTAAAGTGTAAAAAAAAATTAATTTTTTTCGCATGATATTAAAGGAATTATTTAGCGTAATTATAGGTCGTTTAGGTCGCTTTAGGTCACACATAATTCCTTTATGACTTTCTCATGGAAATCGTCGTGCTATTGGTAAAAAACTGGAACGATCGTTTTTCATAAGATTTTGTTGAGGAGAATTTTTTTCGAGCAAAGTTATAGCGCATAGACAAGAACAGGTAGTAATCCATTGGTGCTAGGTCCGGACTGTAAGATGATGCATAAGATCCTCATAACTAAACTTACATAGCTATTTTCAGCTCTTAGGTAATCGAAACAGTAATTACAAAACTGTCTGTCTTCACAATTTCCATTATTTTACCGACATTTTCATCAATTTGCCGTCCAGTCAGTTGGCCTCTTTACCATTAAAATTTCCGCGAGTGCGCGTTATAGGCTGTTACAGTTTCTGGACCATAAACAATACGGACGTTTTCAGCCGCTTGGATCTCGTTCCATCTTTCTAATTTTATCCAGCGAAACCCGATTGCACTTATACAACGTTACATAAAATTCAGTTAAACCGTCAATAAGAAAAATAATGGACTTATTTTTATGTTTTGATGATTTAATGCTTTAATACGATTTTGGAGAAATCCACTGCCGCCTTAACTACAATGCTGTATACCACAAGTCTATAAATTTTACCAAAAAAATCGGGAAAACTCATGCTACGATAACAGCATTTCCTAAGAGCATCAGCTAATGGTTCGTTTTTCCAGTCTGCAGACAACTGTTAAGAAGCCCCTGAAAATGTACTCGTTATACCTTGTGGTCACCCTAAAGAGGAGATTGGATTGCAAGGATAATAGAAACAGATTTGCAAAAGAAGGCCTTATAGACGGACAAATAATTAAATGATTTCCAAATGGTAGCAACGCATGTGCGAGTTACTCTGCTTTCAGAAAAGCGATCAGCAGGAGACCTCCTAAAAGGAGCTTAACAAGTCCCATATCAGATATTTTAGAGGTAAAGGATGTTAGTAAAACATTTCAGAAGCTACTCAAAAGAAGCGAGGTAAGGTTAGGTTAGAGCAGTGTGTCCGAATAGACAGACTCACTTAGACTGTATAGCATATTGTGATACCACGGAAACTAGTATATGGATGTCCCTAGTTTCCCCGGTTGAACCATCCTGAGCACCCCCAAGAAACTCTTAAGTCGAACAACACTTATATCGTCCAGATCTCCTAGGTCCCTAAAGAAATAAGAGCCCAGTGTTGATCCCCGCCTGTTCGCCAGGGCGGAGCAATTCAAGGTGTTCTTTAGGCTCCTCCTCCTCTTCATCCCTACAGTTCCTGCAGAAGTCACTAATGTCAACCTTTAGTCTCATTGCATGTCTTTTACTCAGATATTCTGGTGTCAAGACAGATACAATTAATGAGATGTCGAGTCTTAATAGCGACAGCAGTGTGTGTAAACGTTTCATCTCTCTAGATTGATTACAGCCTCGGACAGACGCCCACCTACCATTTGCTGCTAAGTATGCCTCATTTCACAGTAGAAACTTACAAGTGGTTAGAGGAATACCCACGCTCTCCAACTCAGCTGGAGTCTGTAAGGTTGTTCTCAGTCTTGCCAGCTTGCCAGGTATGTGCCTGTGTCCCGGCACTCCCAAAAGGTGAATGGCCAAATGCCATTTCGTTAAGAGATCTGCGGCATTTTAGGGCTGATGTTGAGTTCAGGAAGACAGAATCCAGGGACTTAATGGCAGCTTGACTGTCAGAGAATATGTTAATCCCCACCGGGGTGAGAATGTTATACCTCAGCCATTCTGCCACTTCCTTAATGGTCAAAATTTCTGCCTGATTAACACCATCTCTTTTTTTATTAAGGGTATAAGAAGGGCTGCTAACAAGTAGTGTTAGAAAAGACAAAATAGACATATCCAATCACACAGAAAGAGCCAGAAATGCATTTAGTGCCTTTGAAATATTCCCGTTTAGAATTCTACGTACATATATATAAATACATGCAGTATATTTAAATGTTATTTGTAAGTATTTATATGGAAGCTACTTCATTTATTCTACCCCATATGTACCCCATTGCAATTTGTATACACACAATTCACCCACCACCTCCTATCGAACGAACCGAGTTCATTGATAGCGTTTCCTATCACAGCCCCCAAATGCTCTGCAGTCGCTTGATAAAAAATTGTATTCCGATGGATTTAATGGTGCATCGAAAAACCAATTGGTGCCCATGTCATACAGACATTATAAATTTTTGTCGCAACAACAAAGCCAAATAATGGGAATGGTAAAAATAACAGTTGAAGTTGCAGTTCATGCCCCATGAATTTCAATTCCATTAATTCCACTAGATTGAACTGCTCCAACAAGAACGCCATCAAGAGGCCAATAGACGCACTAAATAAAACATTAACATTTCCCCTCCACAAAATGTTAAAAGCACATTCACATATGTATAAATATATGCGAGATATACAAGTAGTCACACGCCTGCGATTTGTTCGTCTATACAGAAGGGAAGCCAGCTGAAGCTCTTGGCCATAAATGCTGTCTGTACACATACTCATGTGAATCGGCTTGTGGAGCCTAGGAAAGATATGCATATGAATTCGAATTGGTTTGGGCGGCGATTGAATGTTTAATTCATAGTTTAGGGGTAAATATTTTTGGTAATATTTTATATTGCGCGCAACGCACACTATATAGATTTAAAACTATGAACTTAGGTTGTTAAAAAGTTTTTTCTTATATTTTAAAATTGGTGTCCACAATGGCTATTTTGTCTTTAGAAGTCGGCAGAAGTCCAAATTTCTCCTTATTTTTTGTAGGTTCGTAAATTGCCATTAAACAGTACATACTATTACTTGCTAAACTATTATAGCTTCATACAGAGTTATCCATTTAGTGGGTTAAACGCCGTCGATCTGGCAAGGCTGTCAGCTATTAAATGTGTACCTGTCATTTACCTATAGAGTGTTATTTATTTAGTGAAAGGTTTGCCATTTACACATATGGATCGTTTAATAACCGAAAACCGTTGTTCAAACTTACCGCAAAAGTGGTGATTCAAATTTGGACACTTTTCGTGCATTTTATCGTGATTGTGGTCATCGTAAACGGCCTACTGTGCAAAGAGTTAGCAAGATTATAAAGAAATTTGAAGAGAATGGAATCCGAATTTATCGAGTCTACAGCGTTCTCACCAATTGGTAATATATTCGCCTCATTGTGACGTATTTTTCACTTGGATTCGTACCTACATCCAAAAAGGGTAAAACTCACGCAACAATTAAAGCTGGCTGACCATTGACAACGCCATAGATATGCTGATTGGGCTTTCAATCCTGATTTTTCGAACAAAATTTTCTTCAGCAATAACCTCATATGTAGCGGAATTCGAACATTTAATCTTTCTAATTCTAGGAGTTTCATCTGTGCAATGTAGAATAGAACGCACAGTGGACTACGATTTGTGGTGGAGTTGCTGCTTAATGCATTATTTTTGGATATTATCTGGTTTTCTTGATAAATTCAAATTTCCCCATTTTTAAGACAAGACAGTATTAGGTTTCTTTCTATAGTGAACGGAAAATGGCTACCGTCCTCATTGACCTCCAATTGCTAATACATCGTTAAACTCCATCAATGTCAAATAAATAATAATATTTTCTGTTTGAAGTATTTTGATATTACAATCGATATTTAAACAAATTTATGCGTCAAATCAAAATTAAAGATTAAGGGTAAAATGCGACACTTTCAATTATTTGAAATAATTTGAGTTTAAAGCCGGAGTCCCTCAACACCATCAGATCAATAGAGTTTTTCTTCAACTTCCATCCATACAACCTCCCGTTGACAACAAACAAACAATTGCATTCCATCTCGTAAATTTTAAAGAAAGAAAAATAAGCAAAACACAATTAAGCTGAAAGCCATTTGAATTGACATTAATTGTCAATTTACAGAAGCACTACTCATCACACGTTCTCTGTTCGTCTCCCCAACCGTCCGTCCGTCAGAATATCTAACAATACCCGGCGAATGGTTTGTTATTCTTTTGTTTGTAACGCCATTCCATGATAAGGCAGCTTCTTCATGCCACCCGTCCAATGGTAAATATCATCAACACTTTGAATCTGAGTTACCCGTGAATAGACAGAACCATAATTTTACCATTCCCCGCAAACATACATTCGGTACGGCTAGCATGGAGTTCTTCCGTTGGCTCCCAGCATCAGTTGTGTGTTTTAATGGCAGCCGTTTTCCTTTTCCGTCTGCCATGCTCGTTATGTTTCCGTTTTCCTTTTCGCTTAAGCTGAAAAAATATTGACTGATATCAACACAATGACAGACAAATATATTGGATTGCAGAGGAAATTGGGAATAGAAATAGCAAACAAGCGTAATTGTATCAGCCTTTTGAAAGGGGATTGTTATATATGGATGAGTATTTTCCACCATTCCATAAAGAATATTTTGTGATGATATGGAAGTACTAAATTCAAATTGATTAGTATTGAATGACTGATGACTGGCATGATTATTATGACTTAATGCAATGAATTTCCTTAGAAGAAATCAAATTTTTGACCACATTCCTTCTTAATTTTCTAACTAATATAATCTTATCCAGACTCGATGTGATTCATTGAATCATTTGTTGTCTCAAATAGTCACAACATTTGATGATAATTTTTCGGGTTCAGAAGGTGCAAGAAATAGGAATATGTAACCTATAACACAAAATCAATATATATTCGAATATGACTACTTTACTTTCACCTTTTTACAAAATCAACTGTTGGTATCCATCCAACGTACAATTTTTTATTCTTTCTTTTTGCTATTTCATTTACTTCAGTTGATTTATGTAGCTGAATCGTAACGCCACTATAATCAAAACATGTTTTGGTCTCTGACGTTTGTTCCTGCGTATCTTAGTTTGTTTCAGGTAATGTCTTAAAAGATTATTATCAAATGAACGCAGGATTAGGAGGAAACTGCTATGCCCATTCATTTATTCAGTGGCAGGATTAACACCCCGCCAGGGTCTCTTTTCTGATGTTGGAAACAAAACCCTTGTGGTAAATACTTTAAGCAAGGTAATCTTATTTTGGTAAATTAAAATGAATGTGATGTCCACAATTTAGAATGAAATAAAAATATATGCTTACCAGAAAAGCAATTATCCCAGTTTAATTTTTGTTCAAAATTATAAAAAGTTGTCTTTCAATCACATCTTAGGCGTTTGCGGATATTATGATCATAAATGTAGTTTTTTAAGCAAAAGTACAATAAATAACTCTTAGTGAAATAAGACCAAAGATGTTAAATAAGTCCCAAAAAATAAAACGAAATTAATTCCAAACAAATTCAATGTTCCTCCAATTCAGAGCAACAAAAAAATACCAAAGATTGGGGCGTATTTCATTATGAAATAGGTTCCATGAAAATAAGTGAAATAAAGACCAATGAAATAATTAACAAAAGTAATGTTAGGTGCGCAACTAAGTTCTCGCTGCTTTCTTATAAAAATGCAAATTTATTATGAAAACATGTTTACAAATGATTCATTGAAAGTATTGCCCATCGCTAGCTACTAGTTTTTCCCATCTTGCTTTTAAAGCTCGAATTCCGGTAAAACTGTTCATCATTTAAGGCTATCCACGAATCAAGCTATTGATGTCGTCATATGAGTGGAACTGCTGGTCAGCCAGACCGTGTGCCATCGAACGGAACAAGTGATAATCGTGCGGCGCAATATCTGAAGAATATGACGGATATGAGCGTGCAACGCTTTTAACTAGTTTAAGCGTATGGCGATAATTCGACAAACATTCCACAAACGTCGTTGGTTTGATCGACATAAATTTCACAATCCACAATAAAATTTGAGGTTGTAAAAATTGTTTACTAAGGGAAAATATGAGACATTAATTTTAAAAATGTTTAAATTCCTGTTTGTTAAACATTTTCTTCTGCGTCACGAATTCGGTCAACAAAAATTTCGCAAATTACAACTACACGTCCATGTTAAAAAAATGGTTTACTGAGGGAAAATATTAAAATGTTTAACATGTTTTTTGTAACAATTATTGGTCCGCGACTCTGTGTCTATTAACAAAAATTTCACAAATAAATCTAAACAAGCGGCAATACGAAATTTGTAATGAAAAACTGTGCTATACTTTTTTAAAATTTTTTCCGGCAAAAAATTGATTAAAATTTTACACGTTACAATAAACACTCATGTTAAAGATGTTAAGGAAAGTATGAAAAATTTTAACATAAATCTCACAATAAGGAACTTCTCAACATTATAATGCATTTTTGATTTATAATTTCATTGGAAGTTTGAATAGTTAACGTTATGAAGATCGTTTAATCAAAAATACCAAACCTTTACATCGAGCTCCGATCACCACTGTATAATTTTGAAAGTTAAAGAATCAATTGGGCATACCCTGCATTGTGCACACTCTGAATTTGCCAAAAATATGTAAATGTTGTGTTTTGGTATGTCTTGTACATTAAAATCCCATAAATCTGTAGAATTTAGTAAATAAAATAAGTCCTAAACATTTGAAAATGAAATAAGAACCAATTCAAGTACAATAACTTCATAAATTTTTGGAAGAAACAATAAGTCCAAAAGAAAATATTTTTAACAATTGTTTCACTCTACATTTTAATGATTAGTTTAGTTTAATGGAAATAGGAAAACGAAATTATACCCGAGAAATGTTAAAGATCTTTTTAGAATATTAAACTTATTTCAAACAAAACAACTACTAAAATCTGTACTTTTCTTTTTTTTGTAGTATTTCATTAATTTATGAGACGTATTTAATAGAAGTTCATAAAAGTTTTAGAACACAAATAAATCCTCTGTCATTACCCTTAACACTTTTTTAGTTGTATATAGGTATATAACTTATTAACAGATTAGAGGTTTGTTTTGCATATAGATAGTACTGGACCAAGTGCTGTAATATCGGAGAGGTTCATACACACTCAAACGTTAAGCGGGCATTTTTTTTTTTTAAATTATATTAAAATCAGAAAGTGAAAGTTTCATAGTACACGTATTTCACCCAGGAAGGAATCATATGCCATATTAGGTCTTGATTGGTCAAAACGGCGTGGCACTGCACATGCAAATAGCATTTTTAAACGCCCATGTCTGATTAACTATTAGAGATAAAGAAGACTTTTTGGTATGTAAATTATTAGCGCAAAAGGAAATATGTTGAAGTAAAAAAAAAAATTAATTTAATTTTAATTTTAAAATTCCCTTATGGTTGCCAAAATAACTGACCGATCATTATAAAAATTGTATAGTGTACGAATCGAGCTCACGTATAGATGGTGCCAGTAGTTAAAAAAATATTTTGTCGAAAAGCAGCAACTTTATAAAAAATATGTTTTAAGTTTCAAAGCGCTACATTGTTTAGTATTTTTATTTGAGCCATCAAATGTAAACGAATTCAGTGAATTTTTAAACATGGAAAAAATTGATCATCATTATGTGATTCAACATTTCCATTTGAAATATCTCAGTCCAGTCAATATTAAAATCGAGCTAGATTCTACTCTTCTTCTCCTTCGTTTGTGACAGTAAAATATTGGATAGCAGAATTTAACCGAGGCCATACCAGCTGCCAAGATGTAGTGTAGTGGTCGACCATTTGAGCTGTCCACGCCAGACACGGTTAAGAAATTCCACAAAATGGTATTGCATGATCGTCGGCTGAAGGTGCGTCAGCTAGCTGAAATAGTTTCCTGTAACTACGTTTTGTTCTAAATTCATATTTTTAAAACCACTCTACTTTAGCCATATTAAAATACATACAAAATCGACTTCCGGCTCTTAAGTAACTTAAATGATAGGCCGGAATGTTAATTTCAGTTTCTTGAGACCAAATAAAACTCCTTTCGTTTTACAGGTAAATTTTTTTACAAACTAAAAATGGTAAATACTGGCATCCTGGTGCGGATGAAATCTGCAAACTATTAGAATGGAGGCAAATTCAGATTCAAACCTGGCCTTGCTGGTTTTCTGATATTTTATTAAATAATAATAATATTAATTTAAGAAACCAATAAAGAAATAGCTGAATTTCAAACGCGGTATTTGCCTCATATCGTTTGAACGTAGTCCGTGCTAAAATTTTACACAAGAAAGCCGTTATTGCATGTTATTATATTTCCAGGCATTCAAATGAATCGATGTGTTTATATTAAATATAGGTATATCCTATTTCCCCCAAAAAATGTTAATATGTCTCGCTCGCATCCTGTAAATATTTCATAAGCATGAATTTCCTTAATGAAAAATTTATCGATACTAAATCCCATTTCCATTTCCATTCAATACAAATTTGTTATGGTTTGATTAAGTGTCAGAGCATACCTATCAAATGACTGCAACAAACCAAAAATCCCATTCCGGCGTTATTGCTATGGGTTGCGTCGCTCGAAAACACCCAAGGCATACGCATGTTTTCCAAAACACCCCTGAGGATGGCCAACACCGGAGTAGCAACACAAATGGCATCCGAAATGGCAATCAGAATATCATCAGGGATAAGGTAAATTGCCAAAACTATGTGCAAGATGTGCCATTATTGCAATAAAAATGCTTGTAATGATGACTTTAAGTGTCATTCTCTTAAGTGGATCACCTATAAAAAATTTATACAACAAAAATATGTTGCCAAATTATGTATGAACAAAGAACAGGAGTAGCAGCAGTACAAGCGAATGCGAGAAGCTTACACTTGCCATCGCCCTTGATAGCCGAATCGCTCCGTAACAGAATCGAGCGACCACCATCGACATTGACTTCATCAAGAATATATTAAAGTACCAAGGGCAACATCAATGAGTGCCAAGGTAAGAAATTATGGCACTAGTGATAAGGATGATTTTTCTCCCGCTTTGGTTGCTATTCTCATTGTATGAGTGGGTGTGTGTGTGTGTATGTGTGCGTGTGTATACCAATGTTGTGTTGAAGGTAGTAAAGCAATAACTGTAGCGTGCGTAGTAGCGATAAAATGCAACATTAATTGTAAGATTTTTCCTTCTTTTTTTTTTTGTCTAAGATTTTGGGCGGGGATTACCGCACCTTATGTTGGAATTTCATTAAAAAAAAAAAAAAATAAGAAAAAAATTAATTTGAAAATTAAAATATTTAAGACGAATGCCAGTTTGGAATTATGGAGGCTTTCACTGAATGGTCTATCAAATATAATTTCACGTTTTGTACCAGTGGGTCTTCTCTGATACAAATTGTAAAATACTTTAACCGGAGAATACTATAGGAAAAATAGAAGTTGCGGCGCCGTGTTCTAAAACAAACTCTTGAAGCTGAAATCAAGATCCTTTTGCTTTAGGTAAAAGTAAATTTCTCTTACTCTTCTATCAGATGTAAATAATTTTAGAAATTCGTAATTTCAGTGAATAAAACAGGGAATAATGATTTATTTTAAAAGCCTGGTAGGGGATGCCAAAGATAGGGGAGGTTCCGAGACATTATTTTGGGCAGTGTTTCTACTGCCAGCATGCAAGTGGCGGCTGATCGCAAGCTAGGCAAATGACGGGATCTGTCACTCACGTTCGACTCTGTGAAAGGAATGTGTTTAAAATCCTGTCATATTAGGGTGATAGAAATGCCTTGGGCATTTAGGAAATACCTTTCACCACAATACAATACAATACTCACAACACAAGGATTGTGGTTACAAGAAGGAAAGTCAAGTAAATTTGACTTGTATTTTTACACCGGTAAATGGAGGGTATTTACCTTGTTTGTTTTTTTTTTTTGGGGTAAAGGGAAAATGGTTTTTATTTTTTTTTTGATACCTACATATATTTATTATAGAGATTTGTGAGTTGCTTTGTCTTTGGTGAGGATCTCGAGTAAAAGAGACCGAGTCATCATGATCTTGCACCACGAAACCTAGGTTATAATTTTGACGAGTTTATGCTAAAGATAAAGAGCAATAATTTCCATATGACTAGAAAAAAATATTACAATTCAAGCCAGTATGATTGAGTATGAAAGTACTATGCATTTCGTACATCTAGATAACGTATTAGGTATGATTTT
>JAHXMU010000118.1:151120-178764 GCA_019455685.1 Philornis downsi | reverse complement strand
TTTCAATTACAGGTCAAATAAAGTTGGTTATCTTATGGTCATAGCGCTCTGAATTGGCGTAATGGTTTCTCCAGTGTCATTTTAAAAAAAAAAAAAAAAAAAAAAAGAAGAAGAAATACTGCCTAATGACAACTCCAGAATATAATACGCTCCAAACAGTCAATTTTTCCAGAAACAGTAATTTTTTCACAATCACTTCTAGATTCTATATGTGACAATTCTGCTTTTTGACGCAACCACAGAGTGAGAAATAAGCTTCATCGCTGAAGAAAATTTGTTCGAAAAATCAGAATTAAAAGCCGGTTGCTGTAGCGATGGCATTGTGAATAGTCCGCCGGGTTTTATTGTTGCGAAAGTTGCACTCTATATGGATGGAATTGCAAATCCAAATCCAAAATACGCCATAATGAGCTGTAAGATAGACCCAATTGCTGAGAAAGCCGTGGAATCGACAAATTCGGATTATCCGCCACACTTTCACTGACGGAAGCGATATTTTCGGCAATGCGTACATTGTGATGATGCACAGGCCTAACCACTTCTGTAACGCTTCCAGTCTTTTCAAATTTATTTATAATCTTCCCAATTTCTGGCGCAATAAGTAGGTTATGACGACCATAATCACCTCTTAATGCACGAAAAGTATTCACTTTTAAATCACCACTTTTGTAGTAAGTTTTAACTATTTTTATGCGTTCTTCGGTTGTTAAACGATCCATATTTCACTAAATAAATAACACCTCAGTAACCGCATTGTCACACACTCCTACAACATCTCTTCCGTTGCCCATTCGGGTACTTCAGAATTTAATCTTTCCTCTGTAAACACTAATTCATACACTGTCTTTCTTAAACTGCTGCTGGTTGGAATAAATTGTAAATTGTAAGTTAAATATAAAATAATAGGGTAGATCAGTTCTTCGGATGAAAATGACGTGCATTATCGTTTTCCTTAGTTATTTCACACGCAAAATTTGACGATTTTTCAAAAATCCGCCACCGGCTCCTTCTGGCACAACGCGCAAAATAAAAAAGGAGGTTGGGTGAAGGTATATATAGGTATAGTACTTAATGTTACTTAAATCCTTTGCTAACAGCGGAACCCTAATTTAAATTAACTGAAAGAAATAGTCATTAAATAGCCATTAATGAATCGATGTTAAACATTCATAATCACGCCATATATTTCTCAATACAATCTTCGCATCTAAGTGTCTGTATGTCAATGGCAAAATATAAAATTTTAGTTGAAATTTAACTTGTTTATAGGGATTGTCCTTTGCGTACTATACTCATATTTAATGAGTTCCCCAAATGCGCATTTTCAATTTATGGTCCACAACAAGTTTTTCCATTACATTTTTAATTAATTTTTTCCAACTTTAAACTCTCTTACCCAAAAATGATTTCCTTACAAGAGCAATCTCAATGTAATAAATATATTTAACACTTGCCAAGGGAAACCCCTCTGAATCCACCTACCAAGAAAGTAGTTCTCAAACCACGTTATAGCTACAGAAAGCATAAATACTCCAAAGCTTCCCTCGTGGTTTGAAATTTATGGGTTTCGTAAAAAATTCAAATAAACACCATAAAAAAGATTTATTGAATGTTTGTATTAAGCCACGAGTCCACACGGCTGCAACATTAGCAAGTGCCCCGCTGATGGTGAGCAAAGCACCAGCGTACCAACAACGACCACCATCCCCCCTTTCCGGTTACAACATTAAATCTTCTTAGTGGGAAATTTAATCTGACATTGTAGTACGCCATTCATAGTCATTTTTGGGGTGATATTCATAATGGCTGAAGACGGCTCAACATTTAAGAGGAAGTCAAAGGATTCACAGTATTGAGGGATGTGGGACGACATGGCGATGATAATTGTGACAGTGATATTGGTGGTTGATTTGAATCTCTTGTTTAGACATTAAACTCACTCTGTGTGTAGATGTATATTGCAGTTCAGATATCAACAGATATCAAAGCATCTGATAATGGTGAAAATGATAAATATTCTGGATTTTAGAGATTTGGAATACTGTTATTACTCTGTATCGAACGATGTTTAGTTTGAAGCACAAAAGTAGTATTATTATAATATTTGAAAAACCAAGTTTTTTTTAATATCGGGATGCAGAATTCACGAAGCTGCACTTAAAAGATGGAAAGAACTAATATTGAGTTAAAACGAAGTTAAATTGAGTAAAATCGATCACCAGCTACCTTCTTACTCAAGATAAGTTTACTTATTTCCTTGAAATTAGTCCATAATTTGCAACTAAAAGTAGTAATTCGTCATTGTTTTCAATACTACATTGCGTTTTTGCGTTTAAAGAAGAAAACTTTTAAATAATTCAAGTGGAATGTTGCAGAAATACCTACTACATTTTAGCTAAAACGAATAGCTAAAGAATTGACTATGAGCGGCAATTATTACGGTATCGATTATTCTGGTATCTCCAGTAAAGTTAATTTCATACTTAAAATCGCTAGGCTACACACATTTCTTATATTTGTTGTTGTTGAAATAAAGAAAAGTTTTATTAGTTCGACTCAGCTCAAAGTAATATAATTGTACTTATAAACATTCTGTTAGTTAATGTGTTTAATTTGAGTTTGCCACGCTTCACATTTTATTACGTTTTCAGTTAGAAAATGTCAAATTAAATTCAAAATTTTTAAAATCCTTCTTATCTTCAAACAATTACATATCAACTTTAAAGTATTATTATGCAATTAAAGTTGAAAATATTCTGGTCGTGTACAGTAGTCACGAAAACCGTTGAACTCAATTTTAGTTTATTTGAACTAAAATTGTACATTTGGCAATAAATTAAAATTTGTAGTTCACTTCCTACTTTTTAATTCACTAAGGAGATTGCGAGAATAATCTACATTTACTTAAAATGAATTTTAGAAAACAACAATGTTATTATGTATATTATTATTTTTTAACAGATATTAAGTAAAATCGCTGTCATGTTGATTACCTCATTATTATCTTCACTTCTTCAGTATGGTCCAACTCAATAGCATTGCAATTGTATTTGAAACTATTCTGTTCCATTTTATAATTATAATTGTAGTCAAATTAAGTAAAATAATTACTTTACATATTTCCCGACACTAATTTTGTTAATTTTTCTGGATTAAATCAGTAAATGTCGTGTTTGATGTTCCCCCAATGTTAATACATACAGCGTGGCGTACGAATCGTGCTGCTGGCAACTGTCAATAGAGACCGCTATTTAAAGATGTTGAAGCAGTCTTTTTTACTCAGAAATGCGCCGAAGACGTCTCCGTTACAACACCGTTTGGCTCCAACAAGATGGATCGACTACACATATAGCCGGACCGGTTATGGTGGAGCTCCTACGTAAATTCCGAAACAAATTAGTATCCAGAAACTCCACTTTAAGCTGGCTCCAAAGAAAACCTGATTTGACTGCGCCGGACTTTTTTATGGGGTTATGTCAAACAAGAGGTGTACACAACGAAACCAGGAAATTTGACTGAATTGAAGCAGTTTATTAAGATAATAATTGAGGCGATCCTAACTTCAACCCTTCAGGCCTCAATGAATAATTTTCTGATCAGGTATCGAATATGCGTAAATGAGCATGGACATTATTTACGGCCTGTCATCTTCAAAACCAATTAGTTACATAAAATAAAATTGTAATTTCTATAAAATTAAAAAAAGAAAATAAATGAAATACATTGATTAAATAAAAAGTTATTTCAATTTCTTATTGCATTGCAATTGGTGCTCCACCCTGTATAATTGTAATTACATTGAAGACAATTATTGAAGGAAATTTGCGTTCTTGTTTTAAGTATGTGCTATTTCCACGGGTACTCAAATTAAGTAAAGTTTAATTAATTTAAGCTTCACTTACTGTCAAGTAGTGAACACGACGGCTATTGATCAACGACTGAGTTTATTAAGACATAATATAATACAAGTGTGTATAATGAATGTGAGTGTATGTGTGTCCTATATAACACTTATTAGTTTTAGTTCAAAACTCATTAGCATTCAATAGGTTTCATTCTGGAAATGTTTTCACCAAATGCTTAGCACGCGTTTTTTTTAGTGTGTCATGAAAGATTCATTTATTTTAGAAGGTTTAATGGCGGAAGCTTTACAAATCGCCTAAAGTAGAAAACAACACATTTTAAATTAAAAATATTCGGTTGCACCTAGTTCAAAAATCCGTTTCTTGGTTCTCTTTTATATACAAATTAGTAGAATCATTTCTTCGGTATTTTAGTTTATATTTAGTTTATATTTATGATAAAGACATCAAATAACTGTTACTGTTCAAAATAGAAATATTTGTTTCCTAAAAGCAAAGGAAATTGTTTCTTTTAATTCGGGTTTAAGAATTTCGGAATGTTATTAGTTCGAAATAGCGTTCAATGCAATCTCAAATGTGCAGCTTATTATGGTTTCACAATTACTACGACCTTTTCCAGTTATGCTAAAGTTTTACTGAAATTCAAAATGTAAGAATGTTACTCCAATGCTCGTAGTTTCGCATATAATTTATTTTCCAACATATATTCCGTAAATTGAAATTATTTCATCAGAAAAAATTTCAGTAATGTTTGAACCAATGTTTACAATATATTTTTTTCTACAGTACTGTGTCCAAAAATAAAACCATTTTTGTTTACACATACGCTAAATATATGATGTGTGCCCTGCGATTCATGTTGAATCTATTCAACTGACTCAAAACGGTATTCCTGAAAAGGTTTTTTGAATTTAGGAAATACCTTGAAGTTATGCAGAGCTAAATCAGGGGAACATAGTGATTGTGGAACAATATTAGAAAACCTTTTGGAGAAAAACATACGAACAACCCATGCAGTATGAGATGGTGCAAAAAACCGAGTGCAGTCTGCTCACAAAACTACCTTATTTTGGTTTCACATAAACTTGGCATAACACTCAAATATTTCTTTTAGTCCCTTTGGCACGGCAAAAGAAACCAATGGATCAAAAGGTTCCCATAATAAAAGAAAACTGTTTACATAACATCGATTTTTGGGCGACTTTGGCACCATTTTTTCTGTCTTTTTTCGCCTTTGGCACGAATTCTATTCAATCTAGTATCAATAATACGTTTTATAACGTGATGGTAGAACAAAGATTGCTAAATGCCTGACGCCTGTTAATTTGTAATTCATTTATTACTATTGTATGAAAGGTACGAAAGCAGAAATATCTGATTTAAAATAAATAAATGGTATAGGAGTTATTAGAGAGGGTGTGGTTATTCTCTTGTTTTTTCCACTTTCTGTCACCATTATAATGCGGTACACTTGGAAAAAATTGAGTAACTCAGAATATGTGTCGAATGTGATTGAAATCGGTGCAACTTTCTAAGAGATATATAGGTATACTTAAGCATACGGCTACTCGTATATGGGTTAAGTAACTCTTTTACATTGTTTTAAAAAAGAGTTACTAATATTGTCCATTTACAATTATGAAATATGATCTGACAAAATATTATTCTGTGTCAAGTGTTGAAAGGGAGTATAAAGATTACAATTTTCCGAAAATTCAAATCTTTCCCTCATACACAGACTGCACTGCCTTAAGTTATTGCCCATAGTAGTGTTTTATAATGAATTCGCATTAATAGTGATTGAAATGGCTGCGTCATGTTGTACGAAAGGACCCAAACGAAAAGTTTTCTACAACTTACTTCATGCGCGGTGCAGAAAAGGACGATCAAGATTTCGTTCGAAGGACCAAGCTTTTGAAATACTATCGAAACTTGGTGTGATTGATTGGAGAAAAAGCGCAGAAGGCCAAAGGGGTAGGAATTGTTTACTACGTGCAGGGTGTAATAGAAAACTATGTCTATTCAAGTCGCTACTTAAACAAGAAAGTAAGTGATGATTTATAAAAAAAAAATTGATTGACTTATTATGCTTCTTCTGGTACTTTTTACGCAAATTACCGATATAACCCATACGATACATACCAAGGTTCTTATTTTTTATCTAGTTGCATTTAATTTATTACACATTGAAGCCTTAATAAATTAGGGTCCCAGAACGGAGACACAGTAAATTGCCATAGCTTTTCTGATATCTTACACATAACCTGGTCAACTCAATAAAACTTCTATAATTTCTGACCAGTTTGCTGCATTACCCTGACTTATAATTCTCTATAAATTTTCAGAAAAATCTACAAATAATCTGCTTCTTCAGATACCTCCCATATTTATGGCAGATTTTATACATATATTATAATGATATATTCATTACAAGTTTAGCATACATTATGCATTTTGTGGACTACATTCTAAAAATGATAAAGGATGCATAACGTTGTTGTCATACCTCTTATTGCGCCTTCTACACGAATTGGCCTATTTTTCGAAATTTGATTGTCCTCTACAATTTCTAAACAAATGTCAAAGAGAACAGCTACTAAAATATTTGGTAAGATTGCCAATAATCGGATAAACTTATATCAATCCTCATAAATCCAAATATTTTCAATTGCAATAATTGAAATATGATTTAGCAAACATCCGATGTTTAGTAAATGTAGTTCCGCGAATAAAAACCGGCTGTTTTGTCGCGCTCTTTACGGTACAACGAACGGTTTCAGACAAATATAATTTTGCTTTTTTTGTTGAGCTTAAATTTAGATCGTTTGGATAAGAATATAGCGATTTATCACTTCCCTCCAAGCGGCCCTACCGAATAGCAAAGGACGTTGGGTGGATGGCATGTGAAAGTAAGTTCACCTGACTGAAAGTTTTGTACAGATTTTCATACAGAATAGAATAATTCTGTGACAACAATCCATTGCCAAGAATATATGTAAGTACACATGCTTTTGTTTAATTTATTTTTCTTTATTTAATTTAATTTATCTTACTGAACATCAAAAAAAAAGTAAACAATAAATAGTCTTAATGGTGTTGACTGTCTAGACTAGTCACAGCTAAGAAAGAATGAAGTTTTACACGCGTTACCAAAATGTACAATATTGGTTTCGTCTGAATTAAACTTTTAAATCAACTTAATGAAGAGGAGATATTATTCATTAATTGTTGATTAACTTTCGTTCCATTAAACACAACAAAAATAAGCAATAAGGTCTGGTAGTGCCTTTCTAGTCTACATCTTTAGATTTAATGGAGAACACAGAGTGAAAGAAAAAGAAAGTGAAACGTAATAAAATTGCAGTGAAACGTGCAAAAATATTTTCTAAAGAAAAAGAAAAACAACGAAATGTGGAATTATGACTTGAGTGCAAAGTCGAGCACACTAAAGAAAACCGTACTGCTATCCTTTGTGAAAAAGCAATGGAATTTTCTAGTTTATTTAGGAAAGAATGTGAAAGAAAATAGTAATGGAAGCTTACATATTTTACAACAAATTTCCTAGGAAACGTAATCTATACAATCTCTGTGTGACATTCTTTGGTCCTTTAGCTTTGATGGTTGATACATAATCGAAGATTGCGGAAAATCACGTACAGATTTTAAATATTCCGTTGTTTTTCTTGTAGAATTTTAAAATGTGAATAAAGTGGTTATTACCATTATTTTGGTTACAAAAAAAGAAAAAGAAAAAAAATAACATCATCGGTCATTTCAAATGACTTAAAATATGTAATTTATTGTTTGAATTTCCGTTCATACATTTCCAATGAAACACAATTAATACCTGTTGACAATGTCGTTTAAGAAATGCATTCTTTGGAAATATAACGAGTTTTATAATTACATGCGATTGTTTGAAATTCTCATAAAAATTAAAATTTTTGTCACCTAAACTCAAAAACTGCAAAATAAATTAAAATTATTGTTATATGGTTATGTGATTTATTCAATCAATAAATGATGGTTTTTTGGATGTAGCTAATTAACGAGATGTTATTGCAAATTTAATTAATTGGTTTTTAAATGCCATAAATTTGGCTTTGAATATATAAATGCGTAAAAACAATAAGTTCTTAGATATGAATTCAAGGCTG
Source organism: Philornis downsi (assembly GCA_019455685.1). Taxonomy (NCBI): domain Eukaryota; kingdom Metazoa; phylum Arthropoda; class Insecta; order Diptera; family Muscidae; genus Philornis; species Philornis downsi. The sequence goes on along the minus strand of JAHXMU010000118.1, from coordinate 170,744 downwards.
GGAATATTGCAAACGATAACATCAAATGTAAGCGGTTTAATTTTAGATTATTTGCGACTTATGCCAGGGTCTAATAGTCAACACCTTAAAATAGTTTATAAATTAGAATAAAATATATTTATAACATATTATTCGCAGAGAATAAATATCGAAATTAAAACAAAAAAATACTTAAAGTAATAAATAACTAAATAAAGCATGGAAAGATTTAATGTTTTTTTTTTTTTATAAACTGTCTGACTTAGTAAATTGTGTTACAAGTTTATTAATAATAATATATACGAAGTGTGTTAAAAAAAGGGTAAATTTTTAAATTTCGTGGGCCACGTACATTCAACTTTTGATTATTATTTTTTTTGTTTATGTTGGTACACTCGTCTCGAAGATATGTTGACGGTTTTATCCATATAGCATATTTAGTTTGTTTGTGAGAGGCATAAATAAGACAAGTTTTTTGCGTGTTCGGCAATTTTCTGCTATCGAAAAAAATGGATCAAAAAAGTTGCATCAAATTTTGTGCAAAAAATGGAAATAAGTGCTCAAAAACACTTGAAATGTTGACAGTGGCATACGGTGAGAGTACTATGAGTAAAAAAAATGGTTACAAGTGGTACAAGCTTTTCACAGAAGGTTTAGAACATGTGAATGACAGCGCTCGTTCTGGACGCCCCAGCACATCAACAGACGATGCAAATGTTGAGAAAATTAAGAAAATTGTTATGGAGAATCATAACTAGAGAAGTTTTTGAGGATGTGGGCATATCGGTTGGCTGATGCCATGCAATCTTTTCGGAAATTTTGGGCATGAAGCATGTGGCAACGAAGTTCGTTCCAAAATTGCTAAATTTTGACCAAAAACAACGTCGCATGAGCATCGCTCTGGAATTATTGAATGACATTAACGATGCTCCAGATTTGCTTAAAAGGGTCATAACTGGTAACGAATCATGGAAATATGGTTATGACATCGAAAGCAAAGCCCAAGCGTCCCAATGGAAGAGTCCAGGGGAGCCAAGACCAAAAAAAAACTCGCCAAGTTCGATCAAATGTCAAGGTTTTGCACACTGTTTTCTTCGATTATCATGGCGTAGTGCATCAGGAATTCTTACCACAAGGTCGTATGATAAACAAAGAGTATTACCTTGATGTTACGCGCCGTTTGCGTGAAGCAATATGAAAAAACGCCCGGAATTGTGGAAAAAAACATGGCTTTTACGTCATTATAATGCACCTGCTCACTCATCTTTGCTTGTGAGAGACTATTTGGTCAAAAACAACATCGTTATTATACCTCAAACGCTGTAGCATTTGAAAACCTACATTCGTCAAGTTATCGCCGAGATACCGTCCGAAATGTGCAAAAAAGTAGTCGAAAGCTACCTCAGAAGGATCCACTGTTGCTACCAATGCAGAGGCGGTCATTTAAATGACATTGTATTTCGTACATAATGGCAAAGTCCAAGTTTTATAGTGAAACAAATGTCGAAATCATAGATTTATATATATATATTTTATTTTTGTTAGCTTTACTAGAAATCGAAAAACTGATAACCCGTATTTGATACGGCAAAAATGTAACAACCAGAAGGAAGCGCCTGACGCAACAAGTATTTCTTGACCAAATACATTTTATAAATTTTTTAATTTGATTGAGCGATGTGCGTCTATCTGACTCGCTGATAGACACAATAACTACCATAAATTTTGTTAAAACTCCTTAAAACTTATTCTAGACTAGTATTTTGGCAGATGGGCTATCGGGGGCAGATGGGGCATCGGTACAAATGTCCAATTCACCTTATACTTATATACTTACCTATATATTCATATCTTCTATCCGGTTGTATTAAATTCAGTTAAATTTAGTACATGATGAGACATTACTCAAATAATGCTGAGGAGTGAAAATGGACCGCGTTATCACGCCTCCACCGGTACCTCCCATACAAAAACTATAATGAAAACTAAAAAAATCGATCAGTTAAACATTCCTCTTCTATTTAAAATTAATTTATAGCCCACTCCATAAAGATTAGTTTCTTATATGCTTTATACATAATACATCAGCAGTTACACCTCTATTACATTAAAGTTATTTTTTTATTTTTATTTATTTAATACAACAAAATATTTTTTTCACCATCGACTGATCAGATGGAAATCCATATGAAATCTTTATGGAAAATTATTACTGCTCCTATGAGCAAATATTCTTATGGTACAATTAAACGCCACATCTACCAGAGCTGCAGTTATGCTAATGCCCTTCTGTAGCAAATACTTGTAAACTTTTATTGATAAGGGATCCAACAGAATTTGCGGCAATGTATTCTTTGTATATTTTTTTTTTATAAACAATTCCCTCTTAATCCAATGTAGGATACGATAGATCTTCCAACGTTCTGTGATTTTATAAGCAGTTTTTTAGACTCCAGTACTCGATGTGCCATCAATACAATGAGATGATGGTTGTATCATGACTCGAACCAAAGACCATTTATACAGTAATGTAACTCTTACTCTTTAGAACTGACTGCCGGCTGAAGAGTAAGAGTTACGCCTTTTTCATAATTCAGAACAGTCCACAAGTAGTTTCCATTGAAAGCAGAATAGAAAAACCAAGTAATAAGAAAAACCTAAATTTTAAGAAACGGTGAAAATGGAATGAATAGCCGCAACGCAGTTGAATATCTTGTTATATTGCTTTATTTATAAATAGAAATTAGTTAATAATGCTCTTAATCAATCTTAAATTTTATATTTATCTTTTACTATTGACTATTTTATTAATCCCGTTTGGAGACCTTTAATGCTCTTGTTAAAAATTAAATCCGTTTTGATCAAAAATTGAACAAAAGTTTAATTACATCAAACAATGATTTTATCACAATACTACACATAATTAGGCAGGATTCATTGAATCTCATAATTTACTATTATTTGTCCAAAGCCTCTTATTTTTCTGTTATTCGTTTAAAGGCTGCGAGATATTTTGTTTTCTTTTCCTTACTGTAAAGGAAAATCAAAATATCAAATTCTACTACTTCATGGTCTCATATGAATCAATTGATACATTTTACTGGGGGCCAAGTTTCTGGAAAGTGTAATAGCCTATCACCAATCAGCCAATGAACAGAAATATTGTCTGAATAAAACTTTACACCAAAAGAAGACATGGAAGGTTTCGAAGTTTTCGATGTGATACCAAACCAATTTTAATATGTTTCATGCAATGGAGGACAAAGCGATGTACTCGTGGATGTTAGAGGCCTCAAACCGTGTATAACTTTCTGAAATGATTTATAGTGTGGTATACGGAAACCACAATGAGATGTTTTTGTTGGAAATTGATTGAATAGCTCCAAAAACTCAGTGACCTCTATGCTTCTTTAAATTTCCAATTTGTGAATATTGTTTGTATTTAATAGCTCCTTGATGAATTTCTGTATAATCATAAGAAAATATTGGATTAATGTAAATACAATTGAGTAACTTTGTCCTTCCACGTGTCGATAAGGAATATTATAATATGATATAACTATGCAGATGAATGAAATTTCAAATTTTGGTTTTGCTGACTGTTGCCAAATTGTTGTGATGAGCGAATCGACTACTGACCTACAGTTTACAGGTCAAACTGCAATTTCTTAGAATTCCTAAGTGGGTGACATTGTTTTATTTTAAAACCTTTTTTTATGCCTGTGATTTTTATCTGTATTTCATTCATCCTTTGATAACTTCCCCGTAGAGCGTCCAGAATCGACACATGCTTAGAGGCGAGTAACGCTAACGTACACACATATGTTAACTTTTTTAAAGAATATTCGTTTTTTAACGAATCCTTCAATTTTATCTACGCTTTAAACACATGGTAGCATAAAATCCCAATGCAAAATAATTCAAGGCACAAGGGCATGTTTTCTTAAAAAAAAGATAGTAAATATTTGTGAAATAAAATTAGTAACGCTCTACGGGTTATCTCCAACACAGGATTCCCCAAAAAGGATTTTTTACAATACTCATACTTATCCCGCTAATTTTTCCAATAAAATAACAATGAGTTAAACATAAATGTGTTGTTTCACGTACCAGTCGTACAACTGCTTATTGAAAAATGTTTACACACTCACCCAGAAATTCCAATCACATCCTTTTTTCCAACATATTTCGCATTACTATGTACATTTTTTATGGCGCAGATTGTCATTGCAAAATGTCATAAAATTTTATTAGCGAAATGTTCGAATCGAAATGACAACAGCAACAATGCAAGCGCATTGGCATTTAAATGGAATAACATCATTCGAAATTTAAAATAAAAAATGTCAGATTGGACATTATCCACTCTAGTCGGGATTAAGGACGGCAGGAAAAGGACACAGACAATAAACAGAACTCAATTCTCAAAGAGTAATTGATGTTGGTGTATGAATAATGAAAAAAAAAGAAAACTTGGCAAACTGCAAGTGTTTAAGAGTGACGAGCACAAAAAGTTTAGAACTCTAAAACTACAGACCATGTTAGCTTTCTGGCTGATACCACTCTTTTCAAGAAGGAAGAACAACATGTTCTAAAGAAAACAATATGTCTCAGAAGGTTTCAAGGATACAAGGAATGTATTATTAAAACTTTTCTGCTATGTTTATGAGAAGCGAAATCATGTTTATTTAAAATTATCAATTAATGTCTCTTTCGATTTAACTCGCTTCACTTAGGAGATCATCCACTAAGAAAAATGTCCATTTCGTTTGCATTCTGTATATTTTGCAAAATCTTCTTAGGTAGCATAATTCATAAGATATCACCGCTCAAAATGTGAAATTATGTGCTTGGTGACACGTACCTTTGTTCAGTCTTGGCCTAATTGTCATAAGTTATGACAATTTTATGATTGGGTAGACTTACTGATCAATTGTTTTAGCTGGCCCCAGTTACTTTGTCCGCTACAACGAATTTTTTAGAAGGGGAGCGGCACCTCCCACTTTTTGTACGAAAATATTCTTTTCTTTATTATAAATATTTGGGTGATGCCACGCCCGTTTTCCCAACCTTGATCTAACACGGCATATGACAACTTTGTGATTGAGAGTATCATACTGTCGGTTATTAGGGCTACCAAAATAAAGTTTGAAGATAAATTTCTTTTTCAATATATTTCTTTTTATGTCAGTAGCAACTGTATCAACTCTCTTCCTTACAGCTCTAATAGTTCATTATATACGGTCGTTTAAATTGTTATTTTTATGGGCGGCCACGACTCTTTGTGCCATCAAAATCTTATGTATCAAATGATTCTTTCCTGGGCGTCATAAATATGCTGTGAAAATTTCATGACAACCGGTCCATTAATTCAGACGCCAAATATACAAACATACAAGCATTCAATTTCACATACGTCGATTTCTTTCATTGCTTAGATGGTTGGTCTTAATAAATTTTTTTGACAAATTTCAGTACCCTAGTTGATGCGGTTTGACCTCAACCGTGCCTAGATTAACATAGATATTTAGAGAAAAGAGTTAATAACGATAATCGGATGTCACAAAGTTTGAACTGTTCCACAAGAGTTGTTAATTTACTTCAGAAAACTAATTTTTAATTAATTTTGTTACTTCAAGCAATTTACTTAGAACAGTCAAATATTTTGAGAATTTTAAAATTTAATTGTTAAGTTAATGTGGAGATGAGGAAATAGTTTTTAGCTTTTCATACAAATCTAAGCGAAATGAATTATATGTGTTCGTTAATATGAAGATGTTCATGAGAATATTATCAAGAAACTGGTAATATCAAGTTGTTGGCAGTTTTAAATTGTGTGCGAGGCTAATATTCATATTTCGTAGTTATTGTTGTCTGAAGAAAATACTGGTCTGAACTCATCACACTTATTGTACATATAATATCGCAATGAATTTGCTATTATGTATTTTCATTAGTGTTGCTATTCAAAAACCATTTAACCGAAGGAAAAAATACAATTTTTCAAAAAAGACGTGATAGGGTTCCGAACAAAAAACTCGGTTGGTCTCTTGGCTTCCGACTTAAATTCTCTTACGTTTAGTTCATTCAAAATCACATACGAGTACTTTAAAAAGTATCCTTAGAGCACAGAGTAATAAAATTCCATTGGCTATTGTAGAACTGAGTAATTGAGTCATTTCCCATTAAAAAGCTTTGCGAAATACTACGCATGTACTCGTAATAAAATAATGTTCAGTTTTTTGCAACTTCTAAGACAAAGGGGTGTTAAAAATGACAATGGAAACAATGAGAACATCATAAATTTTTGTGTACTATCAAACGAAATCAATTTGTATCGCTTGTTATTTTAGAACTCTATTATTCCCCACAGAATTGATTCCTCCCAAACATCTTTAACAATTTAATTTCTGAGTCTTTACCTAATACTTTACTTAATTCAAAGTATTATTTGTCGATAACCATGCGCGATACTTCGATATTCGAATACATAAGGACAAACACTCATATGCAGCTACATACATTTATATCAGACTAATATTTGTATAAAAACGTATATTTCTTTGGAGAGGATGCATGAAAATTGCTAACATAATTCAGGTGCTAATGGTTTCCTTATGTGAATTTACAAAACATTAAAGATACTACGAGGACTGCCACAGCCACTTCTACCAGCGGCTGATGCCCATGCCGATTGGTGTTGCTATTACTGTTTTTGTTGCTCCTGCTGCCACTGCAGATACTCCGCATTCATTGGTGTTGGTTGGTAGTGGGGTTCAAATAATTTCCCAAAAAAGCAATTCACATTAATGACCTTAAAATCCCATTGGGATAAGCGAAAAAAATGGAAGATGTTTTTTATGCAGAACACAAATACTCTCTCAAATCGTATACATGCACAGCGTGTTGGGACGCAAAGGACCTCTAAAGAATCGGAAAGAGGCAAAGCCAGCAAACAATCATGCCTTTTCATGCTTCTTCGTTTGCGCAATCCTTCGATGAACTTTTAGACTCTTTGCGTGCCGATATGTTTTTGCTGGTTACAGCAACTATGTTTGCCATACGTTTTGTAACACTAACTTAAAATTAAGTAAAGTTTTAGATTAGGTATTTGTACATGCGCTCGAAACAATATAAATATTGCTCTTGGCGGATTAATTCCTGTGAGAGCTTTTGATTATATGTGCATAAACCGATGATTTCTACGTCAAGCCTCGATTTATCACGGGTAAAATTCGCTCACATTAGCCAGATATATTTCCGACCAATGGAAATATGTTATGGCCACTTTGAATCAAAAAAAAAATCATTATAATTTATGTATAAATAAATGAAAACAAAACTATTCAGGTTCTTTTACCAAACTCTCCCAAAGAAATTCTGTTATCTAAATACATCGGGAATACTTAACCATAAGTATTGTCATAAAATTTCTTCGATATGAAGGTAAATAATCTCACTGAAGGAATGTCACATGAATGACTCATGAAGAGTATTTCGTTTAAATACAAAAACAATTTTTTATAGTAAAGTATTTCAAAATAAACACACAGCAGCTCTCCAAAAAACAAATTCACGTCATAACCTGAAATACAAAATGGTAAGACCACATATAAATCAAATTCTTAATTTTAAATACTTTATTAAGCTATAAGTTTATAAAAAAAAATTCTTACCTTTTTTAATCAACAATATTATCAATATAATTCCAAAAAAAATTATAATGTCCACATTCAAACGGTGATAGACGTTATTGCCTATTTACTGACACTATAATTATATCGTTGTATTAAAATAGGATGTCAAAGGTTACTTTTGTAAACTTAAATTTTCCGTTTTATAACATTTCTTGCCTCTCATATAAATACTGATAAGTGTAAATATGTCATTTAGCATTTCAGGCCTCAATATATTAAGGCTGCTTCAGAACCTCACATTGAATAATTTCGATTTCTCTTTAATCTAGTGTTAAACTTCAAGAAATTATAATCATCCTGCAAAACGATGCGTGATTTTAACAATCTAAATAGGAGCCATTACTTTTGAAATAATTGATTAATTAATCTATGTAATAAACTTAGCCATCTTGTTCAAAGCCTGAAACAATCTGCATTATTTACAAAGCACATGCCATCATATGGACCCTAAAAAGATTCAATATATGAAACATTTTGTCTTGTCTTGTTTGGAAATTTCCGATTATAAAAACAAACAATAGTTATGGAAACTTCTGAAACGCAGAAATAAGGAATTTGAAACATTTTCATCGTTCGCAATTTCAGACCATTTTTTTTTCTAGAGAAACAAAAAATTCATCACGTTATATATATAGTAATATAGTTCTGATTCTGTACAATTTGGGAACATTATCTCCAAACTCATTCTAGGAACCTTGTTCTGTTACAAACGTACTCAGGATTGAAAATTGTCCTCTGTAATTTCTAATTACTATGGTGCAGCTTAGGATTTTATCGAATTTATCGATTTATAATTCTTGAAAACAATCGTCGAAGTAATTAAGATCCTTCTTGTAGGGGGTTATCAATGTAGTGGTTCCAAAACCGCCGGTCTGACAAGGTTCTTAGCTGTTAAATACCTGTCATCCAAAGTGTGTTTGCCATTTACTAATATGGATCATTTAACAGCAGAATAACGCGTAAAACTTACTACAAAAGTGATAATTCAAACGTGGTCTTTCGAACAAAACTTTCTTCAGCGATAAAGCTCATTTCACACTCGGTGGTTACGTCAACAAGCAAAATTGTACCATAAGGGGCTCGGGGAATACAAAAGTGACTGTGTAAAAGCCATTGTATACGGAAAAAGTGATTGTATGGTGCGCATTATGGTCTGTGTTATGTCATTGGGACGTATTTTTTGAAAACTACCTCAAGAACATCCACTGCTTCAATCAACCCGTCGGCGGTTATTTAAATAGCATAGTATTTTGTACATAATGGCAAGGTTCAAGCATTATATTGAAATAAAAGTTTCGTCGAAATCATATCTATATGTGCGTTTTATTTAACATTACTTGAAACCGAAAAATGGATGACCCTATATTTCACACACAACATTTTCGATTTAACCCATATATTCAAACAGTTGTTCTGAAGTCAGTCAAACTTGGAGCGCATCATGCAATTGCGAACTAAGTTGTGAAAATGAGATTGACTGATTCATCGAAATCTAATTTTACTCTCTAGTCCCCAATTAGTAAACAACAGTTACTTAAATTTTTGTTAGTTTGAATGTAATTTTTGTTACAATGATTTGTGACATTTTAAAAAACTATCATATAATCACTCCCATAGGAGTTATGTAATTTAATGAATACATTACCAAGTACATATTATCCATTGGATAACACTAAATTCAGCACATAATTTAGAATAATAAAGATTATGTATATGGCCACACCCTTTGTTTTGTTTCGCCGCCATTTTGGTAAACATTAGCCTTGACGGTTCATATTTGGCAGTCGTGAATTAGAAACGTGGCAAATTTATTATGGAAAAATAATCGATAAACCGACGTGCTTTAGTCGTTTGATTGATTGATTTTGATAAAATAAAATCAATCATCGATTACTGTGACGATGAGAAAGTTACGTGAAATGATTGGGAGAAACAACTTGCCAACAAGACGCACTATTTATCGTGTAGTGAATGATTTCGAAGGAAAAGGGTCTGTAGCTGATAGGGCCAAGCATGGATCACAGCGTACTGCAAGATCGGCTGAAACCATTACTGCTGCTCAAGAATGTGTTCAAAACAATCCATCAACCTCAATTCGAAGCCCTGCTCAAGAGCTTGGTCTTCAAAGGATAACTTTGGCCACAATATTGCACAAGGATTTGCATATATTTCCATTTAAGATTCAGTTGACAAAAGGTTTCCTCCACATGACCATTTACGCCGCCAATACATATGCCAATAGGATGTTACAGTTCGCCCATGACAACCCCGATTTTCATGCAAAAATCATAATGAGTGGCGAGGCATATTTTCATTTGAATGGATATGTGAATAAACAGAATAGTCGGTTCTGGGTTCTCAAATTATTCATCAGTCACCTTTGCCTCCATTAAAAGTGACAGTCTGGTGTGCAATTGGTCAGGAGGAATCATTGGACTTGGAATGAGTAATATTTGAAATAAGTTTTTATGTAATATTTTGTAACATATTTGGAATTATTTAAAAAGATCTTGATCCTTAAAAACAAGTAAGTAAAATGATTCTTTTTTGCAGATATCGAACCCTTTCGTTAAAACCCTTTGGCTGCACTTTTTAATTTATTATTATATAATTTCAATTTCCCTTTTTTGTTATTGTGTACTAAACATGTTAACGGATCATTCTTTATCATAAGTAAGTACCGCTTACTATGATATTTTTTTCAAAATTGTATCGGCATCATATAGTTTCTGTAAAATGACGATAAAAGCAAAAATCTAGTTGCCACACACATATTCCTCACATCCTTGTAGGGCAATCCACATTCGTCTTGGTGTAACCTCAACATCTCTGCATGTTTCCAATCTCCTATTTCGTTGGTAGCTGGTACAAGGCGGAGGGGGTTTTAGTTGTTTATTATAATGGATGTTATGTGTTTTTCAATGTGGTGCATGCAGAACCGTTATATGGATATATGAGGCGATAAACGAGATTAAGGAACGTTTATTCACATTACTTCTTTCTCCATCTTCTACTACTTGGCGTACTTTTTCTCGTCCAAACTCGTAAATGTCTAAAAAAGAAATTACACAAACGAAGCGAAGAGTCGGCACTGGGATTTACGTAAGCATGGAACAGGTATTGACTTGTTTATGTCCTTATTTAGTTTCTCAATTTCTTTGTATGAGTCTTAAGGGAAATTATGATCTTTCACATTAAAAAAAAACTCGACATTATTTTTTGCTTTATTGCAAAAAAGTAAATCGTCGTTATCATAAATATTCCCATTACTTCTGCGCTAGAAGGTCAAATGAATTTTTTGTTTAGCATTATGCGGCGACAAGTTCATCTACCTGTGGTGTTCGGTTTAAGAAATTTCCAAAAATTCTTTAACGTTTCGTAACGATAGCTTGTTTAATTAATAAGGCGTGAAATGTGAATTCCTATTCGCCGGTTAAAGTGTGACCATTTTTTTTTTTTAGAATGTATGATGTTTTCACAGAAAGTGCTGTTTTTTGCAATTAAAAAGGACTGTAATTGTTATGGTATTCACATAGCAATTACTAAAAAGAGAAAATTTTTAACTCTCAAGGTGATATTTCAAGAACGTAAATTGTTTAATTGGTTAGTAGTTAGAGTTATTATTTTAAATTTGACAAAATTTAAGATTGAATTGTATGTAAACGCATCGCATTTATGTAAAGTCTTTACAGAAATGGGAATATGTTGGTCAGTTGGCTTAGAAGGTCATTACAGCTGCAATTTCTTGTCCTTTTGGAGTAAAGGTTATTTGCATGTAATACGTTGCAAAAGCACCTGCAAAAATGCTGCACTTGCTTGTGCTATACTTGAAAAGAAAGCTTTCTGTGAGATGGTAATTTATTATTTACAAATCATTCACAAAATAATTGTCCACAAGAAGGTTTGCGTACGTATCGGGTGTTGAACTCGCGATCATGCGACAGATAATCACTGTACTAACCATCGCGCCACGGTCGGTCACGTAAAAGATATAGTAAAAAGCATAGCATATTATATTATATTATATTATTATTTTCCCACTAGACGGCTTCAATAATCTGTATTTTTGCGTATAAATGAGATTGGATTACGAATGAAATTTCGTACTCAAAAAATGACACAGACTGTTTTCTGATTGCTTGACCAGGTATTTTTTTGAGCACGTGTCCAATATGGATATCAGCAAAAAGCAAATACGTCACATATTGTAGGTTTTGTTCGATAAAGTTGAAAATAAAGCCGGGCGATCGAAAATGTGAGCAGTGGTTATGGTCATGATTTTGTAGCAGCCAATCAATAGCTAAAGATGTCGATAGAATAATGGAAATCGTAAAGTCTGACCGTCATGGAAGTACTATTCCGATTGCTCAGTAAAGACATTTTTTGTTTAAGTCTATTTTTTCGTCTCTTTACAAAATTAACTTAACAGAGGGCAAAGTTGTTTAATTTTACTTTGAAAGTCAGCCTTCGATTATTCAGATCATATCAAAATTTCTTTCATGTTCGAAATGCTCTTAGCGCTCCAACAATTTACCGATTGGTTCAGCGTTTGGGGGCTGGCTGTCTGTGATCTTCCTCGTGCTGGAAGACCTCGTGCAGTTCGAAATGAAGTGACCACTGCTCGAGTGCAAACAAGTATTGAGGAAAACCCCGAAACTTCCACCAGGCGACGTTCTCAGCAGTTAGAGATGTCTAGGCGGTCTTTGCAAAGAATTTTACATATGTTGCATGTTTTCCCATATAAGATGCAATTGGTTCATGAGTTAAAATCAAATGATGCACAAGAACGCATTCAATATAGTCGCCGTTAACGTTACTTATGCGCCACCCTTTATGTACCTTCATTCCTCCGAGCAAAAGTATAAATAGTTCTCTTTTTATTAACAATTACAAAAGAACGATAAGTTCTTCTCCAAGAATAGAAATATTGAAATATTAGAATAGTATTGAACCGATAATATCACTCTTGGATGAATCAAGCCGAATTTCATAAAAATATTTTTATTTTTTTTTTCTTCTTAAGTCCCGGGTCTTGTTGACCAATGGTATTCTGGGTATTGGCAATGTGTATTAGGTAGAGGAAGCTCCTTTTGTAAGCTCTTTTTGTATTCAATATGAAAACTGGTATACCAAGCAATTACAGCGTTGGCCATTCTTGGTCCACACAAAAGTTATATGAAATTTTCTTACAATTTGGGTCACGCGTGAAAAGAAATCCAGTTGCAATTTTTCTTTATCTGTTCATATTTGACGATGTAAGCAAAAATCTCGCTTTAAAATTTTTATAATAAAAATTGTATTCCAAATAATTTAAGTACACACATAAACTTGATGTTCTTAATGTTATTGTTAGTAGGCTCTAAATATGTTTACTTCTTAAGCAAACATGTCATCTAAATCCAAGGATTTCTCATTACAATTTGTTTATTTTGATTTTAATGGAACAAACACAAGGATGCATCCACTACAAATAGGATGCGTGCTTATGGCTGTGTCGGTAATAATTTTTTAAAGATTAAAAAAATGAAATATTATAAACATTAACACGAAGTAAATGATTGTTACACACCGTAACAGCTGGATGGAAGGACTTCTTTTATGGTAGTTCACATATCTTCCAAGATGGGCCGATTGTCTGTTGCCACAGCAACAAGGAAAGCATGACGCTGTCGTGTTAACACACCGGAGATATTCCTTTTAAACTTACGTAAACAGAACTTGGCTGGCTGAAGCCAACAGTACCCAGATGTAAGGAATGTGCCACATAGCACATTTGAACTGAAGCTCTGGCAATTTACTTATGCTACACACCCTGCCAAGGAAATATGTATATGTATATGTTGCATATACATGTATTAGTATGTACGTACTAAGATTCCTAAAACTGAACGGAGAATATGAGTAACAACAAATGAAATTGTTTGTTTTGTAAGAAAATGTAGTGTTAAAATGAACAGAAGAAGGAAAAAAGTACAAACTAATAATATAAAGCACAGTGGGGGAATATGTTTAATATTTCTGAAGAAATACGAATATATAGGCTGGCGCATAAGCAAGGTTAAGATTTGATCAAAGAATACATTTTTTTTAAGTCTGTTTTTTTTTTTTTGTCTCTTTCCAGAATTAACTAAATAATACTTGAAAAATTTATGATGGAAAAGCTCAGCACCGAACAAAGAACCAAAGTTCTTCAATTTTACTTTGAAAGTCAGTATTCGATTATTCAGATCATATCGAAATTTCTTTCATGTTCGAAATGCTCTTAGCGCTCCAACAATTTATCGATTGGTTCAGCGTTTTGGGCCACAAGGGGCTGGCTGTGATCTTCCGCCTGCTGGAAGACCTCGTGCTGTTCGAAATGAAGTAACCATTGCTCGAGTGCAAGCAAGTATTGAGGAAACCCCTGAAACTTCCACCAAACGACGTTCTCAGCAGTTCGAGAAGTCTAGACGGCGTTTGCAAAGAATTTTACATATGTTACACCTTTTCCCATATAAAATGCAATTGGTTTACGGGTTAAAATCTAATGATGCACAAGAACGCATTCAATATAGTTGCCGTTAACGTTACTTATGCGCCACCCTATATAAGTAAGGATTGAATCAGTTAGCTAATTTATGTTCCCATTAGATCGAATAGGATATGGTTGGTTTTAATGAAATACATCCACACCAATGCCCAGTTCGAATAGTATTATTAAGACATCAGATATTCCGCCCTTTCATAGTATAATCAAGATAGGCTGACCTCATTTTCATTAACTCCAATTTTAAGCGAACATTGACTCCGACAATAAGTTAAACGAAAATGTTAACTATACCGGCTACCGATTCCCATACAGCGATTTGAAACAAATTGCTAATATAAAATAAATCGCATTTTCATTTCTTTTTGTTGTCTACGCAAAAGTTGGGTTTTGTTATCTCGAACGCGTTGTCAAATCAATCACTCACGTTTAATTCTCAACAGATAAATGAAAGCCTTCGAAATTAAGAAATCAAATACGAGTTGAATACAAGTAACTCGCTTTCTTTCAAAATGCAGAAACGGACTATTAATTCACTAGATCTCAAATTCATATTATCTATCAAAAAAAAAGAGATATTAGTAATTTATGTAGTTTAACATTATCAAACTGAAAGTCTTTACAGATTTGTTTGATAATGAACATGTTTATGTTAATTTGTGACAGTGTACAAAGATGTACGAGTATGTTCACAATCAGCTGTAAGATAAGGGAACTTTCTCAAAGAGATTGGATAATTTTTAGTTCCGTACTCTATCACAAGATACGAGTTTTTTCTTTATATGAAACCCTTTGATGTATTTCTGGGCCATGTCATTACTCTTAAGATGTTAAGATAAAATAATAAGTGCTTTCATTTATGATATGCAGAGAATATAAAAATAATGCAAATTTCTGCAAATTAAAATCCCTCGCAATGCTACATTTGCAACGAAAGTATTCGAAACACTAATTATAATAATTAGTTTAGATTAAACATTCTAACTCTTACTTTACAAGAATTTATCTGTTAGGATATTTGATATTCAAAGCTTCAAAATCAATCTATCTTCATACGATAAAGAAAACCCCATTATTTTTGCTCATCATAGAAGTATTTATTTAGGTCATTTCGATTTACTATGCTGCGATTATGGAGAGGGTATTTTTATGAGTTTCTAGTTCCGAATGGCAGCTTGAGTGAAGAGAAACGACATCAGACTTGTAGTATTGCGGCTTAAAAACAATAACGCTGTGGCGCTGATGATTATAAAACTACCTTCGACCGTATAGAATACGGTAAAAACTAAATGAGTTTGGAATTTGTGCGCAGCTTATGCGTCTTTGTAGGATGACGCTGATTGGCGCACACTCAGTGAAAACTGGCAGAAATCTTACAGAAACTTTTTATATGAAACGAGAATTTAGACAGGGCGACAGCCTATCGTGCGATCTCTTTGACCTACTACATGAGGTGATTATGAGGAAAGCTGCAGCTGATACTACTGGTTCCATCTTTAACAAAAACCATATACATATTACTCGAGTATACGGACGGTATAAACATTGTTGGCAGAAACCTGCGGGATGTTACTGCAGCATTGCGAAGAAATTAATACAAATAGGTCTGGTAGTAAACGATGACCAAACAAAGTTATTTGTTACAATGAACAAAGGGTCTACTCGCTTGGGGCACTGTGTAAACGTTGACAACTTTAATTTTAGAGTGGTGGTTGAATTCAATTCAAACAAAACGAATGATGTTAGCATAGAGATTAAGAGGAGACTAATGCAAGCTGACTGGTCTTACTATGGACTAAGCAAGCGACTTAGTGATAAAGACCTCTTTCGGTAAACAAAAATTCGACTGCACCTGTTGTTGGTTTCACTGGTCTTGTTATATGACGCCGACGAATCAGTGCTGGCAATTTTAGAATGGAGAATATTGTACAGCGAGCTGTAAAAGCTATATACCGACATCGACGTAGTCAAGCGCATTAATATACAACGATTTCGTTGGCTGGTTCATGTTGAGCAGATGGCCTTAAATTAATCAGCCTGAAAAGTTTTCAATAACGAGCTAGCAAAACAAATAATTGCTAATAAAAAAAAAAACAATCTTGAACTGAACTACTCGTAAGAACCAAGATAATATTTTCGTAAATTGCTCAACATTAGTTTAGTAATTAAAAGTAATTAAAGTAAATAAAAGTAATTAAAAATTACAGATAATGACTTACCTACTTAGGTGGCAACTAGAATAGATCTTCTGCGTTTTCTCTTCAAATATTCACGCTAAATTTTGACAAAATTTTTTGCGTCATGTACTAAATTTTTCGCCTTTGCCTGTTTTGGAACATAACTTCACATTTCCATAATCCATTAAGCCCATAGTAATATCTGTTCACAAATACCACTCTTCTTCTAAGTTTCAATCTGAAATTCGCGGTGCAGAGGTAGATGAATTTATAAACCATTTCAAAGTTATGGTCTTCTAGTATCACGCAGCTTTCAAAAATTGCAAACTATTGCTCGCTGAAATTAATTTCTTGGAGGTGTCCACCAATACCACCATATCTAATTTTATTAACTTCTTCTCAAATTTCTGAGAAGACTGCAGTGACATCTTTCAGTTTTGTCGAAATATTATGATCTTCAAGATTCACGCAGTTTTCAGAAAGTGCAGATACTTTTGCTACTTCTTCTCCATACCTGAGGAGACTGCAGTAACATTATGCAGTTTACCGTCAGTAATGTCTATGTCAATGTCCTATTCAAGTAATATATGGCATTTGTTGGAACAATTATTTACTTATTTCTCACAGACATATGCAAAAGAATTATGAAATGGTCGCGCGATAGGATCTTGTCCCTTCCTAAGCTCTGTTAGGCGTAGTATAACTCACTAAGATTTTCGCCTATCTTTAGCAAAAGTTTCGCAGGAATCTCAAACCCTAATTTAAATTTTTGGCGTATTAGGTATCGAATGACACTTTATATAATAAGTGATATGTGTTGACCCATGTGAAGACAAAAACTTCGGTTATATATTTTTTTTAATTACCACATAAATTGCAAAATTGTTAATAAAAATACTAAAAACTACAGTTCTTATATGGGTTATTTTATGTTTACTTTTTAACTTTTTGTACAAAATTTCAACAAATACGCCGAGAGATGGATAGACCTGATTTAGGACCTTAGGGGGTATCATATAATAATTTGTGGTTGCTATATGCGGATTAGCAAACTTAATTAAAAAAGAGAAGTCTAGAGTATTCTGATTAATTGTTTGGTATTTCCTTTGAAACTCGTTTTAGCGCTTCAATCACGATTTCGGCGTAGGCACTTCAAATAAATAATTCATATACGAGTAATTAAATGTTTTTGTTCATTATTTGAAAAAGTCATTTACATTTGAAATGTTGCTAATATTTTAATCGGAGCAGAATACAAGCATTTCAAAATATATGCCAATTCCGTAGAAACAATAAGTTCCTCCCCGGAACCCCGGTTCCCGGTCAAATTAGTACGAGTGATATTTCAAGAAGTCCAAATATGGGAACTTAATTTGGGAAAGTTTTTTTTATAAAATTTCCAGGTTACATTTTAAAAACTCTTAATTTTTTATAATAATTTTTCAGCTTTTTAATAAAATTTGAAAATTCTATTTGTTTTTTTAAGCAAAATTTTTTTATTGAACTTGAGAAATTGAAAATTTTATTGTAATATTTTTAACGGAAACTCTTCTAAATAAACTTCGAAATAATAACCAATAGAGAAATTTTAGTTCGGCGAACTGACTTATATATAATTTCAACTAAAGTTCTTTTGCATTGGTGCAACAGTATGAGGCGTACCAGAAGATATGTTATGAATCAGTACGATCGTATTAACAAATGCTCTGAACTAAACTATTGAACAATAGTGCACTTAATACAATTGAATGAAAGATATGAAGCATACAAGTTAAATTGGAAAAGACGGGGTTGTCAGGTAGACTTTTTCACATTTCACTAAGCATTACAGTAAAAGTTATTGACGAAAATCTAAGTTACTGCAGTCTATGGGAAAATTAACTGTCGCTAAATCAGTCAATCTGAATTAGGAGTATGAGAAAAGGCATGGTACTGCAGTTAATTTTTATTCTCAAAACTCTGCTTATCAAACGCATGACGTGTGCCAAATCTATGTTGAACTCAATGCAACTACCTATATATCTGAAGTGGGTTGAATCGGTTATTTTTATTGGAGGTACTGGATGGGGTGTGGTAACTTTGTCTATTTTTCTCAAATTTTGAAAGATACTATAAAGCAGTGAAATGAACAAACTGTTGCATGGCTGTGTAAGAACTAAGAGTGACAGGAAAAAAAAAAAATGAATTTGGAAAATCGGTTAATTTGTATGGGAAGTACCAAAAGGAGTGCATTCTCATTTTCAGGCACTATCTATCTTAACCCTTAATGTGTACTAAATCTGGCTGAGTGCAGTATGACTGTAAAGAAGTTACAAAGATACGAATATACGGATTAAGTCGGTCATTTGTATGGAAGATACCAAAAAGGCGAATGGCTAGCCGGTCTATCTTCTTTTTATATTTTACTAAGAATTTGCTCAATATTGAATAACGAAGTAAGACTTTAGGTCGCTACAGCCTTTTTGTGAGGAACTACAGGAACAAAATTGAATTTCGGAAAATAACCAAGAAAGTGTGTGATCCATTTCCATTTTTAAACACCACCTTAGCAAACTCTTAACATATAACAAGTTTAGTTGAATATGAAATAACCAGTTGGAGGTTTTAAATATAAGAATATTTGCATTAAAATCGGTTATTTCCATAGCAGCTAGCGAAAAGGATATATTTAACATATCGATATTTTCAGATTTTAGCAAGAATTATAGATCAAAATAGTAAACAACAATTCAGACCGCAGCAATCTATGAACAAGGTAAATGTTGAATTCCAAAAAATCCTGTTTTTTATATCTCGAAGAAATGAGGGCATATATCATTTGATACGACAAAAAAATGTAGCAAAACTAAAATGTAATAGAAGGAAGCATCTAGAGCATCAAGTATCTTTCGTGCATTACATGACTTTTTGAGCTAATTGGGCGATGCCCACTCATCCGGTAATTTGTGTAGGAGCTACTAGTACGAGTATATTTAAAATACTGGGCTTTTCAGATTTTATCAAGAATTATATATCAAATTAATGGACAACAATTCAGACCGCATCCGAAAAATCGGTCAATTTGTATGAGAGATACTAGAAGGGCTAGCTCAATTGTACACCTTTGCTTCGACTTGGATTTTGCGACAATTATCCTGTGTACCAGTTAGCCAGCGAGTCAGACAGGCAGACAACACTCAATCGACATAAAAAGCCATAAAACGAATTCGGTCAAAAGATATTTGGTACCTTAGGTGCTTCCTACA
>JAHXMU010000118.1:103711-141120 GCA_019455685.1 Philornis downsi | reverse complement strand
GCTGGGCCCGGACCAAAAGTAATATTCGAACAGAGCATAAACGAAAGAAGAACGAACATCCAATATGTGAACCAATAAATAATTTTAATGGCAATGCGAGAATATTAAAAAAGAAAATTATACATCGACCGACGGCTGCCATCGCACACACTCTCTGGCAGCAGAAGGATACTCGCACCAACCAATACGACGCAATATCGCACAAGAAGCAGGCAAGGAAGATTCGCCATAAGGCTCTATTACCAAGCACACATCCACTTCGGTACAGTATATTGGATGTGAATACATGCAAACATTAACATACGATGTTATATAGAGAATTTTTGCCTTTAAGCTCATGGAGATTGGTAACAGATCCTCATTTGGTATTATAAAATATTTTTTGTTTTTTTTTTTTCGACTTTCTCTTCACTACAGCTTGCCAATGCCTTGCGAAATTTGCATAAATATAATTATAATAAAAAAGCTCATACCCACACATACACACATCTCCAAATACATTAAACAAAATTAAAAAAATATTCATGTGGAAAATGAGATTATTGCTGAAATGCAAATAAAAATGAGCGAACAAACGAAATATGAAACAGTTTTTCCCATCCGGGCCAGCCGTCATAGATCTCTTATGATTAAAATGCATGAACACAACTGGGCGCTGCACCAGGTTGGGAATATAGATGAATATTTTCAGAGAAATATTAAATATGAGTCAATAAATATAAGTACATGTAATTTTAAATTAAAATTCATATTTCTGCATGAATTAAAAAGATCTGTGAGAATATTTCACATATTTATAAGTATTTGTAGACAGCAACTGGAAAATAGTGAGTATTAACAATTAGGGGTAGCAAAATGGACATATTTTGTTGATTCAAAAAGCGACTGTTTGTACAGAAGTGAGGCTTTCAGCTTACCGTAATGTTACCGCTCTATTTTTTACGAATATCGCCAAGAAGTGATAAGTCTACAGTCAGAACTAAGGCCCTTTCGGAACTACTATAGCGGTTTTCAGAATCGGAATGTGTTTTTTCTTTTATCAATTCAGTATCCACGAAAATTTAATTTTAGTCGAACATGGCATAATGGTTCATATATCTGTGGTCACAACCCATAACAGCCTAAGTCTGTTTTTCAATATTTTCAGTACAGGAGTTTAAAGTTTTGAATCTTCACTGAAAATCAGGAGAAGGTGTTTTTTGGAAAACTTTGCTACAGATTCCAAGGAAACGAATTTCTTTACTTAGTTGTTAACAAAAAATAGTTGTTTATTCTCGCAGTCAAAAGATATTATCAAAAAAGACACTTAGGCTCTTATGAATTGTTGAACGAAAGAAAGTCAAAAAGTTCAAGTTGAGTTAGGCTTTTATTCCAGATTAAATAAAAAACTTTAAGTTTGGAGAAAGACCTTAACTCAATTTACCTATATGTTTATCAAAAAACGAAATTGTAATTCGAAATAAGAGCTTAACTCAAGTTAGGAAAATAAAATTGTTTCTTTATTTTTTTGGATTAACGACTTAAGTTGATTTAGGCAATAATGAAAAAATAATGTTTATATTTGTTTTAATCCTAAATTGACTTAGGCAGTTATGCCAAAACAGTCATTTAGAAAAATAACTTAAGCTATTAAGTTTTTTAGGATTATTTGCCTTCCTAGAAGAGATACAAACATGAAAAATTTAGAGCAGATAAATTTAGATACGCTGAATACGATGGTGCTAATAACTCAATTGTGTCCTAACTCGAGTTAGGCTGTTACGGGTTGTGACCACAGATATATGCATATATGTCGTTATATACTAACACGAACCTAGTTTACCTAGTTTTTATAGTCCGGAAGGATCACCCATGTGTTTTATTTCTTAATACACAGTGGCTGATGAATGTTACTATCAACATATTACCTAAAGACGTTGAAATAGTTTTGCTTTCCACTACTATGCCGAAAGAGATTTTTTCTCACATGTGTGATTCCAATAAGATGGTGCACTTTGTCACGTAGCCAGGCCTATTATAGTGGAATCATGAAACTCCACATTTGATAGCCCCCAAAGCCCTCGCCTGGTTTCTGGTAGGCTTATGGCAAATAAGAAGTTTTCAAAACGAAACTAACAAATTTGAATAATTTAAAGCAAAACACTCAAACGACAATTAAGACAATTCCCGATATAATTAATGTCGCACATGTGTCACCGAGCATTGTGTGGTTTTAATTAAAGTATTTAAAAAAAATCAAAAACATTAAATAAAAGTGTGATATTTTCAAATGATGAAATCCCCATAGATAAGTCCATGTTGTGCGAAAAGCTTAATGTAAAAGACTCATAAAAAAATGAAATCCCTTGCATCCCATGAGTGATACATGGGAGAGCTTCTGTTTTTAACAGGACCTACAGTTTAACGGCGGCTCCGAACGTTTCAGTTTAAGAAGCATTTACAATGCTTGTTGATTACTCGGCTACTTGAACTGTTCGTCAGACACATCAAGGCGACACATCACATTAAATAATTGCAGGTAGTTGCCTCGGAGATTGAATCCTTGAATATGCGGACGATAGCCACGTGTACTAACCATAGCGCCACGGTCGATCAAAAACAAAAGACTCATAACGCTCAAATAGCATTCCTTGTTGGCAGTTTAGCCAGGCGCAAGAAATTCATAACTCGACTTCAATGCCATTTTTCAGTCTTATCCCATAAAATTTGAGCAGACGGGTATAACTGGATCAGAAGCGTAAATCAAAGTCTTATCTCACGTAGTAGTCCGTTTTACAATATGTTGGATGCCAGGAATCATCTCTTAAAAGATTTTAAAACAACGATCTTTCTCATAAAAACTGGGTATATTTTCGCACAAACCGAGAGTTGAAGAAACGAAGATCCAAAATATATTTCAAAATAGAGTTGGTCTGCCGGGACACTCTTTGTCTTCAACTCTATCTCGGTCTTCTTCGAAAAGTTCATGATGCGTTTAATTAATTCTTAACAGCAAAGTCTGTTCGTCGAATGCCTCTCGTAATTAACTAAATTTTGCCGTAGCAAAACTTCCGTTTCATCAACAAAATTGAATGCATATTCTTTACTAAGTTCCCGATAGATGCCAATAGATGGCGATAGTTTGCCAATAGATGGCGCCAGCTGTAAGCGCTAGTCGATTTCGCCATAACCTAAACGTCATAAACCAAGCTTAGGCGTATTGTAAACATACCGCCTCGATACAATAGTGATTTTCTTTTGCCGTCATATTCTTTTGGTTGTGTGAATATGTATGATTTTGTGCAAATAATCGTCATATTCGGGAAGTATTGATTTTAGTCTTTCAATCGAAGAAAACGGCACCTGAAGCTCATCGAGAGCTTCGAAACGTTTACGGAGATGCTGCTTTAAGCAAAACAACGTGTCGAGGTTGGTTTCGTCCCTTTAAAGACGTTGATTTTGATGTTGACGAACGATCGGGCGAAGGAAGACGAACAACTTTGGAAGACATTGAATTGACGGACTTACTTGATGGAGATCCATGTTAAACGCAAGTAAAGCTTGCTTCAGTATTAAGAGCAACCTGCCAAGCCATTTTCAAACGACTACATTGGTTGGGAAGGAAACTTGGGTTCCTTAAGAGTTGAAGCCAAACGACGTTAAGCGTTTTTTTTTCGCCTGTGAACAACTGCTTCAGTGCCAAAAATGGAAAGGTTTTCTTCATCGTGTTGTAACGGGTGAATGGATAAATGGATTCATTATAGCAGTCCAAAGAAAATAAAGTCATGGCGGCTACCCAGTCATGCTTCTGTGTAGTCACTTAGGTCGAATATTCACGCTGCGAAAGTTATGCTCTGTACCTGGTGGGACCAGGTCGGTGTTATTTATTATGAGCTCTCGAAACCAAACGAAACCATCACCGGGGATAGATATCAACTTAAATTAATGGGATTGAACAGAGCTCTGAGCGTGAAACGCCCACAAAACGCGAAGAGGCCCGAAAAAGTGATTCTTCGACAACCGCTCGGTTTCACGTGGCCAAGCGCGCTAAAACCTACCTGGAAACGCTGGAATGGGAAGTCTTGCTCCATCCGCTATACTCTCCAGATATCATCAATATTAAAGCCGAGCTAAATTCTGCTCTAGGAAAGTTCACTCTTACGTTTCCGACTGTAAAATATCGGGTATAACAATTTAAACGAGGCCGTACAATCTGCAAAGGCGAACACCGCAGTGTTGCGCACGCCAGACACTGTTAAAAAAATCCACAAAATGGTATTGGAAGATCGTCGGCTGAAGGTGCGTGAGCTAGCTGAAACGATAAGCAATTCAAAAAGTGATACACAACGTATATTGACCAAAGGTTCGAAGATGAGAATGATGTGTGCAAGACAGGTGCCGCGCTTGCCTTCAATAGAGCAAAAACAGCGTCGCGAATATCTTTCAGCAGAGTGTTTGATGGTTTTTGCTTCTATTTCAAATCTTGGATGAGACTTGGGTTCACCACTTCACACTTGAGGCAACGGAACAGTCAAAGCAGTGAACTAGAATGAGAGAATCATGTCCAAGGAAGGCGAAGACGATTCCATTAGCAGGCAAGGTCATGGCGTCTGTTTTTTGGGGTGCGTATAGGATTATTTTTATTGATTATCTACTAAAAGAAAAAACCATCAACGGCAAATATTATGCTAATTAATTGCAGCGTTCAGGTGATGAAATTATGGAAAAAAGACGCATTTGGCGAAAAAGGGGTGTTCTTTCATCAAGACAATGCTCCAATTCACACATACACTATTGCGATGGCTTAAATTGATGATTTAAAGTTCGAATTGCTTCATCACGCACCTTCTTCTCTAGATTTTACCTTTCTTGGACTATTTTATAATTCCAAATTTGAAAAAATGGCTCGGTGATAAAAGTTTTGCTAACAATGAAGAGGTGGAGTCTGCGATTGATGACTATTTTAAGGAGTTTGACAATTCTTACTATAAACAGGGTGTAGAAGCTATTGAATATTGCTGGAAAAAGTGTATCGAGCTTAAAGGAGACTATGTTGTTGGAATAAAGAAACGTTGCATGTAAACTTTTTTCGTTTGTTGTTAATTTGAGTTTCTCGCAAATATGGGAGAAAGAAAGACACAGGCAGAAACTTTTGGTATTGTATGTAGCCCTGCTTTCGTCTTTATAGTAAAACGCGGAACCATGATTTTTCGAAGAAATTTAGAATAAGTGTGTTTATTTCATATTTAGTAATCGTATATTGTTTTTTTATCCAATCAATAATAACTATAGTTAATTACTGGACAATAACTTTAATCGATTCCAATTGAAATAATTAAATTATTTGTGTTTTTTTCCTCTCATTATATAAAAATATGACTTTTTTTATCAAATCGCCAAGCTGTAATGGGTAAAATATGATGTCAACCCATAATTACTTACATTGTTCTTAATTAAGAGTTGTTATCACAATTTATTGTTTCTCTTATAATAATTATATATTCTTAATAATTACTAAAATGTCATCAACTCTTTGACTAACTGGGAGGTCTTCATTAAACAAAAACTTATCGGCTAAATATACGGTTCGATCTTAAAAGCGATGTGATTAACGTGCATATTGTCCGTCCCTTGTCCGAACACACACAGCCAGCCATTAAAGAAATCGAAATGAAATAAAAAAGATTTATAACACCATCCTAATTATCATTATGGCGCATTTTAAAACCCAATTTAACACAAAACAAAACAAACCGAAGCTGAAGCTAAAACTGAATGTGAAACGGCAATTGGCCAGTCATTAAAGATACAATTTTAAACTGCTGTTCAACCACGCCTCACTACATCTTATTTCTGTTACTGGATTTCCTTTAAACATTCAGAACTCTTCTACACGGACCAATAACATTGCTCAACGAACGATCAACTACGGTCAGCTGCATAATTAGAGCAAACCATGAGTAAAACCATCTTGTAGACCCCATGTGGTCGGTTACAAAGCAATTCCAAATCAAGAGAACAATGATCGCAACAACAACAACACAAATGTTTTATGGCATTTCATGTCAGGCCACAGCCGTAAAACAAAGATCTGTAATTAATTTTCAAGATGCAAACATACAGACAGTTTTTGTTTATGTGTGTACGTGAATACAGTCATACTTACGTACACTCTAAGGCGGCATTGGCCGCCTTTGAGCCACAGTTGGTGGTGGGTTGTTCGTTAGTTAGTCAGTCATACCCGGAGACAGGTAAAACTATGCTTAAGATTAAGATGACTTCTTGACGCAATTTATTGCCATCCCATAAATATTCACACAGATGCCTAACGAGAAGTGTGTTACAAAAGCGGCAGCAGCCCCGTCAGATGCTGCTGATCATGATGATGATGAGGTTGAGTTAAACAACAGATCAACTGAGGATTAGCCATTTGCCCTACCCCGGTTTCTCACTCTCTGTTGCGCTCATACACCTTTTTGCTGAGATAACGAAGATACTGTTTAAGTAAAAAAAATTAAAACAAATGACTAAATTTAGTACGTTGTTTGTCAGTAAAAATGTTTTATTGAAGTTTCGTATGTTGTGTTTCCTTTTTGGAAGCTGCAATATATTAGCTATTTTCTGTTTAATTAAGATACCTACCTGGCGGCGATGACGGTGATATTGTGTTCTCAGGCGAGCGTTCACATTTCACTTAACTGTAGTAAGTTGATCACTTAACAAAACGTTTAATGTTTATTTAGATTTCAATTTGATTTGCTGAAGTTTTAATTAAGATATAATCGGACTACTTTGCAATATGGGAATTGCTATAGCTCGAATTAGCCTTGCGTATTGTCTCACTTTTAATTTTCCGAATAATTTACCGATTACATATGTAAACTAGTCTCACGGAACATATAATTTGTATTGTTTACGGGGACATTTCATCTCAGTATGTAATGGAATTACGAGGGTGGTCCCAAAACTAGTGCTAGTAGTTTAAAAAAAAGCTGTGCGCAAGATGGATGTCCCGCTTGCTTTCAAAAGAGCAAAAGCAGCGCCGTGAAGATGTTTCAGTAGAGTGTTTGGCGATGTTTCACAGCAATCAAGCCGAATTTTTGCGTCGATTTATAACCGTGGGTGAGACATGGGTCCACCACTTCACACCTGAGATAGAGGAACAGTCAAAGCAGTGGACTGGAATGGAAGAATCGTGTCCAAAGAAGGCGAAGGCGGTTCCACCTGCAGGCAAGGTCAAGGTGTTTGCTTTTTGGGATGCGCATGGGATTCTTTTTATTGATTATCTTCAGAAAGTAACAACTATCAACGATGAATATTATGCTAATTTATTGCAGCATTTAGATGATAAAATTTGTAGAAAAAACGTAGCATTTGGCGAAAAAGAAAGTGTTGACTCATCAAGGAAATGCTCCAGTTCACACATTCGGTATTGCCATGATCAAAATTAATGAATCAAAGTTCGAATTGCTTTGTTACGCACCTTATTCGCCATATTTTGCTCCCTCGGACTAATTTCTATTTCCAAACTTGAAAAAAATGGCTTGATGATAAAAGATTTGAAGTGAGAGATGAAGTGTGTAGTTGTTAACTATTTGAAGTAGTTTGACAGCTCTTGCTTTAAACAGGGT
Organism: Philornis downsi; assembly: GCA_019455685.1. Taxonomy (NCBI): domain Eukaryota; kingdom Metazoa; phylum Arthropoda; class Insecta; order Diptera; family Muscidae; genus Philornis; species Philornis downsi. Next base: position 133,510 of record JAHXMU010000118.1, on the reverse strand, counting down.
GTAGAAGCTATTGAATATCGTTGGAAAAAGTGTATCTCGAGGTAAAAGGAGGTTATGTTGAAAAATAAACAAGAATTTTCCCGACTTTTTTGTGTCTTGTCTAGTTTTGGGACCGCCCACGAACATCGTGAACATTTTCATGCAGGTTTCCGTGTTAGGTCTCATTAGATAGTACATATTAATGCAAAACTTAATTTTAATTCAGATTGATGTAACAAATCGTACTTATACCAACTGCTTAATAGTTAATGACATTTTGACTGCAGGTCGTGATTATGAATTTAAAGGGAAAAAGCCAACATTTAGTATGCGAAATATACTCGTATGCAAATCCGTACAATATTTTCAGTCAGGTGAAGTAACTACATATACCTTTATCCAATATCCTTTTGCATTGCTACAAATTTCAATTCTCAAAATGCAATTATATAGACAATGGTTGCTTAAATAACAAATTTCACGGCGAATAGAAAATTAAACATACAGTTTTTATGATAAAAGAAACAACTCTGTAACAGCCTAATTGAAGAAGTAACGAACTACTCCGAACGTCAGTTCGAAAAATTTAAAACGGCTGTCAACTGGTCGAAGAGTTTGTCAGCCCAAAGCGGTGATTACTGGTCAAAAGAAGGAATGTGGCTGCATTGAGTCTTAAACCCACAATCAATAGAAGACGATTTGAGTGTGCTTACTACACTGTCAAGGTTTGGAACTACACATCTTAATATTCTTTAAAACAGGTTAAAATTGGATTCAATAACTCTTCTTGGAGCTTTGTGGGGAGTGTTAAGCATTGCATTTTTTATAGGGACCTTTACGAAAATTCAGTTTCTTTACAGTTTTCATGTTGCAAATTTATTTGAAGTATATTAGAAATTTGATCCAGATTCATATTCGGTAGAAAAATTCATCTCACATATTCGTTTTTTATCAGAAATAAAATTAGAAACTAACATTAATTCTAGTTCTCTATTGAAACATAATGAAACAAATATTTTGATTCAAGAACCTGAAATAAACATTGAGTTTTATACATTTTCGTTTCTTAATGGCAATTAGGTAACAATGATTGGCATTTTCTGAACTTAATGTTTTTATGAATTGAAAATTTTAAAATTTTTTTTAAAAAGCGTTTCATAAATTGAATCAGAATCAAAATTGTTTGTAATTTTGTTTGGATATATGAAACAGAAACAAAACTCTCTACAAATTAATTCGGCAGTGGAGATCAGTATAAAAATGTTGTATACTTTTGGTCCAAATTCCAGGAACTGGGAGAAATTAGAAGCGATTTTTACAGGTAGAAGTTGATGGATTTTTGGGACGATTTTCGTCATCGAGTCGTTCTTAACTTTCTTTGAATTGTTCATGCCATCTGCAAGCAGCGCTTTCCGACAATGCAGAAGATATTTCATTTTGTAAACAAAATTGAATGCAATTTCTTTACTTAACAAAATCACTCATTATAAAAATCGCCGAAATTAAATTTTACGTCATACAAAATCAAGGATAGCTTAAACGCTAATGACAGTTATGATGTAAAATTGTGAAACACAAGAAACCCGTACAATCGAATTTTAAAACAGCTCTTATATGTAGAAACTATCCTAATTCATATATCATTAATGGACAAATCTGATTTTGGGCGCAATTACTGATAAATGCTAAAAAATATATATTTTCACTGAAAAAAATTATCCAAATAAGTATATAAGGTATAGTAAAAAGGACATTTTTGATATGTTCACTTATTTGTCTTTGGATCGATATAAAGTCCTCTACACCATGGACCCCAAATAGCATGGACGAAATCGGTCCCGGAAAAAAATGTTGTCAATAATTTTAAGTTTTAAAATAATGGTCGTTTCTAGTATGTTTTCAACAATTGTACCATTTACTTACTTATGGTGATAATTAGCAGGTTTGGGCGTGGTTATTGAAAAAATACTAGATAATATTCATTTTCATTGGAAAAACGGACAAATTCGGTACGGTATGTGTGAGCAGAAGGCGTTTTTTTACACGAAGGCTTATCTGATGATGAATTGGCACATCGTCTATGACATTGTGACCCAGAATCTGTGTTGGCGTGTATGTAAATTTCCCCTGTTCAAATTTATGTCTGCCCATTTTTAAACCATCAACTAAAGGAATGAATTTATATATCATTTGATACTGCAAAAAGACCAAAGAGGAAGCGTTTGGAAGCATTGGGAAACATTATTATCCCTCAGTAATAATGTTTCCCAATGACTTCCAATGTCGGTTCAGCTATGTCTGTCTGGCTGCTGAACACAATAGCAGCCGGAAATCTTTATGAAATTTCTTAAAACTTGACAGAGTCTAATACTTTGTTAGGCCACAGTCTGATACTGTAAATGGGTAATAGAAGACTGCTTCTTGTGGTACTTTCAGTCTAATTTTACTGATTTATAAAATTGCCCTGCTCATAGTTTTGTCTTTTCCTTGTTCATTAAAACTAGTAGAAATTTGAAAAAACCTGACTGATAAACCACATACCTTCTAATGATTCCCATAAAAATGATAAATTTAGTCCATACATCTCCATATTCTATCTTTTATTTAGTTACAATAAATTTAGTCAAAAATGTTGGTAAACTTGCCTGTGAGAATGAAAATTAACAGCATAGTCATACTTTTTCCGAAATCTCGTATAGAAATTGGCCTATCTGTCGATCTTTTTCTAATTTTTAAGATGCAGGCAACCTACGTTTTTGTTCAATGTGTTGACTGACCGTGGCGCGATGGCTAGTATACGCGATTATCGTTCGCATGATCGCAGGTTCAATCCCACCTACAGCCTCCTATCATTATTTGAGCGACGACCACATTGATGTATCTGACGAACATTTCGAGTGATCGAGTAATCGACAAGTTTTCTAAATGCTTCTCAAACTGTGACGTTCGGAGTCGCCGTTGAACTGTAGATCCCGTTGAGTGAATCTGAAAACAGAATTCCGTGTAAGCTCACTGAATGTTAAAATCTCTCCCATGTCGCATTCATGGTATGCAAGGGAAATTGGGTTTTTGTTACTCTATACTATATTCTATATTGGAAATTTGAAAAAAATCGATGAAATATAAAACCTATTTAATCAATATCTTCTATATCGCATATAAACACAGATTTCATTCACATATAATTATTTCATTGAAATCTGGAACACGTCAAAGCTGCTCAGGGAATGAAAATATACGTTACTACTATTCGTGGTGCCTTCAATATTAATTGACAGATTTAACGTATGTAATTCAATTATTTACAATTAGAGTCATTGAAATAGCATATGTCCAGTGCTAAGCCATAAGCGCAGTACTTGATACTTTCCAGAGTGCTGTGTATCTCCCAGATTCAGTTACAGGTATGTAAGTGTTGAGAGAAATGGTTTCATGCGAAATTTCGATCTATTCAATGGGACGGTCTGATTTTTTCCATTAAGAACAAATGTAGCTTGCAAAATATAAATGATTTTGTTTCTTGCGTGATATGTTCTACATTTTATCTGCAACCATACGCAAAAATAAAATTTTTGGAATAATTCACATGATACATAAATATTTCCGATTTTTTGAGCGACTTTTTTACAATATTTGATTCTATCAACAAATGTGAGCCCATAGATAATCTGTATATTACAGTGTTCTTGTGCTTTTTTTCAATGTTTGACTTAGTGGTTATGACTAAGTTTAATGTTACTATGAATTTAGATCAAATTATATCTTTTACAAAATTAGAAAATTGTTTGACGAATTGTTTCTTATGAAGGGTGTAGGTGATAGGTGGGCATCTGCCCTAGGCTGTAATCAATGCAGACAGATGTGGTCTCACCCAGATCTGAAGCATTCACACAAACTACTGTCGCCATCAAGACCCGACGTCTCATTACTTGTATCCGTCATGACGGGACACTGTCTGATTGGAAGACATGCAGTGACACTGAAGGTTGCAACTAGTGACTTCTGCAGGAGCTGTACTGAAAGAGGAGTCCATAGAACACCTGCACTGCAATTGTCCCACCTTGGCGAACAGACAGGGATCAACACTGGGGTTTTATTTCTTTAGAGACCTAGGAGATCTGGACGATATAGATATTGTCCGACTTAAGAGCTTCTTGGGGTGCTCAGGATGGTTCAACTAGGGACAGCCATATCCCTCTAATCCTTCCGTAGTATCACAATGAACTATGTAGTCTAAATGAGTCTGTCTGTTCAGACTACCACACTGACCAACCTAACCTAATCTTCTTATAAAGATGATTTGTAACAAAGATTTTTGGCGGCGAATGTTATGGATAAACACCTCTTACAGTTGTTTTACACCCCAGTAATATGAGCTAACATTTTATAATAATCAAAACACTTTTCACTTTTGTAATTATCATCAATCAAAGAAATCAGAAATCAAATTTTCCTAAAATTTATTTTCGACCAAACTTAGAGGATTTTTTGCTTGTGAAGTGAAAAACCCAGAAGCAGTTCATTCCCCAAAAATCCTTATATGTTCGCAGTTTTCCCACTATAGATTACTCGGAGTAGTGAAAAATTATTTCTATTGCAAATATTCCACAATCATCATACAATTTATATTTATAACATATATTTTCTTTGTAATAACGTAAGAAACCATGACATGTTACAGCTTGGGCTAACGCTTCAAAACGAGTATTTTCTTGCAGCAATGTTAATCAATGAAATCATCTTTAAGAACGGTTTGGGACGATATTAAACCAGACGATATCCATCAGGAGACAATAAATCAGCAGAAGATCAATATTTTTGATGTGGCCATTGTAGCATATCATATTTTAGACTTTGAGAAAAGGAATTGTCAACATTTACGAATTAAATAATTGATTTTAAACATAAGTTATCCAAAACAAAAACTTAGACAAACGTCATCATTAACAGAGAAATTGTTTCAATCACCTCAATATCGAATTTACCGTTTATTAATTTTGTCACCACATTGAATACTAGGCGACATTACCTAAAAATATTTAAGCACCAATAAATTTAGAAAACAAAAATACTTTACGCAAGGCATTTATCGTTATTAAAATATAAGTGTCAATTTAACTTTCGTGCGTTGGCTATTGTTAAACGATTTATAGATGTTCCCATTAGCAATCTGATTCATAGATGTGGAATTCACATTTCACACTGTCAACAAACCGTAGTTGCGACCATATATTCCCTCAAGTGTAAACGCATCCCACACAACCTCGTCCAAGTTGTGACGTCCGTGCTGGAAAAGAAAATCCTTTCTAATTATTTTGTAAGTCAAAATGAAATTTATTCAAATGGGAATTGTTGCGCCGTCGGTTTTTCCAAAGATCATAATCATAAATATGAGTTTAACTAATCCCAGAATGGACTTTTAAGCACCATTTCCAGTCAAAGTTCATGTTTGTTCTCGGTTAATTGCTCGGACTCAGCACAGAGGAAGCTGCTTGCGCTCACGTTGTGGGGTCTCTGCATCTATACCATATACATACACACATTCCATGCATGAATACTCGTATGTGTGTTTATTAGAAAATGTCCATTGTATGGGTACCTTACATTTCTTGGTATTACCATGAATTCCGGTGTTACTGCGGATGCTGTTTCTGGTGGCAGTGTTGGTGGTTGAGGCTTTTTCAGTATTGGGTTTAATATTGTAGTTTATGTCATTAAATGTTAATTTCAGTTAAACATTGTTTGGAAAACGCCTAACCCGGCAACCAACACATAGTCCTATGTATGCACGTATATAAATGTGAACAGTACATAAACCGTAGGTATGTGTATGTGTTGGTATACTTAATGAACATTAAATATCCCTGTTCAAGTTTATTGTTAATCGGCTTGATGTTTGCCCTCTTCTGCTCTGAATGTATTCTTCATTACACTGCAGTATTTTTAAAAACCATTGCTCGAGTGCACCCTACAGATATTGGTAGTTCCCATTATATCTTCGCCTGATATGACAAAAACTTAACAATCAAATGTACCAGGTATCTTTTGACAAAGTGTGTTTCAAAACTTTTAAGCCGATTGGGCGATGTCCGTCTGTCTGAATAGTTAGCCGATAGATATGACACATGACGTAAGTCTCTGCGAAACCTTTTAAAACTTGGCGCAGTCTAATATTTTACCAGGTAGTAGTCGAGGATTGTAAATGAACTACTTCGGCCTATCGCTTCTGGTAATTTGTATATAAATTTATAGGTTTTCCACAATTTTATTGCACCCCTATAGTTTCTAATCGGAAGACTACAGCGAACCGAATTTGTATTTATTGCTTTCTTGGAAAAGTCTGAAGGGATCAACCGGTTAATAATACCCTTTCTGGTACCTCACACACATATAACAGATTCAACCCATATTTTTTTAAGTTCAGACGAATTCATTACGCTTCTATAGTTTTGTTAAGACGGAATCTACCTATAGATATGAAAAGATATTTCATTGCCACGGCCCTTCTTGAACCACGGATACAAATTGGCCGATTTTTCGAAAATTTGTTTTTTCCCTGTAACACCTAAGGAGTAGGCTGCAAATCTCCATAAAAGTTCAGTAAATCGTCCGGCTAATCATGCTCTTTCAGATATCTCCCATACAAATGCCAAATTTAACACTTTTATTCATAGCTTAATATTTTGCAATGAGCTTTACTGAACTTAATCGACCCCTGGCAACAGGAACGGCCATAAAGAAGCCGTTAAGAGATATCGGAAGATTTATCTTTTCTGTTGTATACTCGTACTATCACGGAGTTCTTTCATAGAGAGATATGGTTAATAGACTAGAAGAGCATGACATTTATTGTTGTGTCGATATTTCTCCTCGGACATTGAAAATTTATGGCGTATATAATGGACGGCCAGTTCCATGCGAGGTATGATAAAGCAAAACTGGAGCAGCTTTTGTTTGCGAGACCCAGACCAGAGGGTTCTCCTTTTCTGGTAGCACGGGAGACCAGGGGCCCCAAGAACATTGTTCTTGCCTGGTCGTGGTGTTGTACCCCATGTGTTTTCAGTGTTTTTTCGTTGCTTCAGGGTCTCCTCAAGGTAAGGCAGGAACTTGCAAAACACTGTTCATTGTCTACCTGAGGTGTCCTAGATAGCCTAAGTGTGAAAGTGATAGTGATAGATAGCCTAGTGAAAGTGTGGTTAAAGTTAACTACGTTTTTTGCTCTAAAAAATAAACAGAAAATTGCAATTCATAACTATGGTAAGAAAAACTTAAAATCCCAATTTTCGAGAAAAAAAATTAAGAAAACAATCTAGCGCAGCTTTTTGATACGGACTATACTCATTCAGATTCATTGTAGCAGACAAATAAAATATGCGATTCGCTTGCAACTTGTGTGCCGCTTACGGATCGAAGATACATTTTGAGGAATATATCAAAATGGCACACATATCGAGAGTGGTCCACAATAAATTTATTCAGTAAAGTTTCATCATATTTGGATGAACGCAATAGGGGGCTGGAAATAATGACTAGTTATTACTTAGATACGTGGATTCTGCAACGGTTAAGATAATATGCAAGTGTTGAAGCACATATGACATAGTAATCAAACTGTTCGTTAAACCATCCGAAATGTCCCGCATATATATAATTTTGGCTCCCGCCACCCTAGTTATACGCTCGAAGTTCAACTCCTCCTAATACCCTTAAAACAGTCGTTTTTCAATTACCCATATAAACTTTTTCCATAATCCATATCTATACTTGGATTCGAATTTATTTCTCCCTTTAAGCTACAAAACCATCATAAGCGGTCAGAGAAATATGAAAAATTAGTATTCTGTAGCACAGTGTAAATATGGATAGAATATGTATTGTAATTGTATCTCTCTGGATGCCCAAAAAACTATCATGGTTAACTTATAGTAAACTTAGAATCATTTTCCCACCTACTGAAGTAAAATACTTTTATTTACAGCCGTAAAATAAAAGTCCCTTAGACTGATTTTATTTGAATTTGGAAAAATTTTTGAGAGATTATTATTTTTGATTTATATTTTATTTTTACTTTTATTTATATTTTATCGAAGAATAAGAAGACAATAAATAAAATATAATAGTTTTCTCTGAGCGATATTATAAATATCAAAAATAATTGTTATTTGCAGAGCGCTTTAATAAAGATTGCAGATAATTCTTAAAGAGAGTGATTTTTTTCGATAAAAATACTGCTGCTTCTGTTCTGATGCCAACACAAAAGTACGCTAGGTGCAGGTACAGGTAAATCAATTAATCTGGTTGGAATTTCTGGTTGCTTCAGAACTTCGCAAATAATAGCGGTTTAACGTACTCTCGAAAAAAATATATTTTTGGAATAAATTGAAAGCTGATTTTCCGGCAATGTAGTCTGTTTGATCATTCTTATTTTATGAAGGCCTCCTAATAAGTCATTGGCAAACTTCCACCATTCAACACTTGTACGAGAGCGGTGGCAAAACTAGACGACGTCAGTGAATTTGTAAACATCAAAAAAATTGGTCGCCGCTATGTATTTCAATATTTGCATTTGAAACGTCTGCTTCTTCGTTTATGATTGTAAAATATTGGGTAGCAGAGTTTAAACGAGGTCATACGAGCTGCCAATACGACTGAAGTCGACCATAGTGTCGACAGAATGATATTAGACGATCGTGAGTGCGTGAGTTAACTGAAATGATAGGCATTTCAGAAAGTGCTATACATCGTATATTGACAGAAGATCTGAAGATGAGAAAGCTGTGGGCAAGATGGGTGCCGCGCTTGCTTTCAACAGAGCATATATGCGTCGATTTATAACCATGGATGTCTCACACCTGAGACAAAAGATTGGAATAGGAGAATCGTGTCCAAAGAAGGTGAAGACGGTTCCATCTGCAGGCAAGGTCAAGGCGTCTGTCTTTTTTGGAATGCGCATGGGGTTATTTTTATTGATTATCTTCAGGAAGGAAAAACTATACACGCCGAATATTACGCTAATTTGTTGCAACATTTAGGTAGTGAAATTATGGAAAAACGGCGTATTGGCGAAAAAGAAAATATTGCACAAAACTATGCATATGTGTGCCTCCGATTTAATCCCATTGATGATGCCCCCGAACTTTCATTTTGTGGTCATTAAATAGATTTACGATTTTGTGTTTTGTACTCATCCTAAACAGAGAACAGAGAAATTTGCACTGTGTATGAATATGTACGAATATAACCGTACGTAAAAATACACAAAAAGTACATATGAATGGTATATGGAATCTTTATGTAGACATGAATATATTCCTTTCATGTGTATTTGTTTGTCAAAGTTTTAATGTCATTTAGATTTGGTTACGTGCGCGTTTAATGGGCAATTAGTGCTATCAAAATCCCATATATAGCGATTTTGATAATTTCGTCTGCTTCAACTCGCATTCGTACATATCTTTAATGTACATACTCGTACGTTCACTGGAATTAATGAACTTTTCCTGTTGTAGTTACATTCGTACTTACTTACACACGCGTATATGTACAATAATTGTATGTTTGTACATTTTGTGTACGGATTCCGGTGATAATGACGATTATACATATTTATTATTATTAAATGCATTTTCTGATAACATCCAGATATACCCGTAACGTATAGCATTAATAAAAATATATGTTAGAACCACCACTTTTATGACGACTTGTTGAGCAAGGTACTCTATCCACCTATATAATAGTTTTGAACATACAAAGCATAAAATGATCGTATTGCAATTGGATCCTACAACATTTAAGCAATTTTAAACTGCAATTATTTCTCAGGTTAAATGATGGTAATTGTTTATAAGGCAAAATGAATGTTGTCAAATCTAATTAACAAACTCTGTTCATATAAAAGTACACAAACCGAAAACGAATGGGTTGGTTTGTTTGTTTGAAACCGTATGCCATTTTTCAAAGCGATTTGTAAATAGTCCGTTAGCTTGGGTTTTCCAGCTTTAACCTTAGGATGGGAGGTGTTCTAAGTTTTTTATTTCATCTATGGCAACTAAAGATAATAAACATATGTTTTTGATCAGCACGAAAATATATATTTATTTGGACATGACCGTCTGTTCTCCTGCATGACGACTGAAAATAGAACAGAGTTAATAAAAAATTAAAGTATCTTGCGGCCGTATCATAGCGTTTCTTTCCATAACTCTGAATGAGGATCAAATTCGAAGCAATAACTGGTCTCGACGTCACCAGAGGTCCCGCATATGATCTTATTCCACCTTTGTTTATTCGCAATTTTGCATATTCGCTTTTGCATGTTCTTACTACAATTTTTAACCGGTCTCTAGCAGAAGAGACATTTTTAGATGAATGTAAAATTGCTCATATTGCCCCTGTATTCAAGTCTGATCGAAAGGATATGGTGGAGAACTACCGCTCCATCGTAAAATTGTCTGTTATTCCTAAACTTTTGGATAAAATCATAAATCGAAGATTATTTGTAACTCTAAAAAATACCATTTGTTCGCAACAACATGGATTCTTCCATGGAAGATCGACTGCCACTAATCTTTGTTTATTCACTCACTTTTTTCATGATTCCATTGAAAAAGGTAACCAGGTAGATGTCCTCTACACTGATTTTGAAAAAGCTTTTGATAAAATTAATCATTCAATTTTGATAAGGAAACTCTTCAAAATGGGGTTTCACTCGTCACTATTGAGCTGGTTACATTCTTACATCGCGGGAAGAGTTTTATTTGTTAAAGTTCATAAAGCTGAGTCTAATCCAATTTACGTGAAATCGGGTATACCACAGGGTAGCCATTTGGGCCCATTGCTTTTCCTCTTGTTTATCAATAACATCTCTAATATGTTAAAGTATTGTCAATGTCTGTTATATGCGGATGACTTGAAACTATTTTATAATATAACATCTATCCAGGACTGCGTACACTTTCAACAAGATATTGCAGCACTAATAGTGTGGTGCCGCGGCAACCATCTATTTTTAAATTTTTCTAAGTGTAATATTATGACTTATACTCGTAAGCACTTACCAATTGTGTACAGCTACGTATATGAAAATGATTTAACATTTCCGTGTGTGAGCATCGTAAAAGATCTGGGTATATATTTTGATAGCGCACTGACTTTTAAAGATCATATAAATTACATAGTTTCTAAATCGAATTCACAACTTGGGGTTTTAAAAAGAAATACTAAAATGTTTTTGAATTTTAAAGCTACTACTGCTATATTTGGGTCTTTGGTAAGATCTCACTTAGAGTATGTAAGCTTTGTTTGGAGTCCTTTTTATGAAGTAGGTATCAATCGGATTGAGAAAATTCAAAAGCGCTTCACAAGATTTGCCCTTTGAAAGAACTTTTCTTTTGATAACATGCCACCGTACGAAAGCCGTTGCAATATTCTTGGAATTATGGAGCTTTCTAACCGTAGAAAGCTTCTAGGCATCATTTTTATAAAGGATATTATAGATTCAAACATTGATTCGCCCTTTCACATACCAAAACGATCTTTAAGAGAAACTCATTTGTCCGCTGTTCCATTCCATCGAACTAATTATGGAAGGAATGAACCAATTACTCCATGTTTGCAAATATTTAATTTGGTGCCCAATACTGTCGATATAACTCTCATAAGATTTTCATTTAGACGAGCTGTACTCAGACATTTAGCTGATACCTCATTTTGAAGATTTTTACTAAATTTGTAATTTGTTGTTGTAATCTATTAATAAATATGTATAGTTATATACTTGTAACTATAGTTATGCTATTTTATTCAATTTTTACTATTTTTGCAATCTGTAAGAGCAATGCTCAGTAGATGTAAATAAATAAATAAATAAATAAATAAATTGTATTTAAAATAATTTTTTTTATTAAGTTCAAATATCAACGGAATGGAGCCACAAAATCTTTCGTTGATTTAACAAATTTTGACACCGCTGGATGGCCCCAAATATATAGGTTTCACGCGGAAATTGTTCAATATATTTTGATGGTTGCGTAAAAGTAATTTGTAAAAATTCATTTTATAGCCAAATTTTTATAATTATTTTTTTGTTGTTTAGAAGAAAGAATTTGCAGTTAAAAAATACACCTTTTTACTATAAAGTCTAAATGCAATTGACAAAAAAGGGTTTGGCCAAGTATTTATTTGACGGGGAGTCAAAACTTTGATGATGCAGGAAAACTAATTTCGAAGAAAGTGTTTTTTTTTTAATTTTTCTCTTACCTCATGCCATTATTTTTAAAATAAGAAAAACTAAATCAACAAATTATAGATGTGACTTTGAAAAAAAAAATGTGCTTTTGTACATCTAAAATTGCCTTTTTGGCAGGAAAGTCGAAAATATACATGAATACTTAACATTTTTTTTATATTTATTTCAGTTTGCCTCATTATTCTTGAAACAAAAGGAAAAAATATGTCTCTGTGTTATAAAGTCTAAATGCAATTAACAAATGGAGTTTCGATCAAGTTATTATTTAATGGGGAATGAAAATTTTGTCAAAACTTTTGAAGTAGCAAAAATAAAGACGAAGAAAATTTGAAATCTTTTAATATTTCTGTTACCACATCACATTATTTTTAAAATAAGAAAAACCAAATCAAAAAGTTATTAATGCAACTTTGAAAAAAATTGTTCTTGTTCTAGTTTTTAGTGGAAGAGACGAAAACATTTTCAAATTTTGGTGACAAATATTATAAAAATATGAATACTTAACATTATTTATATTTATTGTAGTTTAGGCCATTATTCTTGCAACAAAGAAAAGCCGAAAATGGAGGAACTTTTAGGTAAAGTAAAACCAAATTTCTAGAAGGAAATACAAAATTTTACCAAATTACTTATTTTAACTTTCCTGATATTTTGGAACATTATCTTCAATACCATTGAAAGCGGAGTTTAAAAATGAAAAAATATATATCAAAAATCAGTCTTTTTTTTATCAAATTTCGCTAAAACTGAGAAAAAATTTTTCTAATTTTTTATATAAAATATCAAAACAAATTTATCAAATTTTGCGGAAACTTTGTATTTGCAGTATTTGTAGTTGTGTTTTTTTTCGCAAATTATAGAGCGCAAATTATATCACTCGTGTGAAAACATATGCATATCTTAATATATTTTTTCTATAATAATGCAGATTTAGCTAAAACCTACAAATGTTTTAATTCATACAAAATTTGTTGCACTGCCCAATAATGCGTCCTTGTAGTATGAGGTAAAAGTAGGATTGATCCGATTATTTTCAAATATCAGCATTTTAAAGGGAAAAGTTAAATTTGATTAATTGTATGAAATTTGGTCAAAATTCACTCATTTAATAGGGGTTGTATTACTAACAACTTTCTTTTTTTTATTGTTTAGATTCACTATACGGAACATAGAGTTAAATGACTATTCTGAACGGCGGTTTAAAAATCATTTACTAGACTTTTCGATTGTTCAACTATAGGTATAAGAAACGTTTGCCTGATACATCGTGGTGACCATCCGAATCCTAATACGTATAACTTTCACGGAGCTTGAAAACATGGTCATATAAATGACGGTAGCGTATTCTAATCACCCTGCCATGGTCAGTCACTATAATGAATAATAATTCTCGAATTTTCAGTGAATTCTTTTTTATTTCAACTACCTACGGAAAACTCGTGCCTCAAAGAAGTAATTTAAGTTTTGGAAATATAGAAAAATCAGCCGGAGTCATAAGTATAAGATTGAGTTTCGTTGAATTTTTAACCAGAAATTTGTTCTCAATGAAAGCCTTGTTAGATGGTTAGATATTGTATTGATTTCTATGAGTTTTCTTCCCACAAATCTTTTCTTGATGAATTCGCTCTGCTTAGTGCCCTTTAATGCACAGATAATATTCTTTACTTACCGTCTGCGCTTCTGGCAAGAATTCCTTACCCTTAACCCTTCACTACTGATCGACTCTAACATGGTTTTTTCGGTCTCGGCTGAGTTGGAAACTGTTATTGATTGTTTGATTGTTTTGCATGTCAAACTTCATATATTCTCACCAATTATAATGCTTGTTATTAATGTAGAGTCGGAATTAACTCGTCTTACAAGTCTTTCGGACCCTTCCTTTCATAATCAAGCAATCGTGAAACATTTACTACTTGATTCGTGAGACTGTAACCATATTCTTTATTATATCCTCCCTCCCATCATGTATCGGCCTCTGTTGAAAGCATTGCATCTCTCATAATGGCAACTGGAATATACATCTTTATCTATTATACGCCGCCCGTAGAAAATAATTCCAAGCGCTTCGGTCTACCTCGCTTCTCCTCCAATTCCTCACACCAAGTTTCGATAGCATTTCACAAGCCTGACCCTTCCAACGGACTTTTGGTCAACCTCTTCTGCGCCGATTTCGATTTCGTTGTCGAAAACTCCTCATGCTGGAGCATTTGGGTCCATCCACACAACATAACCCAGCCAACGCAATCGCTGTGTGTTAATCCGTTTGACCACGCCGATGTCGGCATATAGCTCATACGGCTCATTATTCATGCGACGTATATATGGGTTCATATATTTTCCGGAGTATTTTCCTCTCGAAAACTGTCAGTACTGATTCATCCGCTTGCGTCATAACCCAGGATTCTGCACCATATAACAAGACAGGTAGGACCTACGTCTGGTACAGTCGAATTTTTGTTTTTCAAGAGAGGGCTTTATCATTGAACCGCTTACTTAGCCTATAGCAACATCTGTTAGCAACCAATACTCTCCTCTTTATCTTCATGATGATATTATTCGTTTTGTTCACAGCGGAACCGAGGTAGCTGAATTCTTCCACTATTTCAAAATTATAGTTGTTAACGTCCACACACCGTCCCAAACGAGTAGACTCTTTATTCGTTAAAACCAATAACTTTGTTTTGTCCTCGTTCATCACCAGACCCATTTCCTTCTAGATGCTTGAGAAGGCTGCACTCACATAAACTCACAAAATCGAGAACAGTAAACAAACTGAATGACAGATAACGCTCAAACTTCACGTCAATGTGGAAAACTGTGTCTATTTAGTGACAAAAATAATTTTGATCCCTTTTAAAAGATCAATTTCCGTTTTTTTTACCTCTACCTCTACCACCTCTAGAGAAGCTTATGAAGATCGACTTTCATAATTTTTTGCCAATAGCGGGTTTCCATGAGAAAGGCATGAAATTATAAAATGGCAATAATAATAATGTCGAACAAAACGGCGCATATTTGAACTAAATCGAATTATTCTAACTATGCTTAAATAAAATCTCAAATGACATGCAAACAAGATCCATTATTTGATCTTTTACTATAGCTTATACTAAATGGTTTCGGACAACTGTGATACAAAGTTAGTTCAACTATGTGTATGTTCACTTATTTTCTTTGGAAAGCCTGCAAATATAGCAACCACATATTTTTGTACTCTTTTAGTTTCTATGTTAGTTATTTCGTTTAAGTTTTAATATTAAAATAACCGTCTGAATTAAGAGAAGAGTTCAGCAAAAAACTTTAAAAGGGGCACTTATGTGATTTGTTTTTATACATTTGCAGTGAAAATTAAAACATCGTTGTTTGTTCAATTAAATCCTATAACTTTGAATATTGCTAATATTCAATATCATCGCAGACATTTATAAACAATATCTAATGCTTTATTTTTAAAACATTCATAAAAATTACGAAAAACTGTGATATAGCCATTTCTCTACTTAAATGGTTGCTGCACTTAACCTCATTTCATGTTCTTCTACAAAACTTTGGCGGGGCAAAAGAAAACGTGCCGAAAAAACAGTTTGTGCTGCTAAAAAAGCAATATCTCTGTAGCCAATAAGAAAACGAAGCTGGCGAAACTTTAGTTAGATACCGTCACTTATAACATCACTCCCAAACCATATCATTTGGCATTCCAACAAGTTAGGGGCGCTACCAAGACCAAACGTTACACACAACTTTCGCAGAAATCCGCCAATTCAGCTGTAGTTCTTGGTTAAAGTAGCAAAGGCAAAGTTGGCTATTCCTCTCTGTATGTGTCATCGTCAAAACCATTTCTATAACGATAACAATTCTCGTAATACTATCGCTATCGTCTAAACGATAATGCGCACATAAATGCGCACTAAAATCAATACAATGGCACTTATACAGATACATACATATACGCATACACATCCACAAGTAGATTCACTTCTCTATGTCCATATGTCTGATGGTGTGAGAGCTCGTCTGTGCATTGGCTATATTACAGTTTACCTTTGCCAGTCAAGAATTCTCTTTGTCCTTTTGCTCTCTTTTCTGTCCTCAGCAGATTTCTTTAAATTTCCTTAGACGTTCGCTGTGCTCTTTCCATGAGCTAGGAGAGTATTGAGTGAAACAGGGCAGTACACATGTAAAAAAACACGTTCGTCCCTTATGAGAAATTCTGTATAGTATAAAAAAATTCACTTTGGGCGTTGTTATTCCACGTAAAAGTGTTAAGTTGTGCAAGACGTGCTCATAATTATGTTTAATTTTTCAGAAAGATTAAGAAATCGCTTCAGTTTTTTGGAATATGATTTGTGGATGTGTCTGCACTTTAATAGGAGGATATTTTGTAGACGACATGCTGAAAATTTATTTTTTGATTTCTCAAACCTGTCTATTGATGTCTATATTGCCTGTACATTCAGATTGTTGTCTAGGACTGACTGCAATAAAGTTACATCTTCAAAATTCATTTCCAGCTTTTCTTGAGTCAGGTCATCCTGATTCACGCTGACAAATACCGTCGACTATGATTTACCAGCACCAGGTCTTTTGAAATTAAACGCATTCGTGTTCTAAGCTATCGTTGGGCAAAAATTGTAAGCATATTAGGTCTAGATCGGTCAAAGAGACAGAACGTCTCTTCCACAACTCACTCCTTTCAATTATAAGATATACGAGTACAGGGAGTTTATTCAATGCTGTTACCAAGTTTTCATTTACAGATATTTTTTTCTCTGCAGATGCAAGACGCTATGTGGTTTCAAGAATATGATGTTACAGCAGATTTGTAACGAAAATAAGAAGATTTCAAGAATCACCAAATTGGAATGCATTAAAGCGGTGCTTTGGAGCGATAATTGGGACAATTATCGCTGTACGCTGCGCTAACCGACCACGTTTTATATACCTATACTTAATAAAAGTTTATAATTTTCGTATAAATAAAGAAAATATAATGAGATAAACAAAAAGTTTCTTAATGTAGTAACATTCTGTATTCTTTAATCATACATGGAACCATTGAATATTTTACCGAAAAAATCAGACGAACGGCATATGAGACTAAGCATAACATACGTAGCGGCCAGAAATGTAAATGGACCAAAATATGCGACTTCCGTATACAGTTTCCAAAATACTTCGAGATAGTTTCATAATATCAAAACTGACAATGTGCTAGAGAAAAATAGTATACAAACCAGTACATAGATTTCAGTCAATTATTTCAAATAGTAGTTCGACATAGTTCGCCCAAATTTGTCGCACATCATGCATCTGCTAACCCAAGCTTTGGACATGGAAATGCAACATTTATTTCTCCTCTGTAAATATTATTTGTTAGGCTTCAGTTGCTAAACTCTTTTTGATTAGATTAGATTGTAATACTTGGTCAAACGTAAAAAAACAATAACATGGATAACCCCGCTCCTTTGTGATACCTATTGTATAATTATACAGCGAAACATGTTTAGCAAGTCAGAATAGCTTGCATTGAGGCTTCCCTTAATTATAAGTTCTAATACAAAATTAAAATTCTGGAAGTCATAATTTTCTTCATTTTTGATTCATATTTTGTTACAAATAAGCCAAAAGTCAGGACTTTAAGGCACACCTCCCGTCACTTAACAAATGTAAATTCGACGCTTTGCAGAATCTTTACTGACCTCAATACTTTATTCATACTAAGCTCCAACTTTGTACTAACTACGTTAAATTAATAAACGCCCACAACACGATTTGAAAACTACTGAAATAAAAAAAAATCAACCAACCATTGCATTTCCAATACATTAAGTACTTAAAAAATATTTAAATATGTATAAAAAATTATGTTTTGGAGGGTTATGTGCTTTATTTGCGTGTAAATAAGAATTTTTTATCTATTAGGAAGCCTCTCGAGCATTGTACAATAGAACGCTTAGGTATGCGTGGTCACGCCTTTCCGTCACGTTGCAATAATTTCATTTTCAAAATGTGCCCACAGTTTTAGGCTTTAAAATGTATTACAAATTAAATTTGTGAAAGGCTTAAAATTGTATAAACCCCTAAAACCGAAACTATTATGATCTTCCGCCCTAAAAAGACCTAAAATCGGATTTCTACGTGAGTATACGGGATAGATTCATGTAGTGTGTTAATTTTAACCACTGTGGGTTTTCAGAGCTCTTCAGAAAGTTAGGAAAACTCTTTTTAACACAGAAACCAGTACACGAAATTCATAAACAAGAAATTTTTATTTATTAGAAAGCCTCTTAAACATTGCACAATAAAACGCAGATGTTTCATATAATATGTTTAACGCTTAGGTATGCCCTGCCACGCCCTTCCGTCACGTTGAAAATATTTCCTATTTAAAATGTGCCCAGAGCTTTAGGAACCAGTATCGTTCGAGTTTCAGTTTAGGTACATCTAAACTTTCAAAATTATTACATCTTAAATGAAATTTGTGAAAGCCTCACAATTAAGGAAAGTTCTAAAACCGAAAATATTATGATTCTTCGCCCTAAACTCGAAGACCTAAAATCGAACTTCAAATAAAATCTGTCCCGTATATCATCCTATCTGCGTGTGAATTTTCAGCGCTGTAGGTCTTTAGAGAGCTTCAGAAAGTTGAGAAACCAGTACAGAAAATTCAGTTCGGTGAACTTATATACGGGGTGTTTCACCAATTGTGCTACAATAAGAAATTCAAATAACTTCCTTTTAAATCAAAGTGTACTGGAGTAGAGCACGAAACTGGCTATAGAAGTTAGCGGGGTAGCGATGAAGGCGGAGAAGCCAGTTCCGAGTAGCAGGAATAGTGCGGTTGGATGAGAAATTATCTAATTATGAGATTTAGGTAGATCTTCCAAGTAGTGGATTTCGTACTTAGGGAAATGCCTTTGTCTGTGGAAAGAGAAAATTGTCGTTTACATATAATTTCTCAAAGAACAAGAGAAATTACATGCAAGTTGCTGGTTATAAAGAAAGAGTTAGAGATAAAAAACAAATGAATTAGTTGTAATTCAAGATGTTTTATTTCCAGAGTAGAGAAGTGTTCACCAGCGGGCTTAGAAAAGTTAAATGGCCGATACTGGTTTCACGAACTTGTCACGGAGCTTAGCAATGTTAAATTTCAGATTCAAGATAATTCACAATGATTTCATTTATAAAGTTAGGTTGGTAATTCATTTACGTATATTGCTCATTTGTGTACTTTATGGACAAAACAATTCATTAAGACAAATTTTGTATTTAGAATAGTCAGCACTAAGATTTTGCTTATAGCAATTATAGTATGAACGCTGTAAGTTTATACAGAAAGTATTTCCTATCTTTTTTTTTGTGTACAAAGTTCAATTATATTTTGGTTATGAAGATGATAGACCGTAAATTACCCCCATGTTGATTCACATATGTGCGACACCTGATCAGAAAATTATTCATTGCAGGATCCCCTCAATTATTATTTAACTGAACTGCTTCAAATCAGTCAAATTCATTGGTTTGCTTCAATTCAGTCAAATTCCTTGGTTTCGTTTTGTACACCTACTGCTCGACATAACCCCGTAAAAAAATCTGATGCAGTTAGGTCAGGTGTTTTTGGATATTAATTTGTTTGGGAATTTTCGTAAGAGCTCCGCCATAACCTGTATGCATAACCATATGTATGCAGTTGCTCCATCTTGCTGGAACCAAATGCTGCTGAAACGGATACGTCTTCGCCACAGTTCTTGGTAAAGAAAAACTCCTTCAGCATCCTTTAATAACGCTCCCCATGTACATTGATATTGTGTTGTAGCTCAATTCGTACGCCGCCCTGTATATAATTAGTGCAAAAATGTGACGGTGCCAGAAGGGACGTAGTAAATACCTACATTCTGATCTAAATACTCTGAATTAAAGCGCAAAAAAAAAAACAAGACTATGGCGTTCTGAAGTCTTCTGGTTAGAAGTAATAGAGGAACCACTGATTTTTACTAAATTGGTCAATTTGTCTTTGTGACCTCCTAAGATCCGTGAAAATTTAGTCCATTTTTACTCGCTTACCTAAATTTATTATATGTTTGATGCATACCAATTTACTGCAGTTGAATGTAGAAAATAAATAGGAATATATGGGCAATTTTATATAATTTGTAAGGCAGTTACCAGAGGCGTAATAGATATCCATTGGATATTTTTAAAATTCCCCAAATAATATAATGCAACACAACTGATGGTGATTTAAATACCTGCGATTTATGGATAGCAGTAAAAATTATATAAAAAAAAATGTCATTAACAAATTTCAATAAATCAGTCAATTTCTTCGGAATATATCATACGGGGTGTGTCAATGCCGTCCGGTTTTATTATCCGGACTTACTACATCAAGAAGATGACGAACGTCACATTTGACTGAATTCGGTACAACTTCTTGAAAGTCATGAAGTTTGGAATATATGGGTTTAATCGGGCACATATGTGGAAGACAGCAGAAGGGGTTAGTTGGAGGGCTTTTTCCGACTTTTACAGAGGGTAATAAAACTATGAATTGGACACAAACTTTGGCTACTGTAGGTTACTAATTAAAACTTAAAGCAGAAAAATTGAACTTCGGAAAATCGGCAGGTTTTTTTGGAATATAACAGAAGGGGTGTGACAATGTGGTCTGTTTTCATTATATGAGCCTGTTTAGCAACCACTCAGCTAGTTTGTATGGTAGTTGTCAGAAAGAGTGAACCGACTACAACTCCCGTCTACGATCAAGCAAGGTATTAGTCTGTGCGAATTTTAGGAAGTTTCACAAAGATTTATGACAGTTATCGACGACAGAAGGACATTACTATTTCGACTTAAAAAGCTTGGGTGATACATTTCTCCCATAGAAAGTGATATATAACTTTATTCCTTCTGGTGAAGATATAAAGATATGAAGAAACAAACAAAGAAGAAAGATATTCAATCTAAAAACAATAGAATCGAATTTAGTTTAAAATGATAAAATTTTAGAAACACTGAACGTTTGACCTTATCAGAATTATGATCACCCATTCAAGACAGATTCTGTTTCGAGTGGAAAGTAAAGTTACACAGTTGTCACTCTCTTTAATGGCGGTACAACTGGACATATCGGGTCAAATAAAAAACACAAATTCCTTCGCATATCATTAATGAGACATAGGAGGACTTCTCACATTCACTGAAATTACACGTATCTTATTTTTAGACTCACTCAAAAACTGTTAGTTCCTAGTTTAACGATGATTCGAAGGTTCCCAGTCTGAGAAGCATTTACAAGACTTGTCGATTACACGACTACCTGAAATGTTCTTTAAACTCATCGAAGTGACCGCCACTCAAATATTGATGGGTGGCTGTCTGCGGGATTGAACCTGCGATCATGCGAACGATAGTCGTATGAACTAACCATCGCGCCATGATCGGGTCAAATAGTCATATACATTTACAAGAATATTGGTCAAAGAATACAAATTATTTGTACCATATACAAATAGTTTGTACCACAAACAACAGTTTTTGTTAAGTTTATACGATCTATAGGTTGTAGTTTTAAAAATTATATCGATTTGAGGTCTTTGTTGTTATTTTATAAAGTTGTTCGACTGTGTAGTCCTCAATTTCTATTTAATTCGTTTAATTTTTCACACACCACTCGTAATGAGCAGCTTTTTATTCCTACAATAACCACACTCATGGCTCGTGATTTTATAGTAAGAGTAGCTCGAATTTACAATTTAAATTATGTACTGATTCTTACAAAAGGCCCATTCTACAACACTTTCAGACTTCACTGTAAAATTTTGTTTTCAATTAAATTGTGAGCAGCTTTTATTACATACCGATTATCTTATATTTCCAGATTATATACCGAATAACTTCTAATTTTGGAATTAGTTTTTTTCTATACTTTTTTGTCTACAATAATTATACATTCTTTAAAATCATATTATATTTTTATAAATTTTATATTTAGTTTTTACTACGTGTTTTTTTTAACTTATAATATTGAGCAAATTAAATCTATTAGATGAATTGTTGCGTATTGTAATTTACTTATAATTGGCTGAAAGGCTTTAAACTACAAACCAAAAATAAATAAATAAATATAAAGAAAATCGTTTTAAGATTAAGGTTGGCTATAACCAATAACTACTTTGGATAATTATTATGATTAGTATTTTTGTTTGGAATGTCTGCTCTTGCAAAACTTGTTTTTGCATAATATCGATAAATTCGATATTCATTCTTTATCCATTAATTAAAACATAAATCTTCAGTCGATGTCATAACGGCCAATAACTAATATTTGTTTCATAGGTGATTTTGTGAATCTTTACGGCAAAGGCCCCTTGTATGAAAAAGATCAGTAGGATAAGAACTGAAATTCACTAAAATAAATAACCGAATAACGACATACGTCGCCAAACAAACTACATATCAATTTCAATTTTTATTCCCTGTTTAGTACACTTTTTTCCGAAGTAATCGTATAAGTCACCAAAATAGGTGTGCATTTAACAAATTTAGCAAATCAGTATTTAAATTTCAAAAAACTTTTTGCAACAGTTTATTCTATGTGTTTAAGTTTATTCAACAAAATGAATACTTTTCCAATTTTTTCAACCATTTTCATATCTTTTCTACCACCCAAAATAAACGCTTTCAATCCCTAAAGCGAATGTGATGTGAAAAAGTTTAGCTTGTTATTTTTAATGGGCGGCAATAATCGTTAAAAAGGAACATTGACAGAAAGAGAGACGTCGTCTCATTGTTACAGTTCTTAGACTTTGTATTTTTTTTTTCCATTTCGCAACAAAAAAAAAACCCAACTCAAACAATTCAGAGTAGTGAACATGAGCAGAATACAAAATAATTCCATTCTTTGGGAAGGAAGCGATGCAAATATTTTATCTAAAAGTTTAAGGAGACATTACAGAAACGAACGACGAACGAACGGATAGAATTGTTCAACTTTTCAAATTTCCAGCGGATGGCTTGAACACAGGATTTGTTTCACATTTACGTGGACCAGCAACAGCTTAATGGCTAAGCGGCAACATCAACGAAATAAAAAATATTAATTTCATAACCCAAATCATGTACAACACAACGAGAGTGAACAAAAAGCGGCATGAATGAAACATTTTATTTCATTTATTAAAATTTCATGCAAATTATTCTTTTCGTTGGCTAAACTTTGTTCATCGTTATTCGCAAATGGAAAAAGGGTTCCGGTATTGTACGAACACAATGAAAATGTCACAAATCCTTTAGGGATGTGCTCCAGTTTCCGTTGTCCCGTTGCCGGGTGTTCGTACCTGTTGTATTTGGTGTGTTACATTCCATGTCCTTCTTAGTATTCATTCATACATATTTGAGAATTTTAATCAAGATTTTCGTGCCACTTTTTGATATTCGTTTAGGTCGGAAATGGAATTCTTTGTTATATTTCAGCAAAAATGCCGTTGGTAATCTTCCCTTTAGGTTTGGTTCAAGCTATTTCTCGTTAACAACATGAAACTTTTCATTTATTCTCACAAAATGGCACAAATGTTGTGTTGATATTTTTTGGTGGCATTTTAATGTCACCTCAAATTGTGCAATTTAAAAACAAATTAAAACAAGTACTGGCAAAATATTTAAAACAAATGGAGTGTCACCATAACGCTGACAGAGAATTTGGCACTACTTTGACAGGAGGTGCTATTCTCTGCTGGGAAATAAGAATTAGAAATTATCCAAAAAAAAATTAAGGACAGCCTTCCGTTAATGTGCTTAACATTGCCCCAGCATCTTGGAAGTGCAAATTATATTTTTTATATATATTATAAAAATTATATTATGCCATTTCCATATAAGGGAATATGCTTATCATATCGATATAAAAAATGGCCGATTTATATTTGTCTGTGCTAAAAAGTCAAAGCAATACTCGTACATCAGAAGTTACATATTTTCAGTCTTCAGCAGATTACGAAATTTAGATAGCTCCTTGCTTTTAATATGTTTAAAATGAATATGCAGCTAAAGTAAAGAAAAATCAGTCCGGAAATGTCATTCAGTTTAACTGACCTATGAATAAACTTATCGTATAATATATTCTTTTACAAATGGAATATGGAAGAGCTTTCATTTTTCTATATTTAAACTCATTTTTTCCAGCGACATTCAATAGCTCCTATACCATTTGTAGAAAGAACTGTCATGCTCCTTAAAACAGACATCAACTGCTAACTCCACCTCTTCACTGTCTTCATTGTTTGAAATTAGAAAATAGACCGAGGGTGCTAAATCTGGCAAACAATCTCCGTGATGAAGCACTAAATTTGGCCACCGCAATAGTGGATGTGCGAACTGGAGCATTGCCTAGATGAAACAATACTTTTTTTCGCCAAATGGACCCTTTCCATAATTTTTCATTTAAACGTTGCAATAACTTGGCATAATATCCGCCATTGATGGTTTTTCCTTTCTGAAATAATCAATAAAAACAATACCATTCCCATCCCTAAAACCAGACTCCATAATCTTGCCTTGCCACGATTCTCCCATTTCAGTTCACTGCTTTAACCGGTCCTTTGTCTCAGATGTGAAGTGGTGGACCCATGTTTTATCCATGGTTATAAATCGATGCATAAATCTGCTTTATTGTAGTAAAACATTGCCAAACACTCTACTGGAAAATCTTGATGACGCTGTTTTTGCTCTATTAAAAGCAAGCGCGGCATCCATCTTGTGCACAACTTCCTCATCTTCAAATCTACGGGCAATATACGATGTGTAGCACTTTTTCAAATGCCCATCATTTCAGCTCGCTCACGCACCTTCAGCCGACGATTATCCAATACCATTTTTTTTTCTTTTGGGGTTTTTTAACCGTGTCTGGCATGGACAACTCAGTATGCCGTGCCTGGCATTGGTCGACATTCACAATGTTCGTCTTTGCAGCTCGTACGGCCTCGTTTAAACTCTGCTACCCAATATTTCACAGTCATAAATATAGGAGCAGACTCAGACCCGGAATAGAATCTAGCTCGGCTTTAATATTGGTTGGACTGAAACCTTTTGAATAGAACGATTGAATTAAAATTGTTCGATGCTTACAAATTCACTGAGATCGCTTACTTTTGATGGCTCAAATAAAGACACTAAACAAAGTGGCGTCTTGTAACTTAAAACATATGTTTTATATGGTGCCACTTTTTACCAAAATATTTTTTTTTTTTCAAACTACTGGCACCATCTACACATTAGGTCGGCTAATTGTAGAACCGACAGATTAAATCATCGCAAAAACGTGTTTAAAGCCTGACTTGACAAAATTATTTTAGATTGTAATGTAGGGTGTGAAATAAAAGGTAAGGAAACGATGTGCTCCACAAAATATTAATCACAAACTGTACTGAATGATAAAATTACAGTGTATGAAATTTTGGTGGATTGGCGTGGACATTTCAATTATTTTTTGTTTTGTTTTCTATTTATTTTCCTTTATTGAATCGTTCCTTTGAAAATCACAATAACTTTTCAAATCCTAATCTTATCTTAAACTAAAGTATCCTGTTATTGCCGGATTTTTTTTTTTTTTTTTTGGTGAGCCGAATTTTGTAAAGTTTAGCGTGTCCTTTCATCTTAGCCGAATATGACCGGGAAAATGTTGAAGGTTTTGAGCGAGTGGGTTTGAGTGGGCAGACAACTTCGATATATATGACCTGCTTAATTTTCTTATTTCCTCG
Source organism: Philornis downsi (assembly GCA_019455685.1). Taxonomy (NCBI): domain Eukaryota; kingdom Metazoa; phylum Arthropoda; class Insecta; order Diptera; family Muscidae; genus Philornis; species Philornis downsi. Next base: position 107,524 of record JAHXMU010000118.1, on the reverse strand, counting down.
GAAACAAAGGAATATCTAAATCCTTGTGTATGTTATCATTCCTAATATACCATGGAGTACCACAAATTTGTCGCAGTATTCTTGATTGTCTTCTCTGTAGCTTACTTATATCAGAAGCCAATGTCGTTCCCCACAACTGGATGCCATATGTCCATATTGGCTTCAATGTGGGTTTGTAGATGGTGATTTTATTTTTCAAACTGAGATTGGACTGGGAGCCAACAAGCCATTTTTAATTTCAATTGAGTGATTTTTGAGTCAATGTGATTTTTCCAGGTCGATCATGGTGTATATCCAAATACTTAACATGGCTATGAACGGGTATGGTTCTACCTTGAATAGTGAGGGCTGGGCAATTGTTCTGTCTGAGAGAGAATGTAACCTGTTTTTACTTTTATCTCACACTTTTCCTGTCAAGATTTCAGTGTATGCATATGAGACTGCCGTTGTTTAGAAGCCATTAATGGGCAAGTGATAATGCTCATGAATGTAGTGACATCAGCGAAAGTTAAAGTTTGAATTAGGGAATGAACAGGCATGTCAGAGGTGTAGATGGTATATAGTATAGGGCCTAGTGTACTACCCTGGGGATCTCCTGCTGAAATATTTCATTGAGTTGAAAAAGAGTTCTTAGATTTTACTACAAAAGATCGATCCTTGAGGTAGCTCTCCAGCAGTTTGTGGGTGTTTGTCGGTAAAAAAGAGACTAATTTGCGAATGAGTTATGATGAAAATAAATAAAATTACAATTTAAATCCAAATAGAATCTAATTTAAATCTGTTACTTTCCAGTGGTTTAGGATATTACAGAATTTGTTCAAATTTTAGACAAATTGCGTACTCTAATGATGAAATGTGAGTCAAACTAAGTTTGTGTCATATCCTCCAATTTATATGTGGAGATAGTACCAGAACAGACGTAGTCAGCTGATCAAATTACTACTCTAAGTTGGACTGTTGGAAGAAAATACTGTGACCGGAGGACTCATGCTGAACACTTTGAACATTACGATAAAACAATATTTTAAGTTTTAAGGCGTTTATAATGGGGGATGAGACAAAATACCTAGCCTATTCAGAATATAACAACCAATCCAACTCTAAGAGAATAGGAAACCCCAGTTCGAAATTATGGGCGACGAAGTAAATCTTGTGGACGACACCATCTTTAGAGGGAAATATCGGAACGGCACAGAACGTTTCAGTGGATTAGAGTAGCCATTTCAGAAATAAGATTTCAGAATTACTGTTCATTTGTATGGGGGTACTAGAAACCTTAGGCTAAATTTCTAAACCGATTAAAAATATCATTTTTTGCCAAATCGTATTGTAAATCCAGTGTACCAAATTAACATTAATTATCTAAAAGCGAGTTTTTACCAAATCTAATTTTTTTTTTTTTTTTGTAGGCACCAGGATTTAATGTAGATTTCAGAAGGGATGATGTTTACGTGCACAGTTTTCCTTGCCCTGACAGTTGTAAGTTGTAGTTTTCAAGTACGAGCCCACCACGGCTAAGAAAAGGGCTTTCACTCCACCGTTCTAGCAGTGTAATAAAACGGTAGTCTAACTCTCAGCTAGCGATCGCCCAAACATCAGTACTCATTTCACATGCGATATATCAACTACGTATTTGAGCGTTTAAAATCCCTGTTTGGTAAACTAATCTCTATTTTATAAACCCCATAAATATAAGGCAAATCCTAGCTATCGCCCAAACATCAGTACTCATTTTACAACCGATATAAAAACTACGTATTTGAGCGTTTAAAGTCCCTGTTTGGTAAACTAATCTCCATTTTGTAAACCCTAGAAATAAAAGATAAAACCTTGCCAATAAATGAAAATCATTGGATTATAAATTCTTTAAACCCCCGTATTTCTCATTCTTTTTCATATGAAATAAATCCACCGCCAGATCAATCCCCCGTGTTAACAGATGTGATGATTTTGTTTATTTTCAATCTCAAGCCTTAAGCATAGAAAAAGGAGTTACAGGTTTACTTCTGTTATCACGTCTATCAGCTGATAAACAGAGAGACATGGCTGTAATTTCGATCTTAATTATAATTTGGATCCTAATAATTCCCTTCAATGCATTGACCCTTATTTTGTACCAATTGATATCAACCCGGATTTCTACGACTCGAATGATGAGCGTAACAAGAAAAAACATCTGCAAATCTTCAAGGCAACATTTTCACCACGTGATTTATTGGCAAAAATGCAACATATTTGAAATTTTAGAGCGCAACATTTTTAGAAAAAAAAAAAAACTCGAAACACTATCAAAGGATAAAGCAATTAAAGAAATATATTTTACATTTTATATTGCATAAACTTGCAAGTTTATACTTACTTTTAAGTTTAATGAATTAATTTTGAATTTAATGAAAATATGAAATTTAAATATTATAAAAGATAACGTTCTTATTTAAGTTATCTAAACCCCATCTAAGTAATTATCGATAAATATCCCAATGATTATTATGAATAATTTACTGTAAGCTGAAGAAAATATGAAAAAAGGAAAATGGAAAATCCAATCTTACCAGCAAAGTTGCTGATTCAAAATCAGCCACTTTTGCAGCACAACTCGCACCTCAGAAAATAAATATATTGAATTAACTCTAATTCATTTGCATATTTTCTATCTCTCCCTCTTTTATATATTTTATATATATAAAATCTTAACTTTAATTGTGTAATTTCTCAACTCTAAGAAATTATGCAATTATTCTAAACCCGCCAATTCTTTAACCCAGAACTTACTGCCAGGCATGTAAGAATTGGCCCTCAATTAATCAACTCCAAACCAATCTACTACAATCTACAATCTACTCTCTACTAAGTTGTATCACAACAACACCGCCAGAGATTAAACCCGGATTAATCTCTTATCATAAAAAGTACATACATGAATAGGAAACACCGACAATTTGTCAAGATTTTGTGATTATTATTATTAATTATTCTTAACCATCACGTCATGCGAATAAGTTTAAAAGTGATCAGTTTCGAATATTTAGATTGTTTACCACTCTTGCACTTGAAACCTCTTTCAAATATGAATACAAAATACACATATATTTTCTTAAATAGTTCACATACTAACATTATCATAGACAAAATAAGCAAAAGAGGCTACAGAAGTGTTTGTTGTATCAAAATTTGTTTCCAAAAATGAATTCTCATGCTTGCGTATAGAATGAATAATTGAATAAAATTTAATTTTGTATTTTTTAATTAACGTATTTTGGTATCGTGGAGCGTATTTCCACATCAACGTCCACTTTATTAATTGCCAAAAATGTACAAAGTTGCTCTATTTATACTAAAATGACTTATTCTAGAAAATGCTACAATATTTCAGAGAGAACACATATTTACATAATGGGTGCAACAAAGACAAACATATTTACAGAATAGTGTTGTATATCATAGACTTAATTCTAGAATGTTCTTATATACATAACAAGTGAAAAGGAGATAACAATAAACTATATAATAGGAGTGAGAGAAACAAACATAACTTATTGTCGTAAACGTAATTCTAGAAAAGTCCCACCCACAACTAAAGAGGGAAAGAGATTACATATATCATACTTGAATGTTCTGGGAGCGGTTATGATGATCTTTCTAGAATGTACACTTAGAGAAATTACACTCACATACTACAGTATCTACTTATATTTGTATCTATTTTCTGTTTTTCAGAGCACATCTGTTGTGGCTTTAACCACTCCACACATTTTAACTATTTTTTTGATTTCACATGCATTGGCCACCATGTTGTGTTTATTTCCTCATTCT
>JAHXMU010000118.1:28846-103701 GCA_019455685.1 Philornis downsi | reverse complement strand
ATTATTCATCAAATCCAACAGTCAAAATGCCCGTCTCATCCGGAATGCAGATCAACACAGCTCCAAGGAAACATTAAGGTTTTATTGCATATTTGCTGTGTCAACAACTCTTTTTATTCTTCATTCAAATGTGAATGCTGGCATTTCCATGTGCTCAGATGAGCAGTCATTATTCAATTCTTTATTTTAAATGGCAACAAATGTTTTTGCATCGTTGTTGGTCATTCATGAGGTCATAAATTTGTTGAGATATTAATTAACAATGATTTAACTGTCGTTATTCGTAATAAAGATGATATTAAACAAATAACAATTTCAAGAAAAATAAATGTCACTTAGAATTTTGTGTAAGTGGAATTATGTGACATTTGGATTAATATTTATAACGAATAAAGTAATTTTGGAATACGTACAATTGCTATATGGTTTATGTTAAAGTATTCAGCGGAAAATTCAGAACATTATCGTGTATTAGTGCTCGAAAAGATCCTTAAAATAAAGCGAGGACAGAGATTTGAATCAGTTGAATTGGCTTACATTTACTAGAAAACAACTTTGAAATAAAGCACAATAAAAACAGTTTGAAGTTCTCCTTTTAGAAAGAATAGAGAAACAGCTGACTACATTTAATGCAATTGAATGAAAGATATGCCTTTTGGAATATATGGATTAACTTAGGCAATTTGTATGGAATTATATAAGTGGAAGCCTGAAGGTCATTCGTTGCTTTTTGTAATTTTGCAAGCATTGTAATGCAATACAACTGGCAAACATTTACGTAGAATCAGGCTTCGAATAGCGATTTATAGTGGGAAAATTAAATTTCCATAAATTGATCAATACTTATAGGGGTTACCAGGAGGCGTGTGGTAGTGGTAGTGCACTTCATTTCCATACTCAGAAATTAGTTGAAAAAACGCCTGATGTATGAGACTTTTATCTTCATTCAGTAAAACTGATTGAAAGATATCAATTTGGAAATATATAATGTAAATCGGCCATTTAAAATGGTGGTTCCACAAGAGCCTTGGTTAATCAGCCAATTTGTTCAAAATCGGTTAATTTGTATGGGAGGTAACGAATAGGGTGAGTCGCTAAGTTTTAAGAAATTTCATAAAGATTTGCAAGAGCTACCGATAGCCGAGCATCGCTCAATCGACTAAAATAGTCAAGACACATATTTGGTCAAAAAAATGCTTAGTACTATAAAAGTTTCTGTTTGGGCATCACATTTTTGTCATATCAAATGATACAGTGGCCAGCGCTTGAATTAAAAACGTTTTAAATTTTAATAAGAAGGTGATATTACACAATGTAGCCATTTTTAGCAAGGATAATAACATCGATTGCACGCCGTACGAATGTGGCCTGATGGTTACTTGCGTCATTTTCGACCAGAAGTCATCTTTCAGGCGTTGATCGCATCATATTTTTTAGTTTATACTATGTCTTCTAGAATAAACCACATGGAATAATCGATTGGGTTTAAGTCTGGGAAATATGGAAGCCACTGTTGTGAAGATATGAAAGCGGAAATATTTTCTAGCAAAAATCTGATGCAGGCGTTTTCTTTCGCTGAAATATTTGCTGCTCTAATTGTCTTTTGTCTTTTGATTTGCACTCCAGCCATAATACCATCGTTTTGTTTGTTTACATATTGCTGAATCGTAAAAATGTTTTCCTCAAAAAGGGCCACATTTTCAAAATCACCACCAACGTGCCAGTATTTTAACACTTTTGCTCTTGCTATACGAACTGTACTCATTTTAATATGCGTCCCATGTTACGAGCGGACACATTGAAATTCGCTAATTGAACATAGATTTGCCTGGATTTCGTGAGCTCTGTCCTTCACCTCTACATAAACGTAAACTTTGTTTACACGTAAATGGCGTAGCTGATTAACAACGACTGGTTGCTATTTTCCAATCAAATGTAATGTAATTTTTTCGTCTCAAAAGTAAAGTTAAATAGACCACACATAAAGCTATGATTTTAATAAAACTGTTATTTCATTACAATGCTTGAACCTTGTCATTATGTAAGAAATAAAATGTAATTTAAATGACCGTCTTTTGATTATTTGCAGCTGTTGATCCTGTTGAGGCAGTTTCGCGAAAAAATGCGGCTCATGACACCTCCAGATCATTATGCCTATCAAACAGTCACTTTTTCTAGATACAATGGCATTTCCACAATCGCTTCTGGGATCTCCGAGCCCCAAATGTGACAATTTTGCTTGTTGACGTAACCTGCGAGTAGGAAGTCAGCTTCATTGCTGAAGAAAATTTTGGTCGATTGAAAGCCCATGTTTGAATCACTACTTTTGTGGAAAGGTTTAACTATTCGTTCATCGGTTGTTAAACGATGAACGGTTCATTTAACAACCGAAGAATACGTAAAAATAGTTAATAGTTAATTAGTTTTCAGTCGAACAAAATGTTCTTCAGCGATAGAGCTCATTTCTCACTCGGTGGTTACGTCAACAAGCAAAATTGTGCCATATGGGGTTCGTTTTTTTTTTTTGTTTTTTTTTTAATTACCTCAAAAGGATCCACTGTTGCAACCAATCCAGAGGCGGGCATAACATTGTATTTCACACATAATGGCAAGGTCCAAGCATTATAATGAAATAAAAGTTTCGGCGAAATCATTACTTTGAGTGTGTTTTATTAAACTTTACATTTGAAATCGAAAAACGGATATAAAAATAACGGAAGACGGGCCAATGGTGATCCAATATTTGTTTATTTAACAAAGTCAAATTAGGCGACCGTGGAGGCCAATCAACATCACCATTTTTTGAAATAACTTGTTAAGGAAAGAGATCTCGCAGTAATTCCATTGTAATTCTGGTTGTATGCGATGTGTCACCGTTTTGTTGATACCACATGTTAATCAAGCCCAAAGCATGCAGTTGTGGCGTTAAAAAGTTTTTAATCATATCACTATATCGCTCCCCATTGACAGTTACCGTTACGCCGTTTTCAGTTTTAAAGAAATAAGCTGCAATGATTCATCCAAATCAAACTGCATACCAGGCTGTCGCTTTTAATGGATGTAAGGGTGACTGATGAATAATTTGAGGGGTTTCCATTGCCTAGAATAGACTATTCTTATTCACATATCCTATATTATTCTATACTATATATCATCATATCATTATGGTTTTTGCATGAAAATTGGGATTGTCATGGGCGAGCTGTAACATCCTATTGGCACATATAAGGCGGCGTAAATGGTCTTGTGGAAGAAACTATTGTATCAACTGAATCTCAAACGGAAACAAATGCAAATCCTTGTGCAAATGTGGCAAAGTTGTTCTTTGTAGACCAAGCTCCTAAGCACGGCGTCGAATTGAGGTTGATGCATTGTTTTAAATACTTTCTTGAGCAGTAGTAATGTTTTCAGCCGATCTTGCAGTACGTTGTGGTCCATGCTTAGCCCTATCAGCTACAGACCCTCTTTCTTCGAAATCGTTCACTACACGATAAATAGTGCGTCTTGTTGGCACTTTGTTTCTCCCAAAAATTTCACGTAACTTTCTCATCGTCACAGTAATCGATGATTGATTTTGATAAAATGTTTTAACGATTAAAACACATTGATTTATCGAATATTTTTCCGTAATAAATTTGCCACGTCTCTACTTCACGACTGCCAAATATGAACTGTCAAGACTAATGTTTACCAAAATGACGGCAAAACAAAGTCGGGTGTCCTTCCCGACGGACACCCTGTATGAGCTTCGTTTTATTATTGATGTCCACACAAATTTGTTGTCTCAGTGGTTCAAACAACTTTGGAATAAACTACAGTTGAACTTCTATAACTCGAACTTCTATAAGTTAAAATCTTCTTTAAGTCGAAGCAAATCTAGTGTCAAGAGCGCTTATGTGGTGAATTCCCTTTAGTTTTACTTCCATAACTCGAACTTCCATAACTTGAATTTCTCCATAACTTAAATAAAAATGATGGCACAAGCTTCTGTATGTCGAATTTTTCTCGAAGAGGATGACATACCTTTAATGTTCTTAAGCAACCCTAATGAAGATCTCAACTTTGTGGAAGCGAACTATGAAGACTGGCTAAGTTTGAATCATATAACTTCCAATGGGACTCTTCTCGATTACATTGAAGTTGATGATGATGTTGTTATATCAAGTTATCCTACAGATGACGATATAAATAGTCCAACAGTGCTCTAACCATTTAATAACTCATACTGAAAGCTTATCAGATAGTGATGAGGAGGGTTCAGTGGAAGAAGTTATTAGGAAACCATCCAGAAAAACTGTGGAGGATTCCTTATACAATTTATACTTGTATTTACAAACAAATGAAAATACAAACGATGAGCACTATAAAGCGCTAAATAAAATAGAGTTACTACATACTCACGACAAAAAAAAAACCCATTCAGCAAAAAATAACAACATATTTTAAGTAAATATATCTGTGTATGTATGTATGTCTAAAATAAAACTGATTGAACTTTAATGCAGGGGGTATGTTTTCTTAAGACTAAAAATTAACAAATGTACAGTATATGTATGCAATTCCATAACTCGAAATCTCCTCGAATTCTCCATAAGTCGGATTTTATTTTGGGATAATGGTGATTCGAGTTAAAGAAGTTCAACTGTACATCTATGCATTAGCGTAGCAGTGAATTCTTTCTGACAGTGGCTATAGCCCCCCTCCCGCAAGACATATTACCTTAATTCGACACATCTAATCTGAGTACCCATCGGGATGCTAAAAAAGTTAGTTTAGACTCTCAGCACCACCTTGCTACAAATGTGGTGAATAAGCAACATTCAAGTCACTTAAGAATTTATCTGCATCGCCTTTGCTGAATTACATGTGCAGGGAAATATGCGTTGAATGCCTTGATAGATCGATTACACAGATAGCAGATATCCGAAAATATTTCTGTTACTAGTCGGACTAATCACTTCATAAACCATAACCACTTCTGCGCCCTCTATATGCGAATATGCGTGTTTGTATTATGTTAGCATAGACAATATCCATTCCACAGCATCCTACAGGCGAATAGCTATGGTGGTATTGATACGGTAATGATAACAGAGTCATGATAATGAACGTTACAATCGGTAGTTATCATGTCATATAACAACAACTCCGATGTTTCAGGAAGCGACAGTTGACAGCGCTCTAATATAGTATGAAATTTGAGGGTTTTGCTACCAAAATTAAAATTTCATAACCTAAGAAGCACCAAGTGCTTGAAACTATATTTGTGTTCATTTTTTAAAACACTTGGTATTTTCTAATGAAGATAAAAGTTAAAAAAAGCTCTTATCAACTTTGAAAAAGTTAGTGTATACGAGTTATTGCCAGTTTTAATTTCATGTTCCATTTGAGGTCTCTAATTTGGTTTGGAATTGTTCAATTTTCTGTTAAAGCTGTATAGGAATACATATATCGTTCAACACAGAATAGACAAAATTTCACTTTTCTGGTGAAAAACGGTAAATTTTATGTTAGAAAATGAATATCAGTTGTGTGACTTGGAGATATACATAAATTGTAAACCTAAAAAAATCAATAACGTAAACTTCATTCCAGCAAATTGAATATGTATGACTCTGTTTATCATCGATATTTTCATTTAATACAACAAAATATAAAATTATTTTGTTTGTTACTGAATGATCAGCAACGAAACGCCATCATTTACAAAATCTGATTTAGTAGTTTAAAAAGGATATCAAGTATAAAAAATAGTTCATTCTAAATAATTGCACGAGCAAGAACTCTTATGAGATAAATATAATAGTAATAGGGAATAGAAAAGTATAAAATTTGGAAAAACAAAACAATTAAAAACGAAATAAAGTTTTGAAGGCCAGTATATGGACCAGGACAGAAATTTACTGTACCTACGTTCTACATAGGCGCAAAACTTGTGATTTATGCCGGAAGGGATGCGGCAAATCGGCAGCTTATTAACATGAAATATTCTGCAGTGTAGTGTATTCTATTAATTCATAACAAAAGACACACAGTTATAACTTTCTAAAGTCCTCCTCTTACAAATTTTAGAGTTACTACTTATTTCTGTCATTTTGTATGTATAGTGGCCTAAGGGGCATCACGAATTATTAAATTTTCCTTAATTTTGGCAAATGAGTGATGTTTGCTGAATTATACTGTATTTAGTGCAAATACGTATTAGGCATTTTTGTGGGACTTATCGAAAAGAGGGGTTACTCGATCCATTTTTCAAATTTTATTAAGCATTGTTGTCTAAACTTCAATATTTTAGCCATAATTTTAAGTTTATGTATATATATATATTTGAATTTACCATTTAATTCATATTAAAATTAACTTTTTTTGTACATTAAAATGTACTTTCGTAAACCTATCATTGCAAATGAACTCAAATTTGTGCCTATGAAGTGGTTACTTAACTCCATTAAGTGAGAATATTTAACTGAATTGTAACATATGAAATTGACTATTGTCGAAAGTTCTGTAATGAGAAAAAATCACTTACAAATCAGATCTCAAGTGATAAGCACAACTTGCTGCCTGAATAAACCTTCTTTGAATTGGCACTAATTCTACTTCTCATATTTTAATTATCGCCACTTGTAATTTCTTCAGAATCAATTTGATTGCATATAATTTCACATGACTGTGAAATTATATTATTGCATATAATTTCACATGACTGTGAAATTATATGATCCAAATTACAAGTTCCCATTTTCAGTTCTCTGATAAAAACCAACTGTGAAATTGATCCTCCTAAACATCATCGCTGTTGGATAAATACAATACAGTCCAACTTTCTAATTCCTCATCTACAACGAGAGAGGTATTAAATTGATTAGAGGATTTCCTGCTACTCCCCCTGTCGTCATATAAATTATCTCTATCAATCTGTCGCCACCTCTGTACGAGTATAATTGCAATGCAGTACAATTGAGAATAATTTAAGATTTTGCAGTGTATGGATTAGCGATTACAGGGCAAAATTAAATTTCGATAAATCGTCCAATTTGTGGAATGAAGAGATGTTGTTATACTCTTTATTAGCAATGCAAATCAGAAGCCAAACATGTAATGTTTGGCAAATTTGACTAAATTCAGTGCAAACGCTTAGAAGGTGTGCAGCTAAAATGTTTGGACTAAATTGGCCATTTGTATAGGAGGTATTGGAAGGAGTGTTGTATTATGCCTCCTTCAATTTTGATACTCTACTTTGATCGTCATTAAATGTGTACCAAATTTAAATTAATTTAGTGCAACTGAAAAAAAGTATGGTTTTAGTAATAATGGAGTAAATCGGGCATTTTTCATTTGAGAGGTACCAGAAGGAGGATGATTAATTGGTTTATTTTTCCAAATTCTGACAAGCATTATAAGCCAATACAATGAACACAAAAATTTAGTTTACTACTGTCTGAGAAAGAAATATAGGGAACAAACTAATTTTCGGAAAACAGATCAATTTGTTTGGGATGTATGGGAAGAAATGGGCTGATACGTTGAAGAACATCTGGTCAAGGATTCCTGCTGGTTGTTACTACAAAGATATCAAAAGGTAAACACTTTCATTTCATTGGACGATCTACTTAGGTAACACTAAATACTTGGTATTACGAATACAATGATAAATTCAAAAAAATTGGTATACAATTGAGACCTTTAATACCTTTAAAATTCGAAAAAAAAAAAATTTTGAGAAGCTCACATAATTTTTATTTTTTTCCTACCGTGTGTATATTTTATAATTTCATCTTTTTAGCCTATTCCACTGTAAATTCATAAGTATTAATATTAATAAAAATTTTATGTTCAATAAGCAAACGAACGCAAGATAGTTTCATTATTTTTCGACAGCATTTAAAACTTCATTTTCAAAAAAATGTTAACCTTTATTACCAATTTGCCAGTTTACCTGGCTGAAATTTGTGAATCTGTTGTGAAATATCTGATAACAAAATCGCGAAGCAGTTGATTTTGATTATAAACATGAATGTAATTTAAGAAATCGTTGACGTCAGAATCGAAAATCATGTGCAATTGTTTGGCGAAATACTGTACATTACATTTGTTTGGTTCTACCCACCGGTAGGTGGCGCAGCAGTTATATCCAATTTTACAACCATTTGAAACACAGCATGATTCATGCTAGCATTTTGAACATTTTGTACCGAAAGCACTTACATTTACATGACAAACATAAGGCGGAATGTATGCGTCAGTAGATAAATCTGACAAATTTATCCTTATTTGCGAAAATGTATTAAAATGTTCGACAAATAGCGTTCTGGCTATCAGATTTGTACTTTTTAAAAGTTGTCAAATATGAAAACAGTCGACTTATACAAAACCTATTTTTAGATTTAGTAGAATATTTATATTTTCAAAAAAACTTCCTTTAATGATATTCGAAAAAATTATAATCTTTTATTCACTTTTAAACAAAAGCTAAATCTAGCCAAAAACTAGATTTATATATGATCATTCTGAAAAAAAAAAACAATAAATAAATGTATGCCGACAAAAGTGAAGTCCAATATTATCAGTTGCAATGATTTTTTTCGAGATACTTCATATCTGACGTTCATTGTACTCTGCCACATTTATATTGAGTATTATAACCAAATAGTGTCACGATCATATATTATATTAATTTAAATGTCCCATCACTAATTTATGAATCAATTTTATTTGCACAATAATGACTTTTAACTGGTCTTAATTGCTCAATTCTCTTTCGTTGTTTTTGCATATGAGAAAGAACAGACAGTGACAGAAATCAAAAGGAAGCAGAGCAATAAATTACTATAGCAAAACTGTGTGAGTATTTAAACTGAGCCGGTTTTACCCCGCGTAGCAGTCTGTAATATACGTTGAAGATGATGCTATGGATTATTGTTATACATTGGATGATAATCTTATTTATATTTATATATAAAAATAAGTTGAACTATTGTGGCGTCATAGTTACCACATGCGATTGACTGTGAATTTGAGCTCCGCAACAGCCACCTGATTTGATTTGAGAGGCTGTAATGTCGAAGTATTGATGGACGCTTCGGGCAGTTAAGCAATAGACAACTTTAGTACAATTTTCTAGTACTGAGGAGTAGATAGGTCCCTTCCAGTGAGTCTAAAAATAGAATACGTGTAAGCTCGTTTAATGCGAAAAGCTCAGCTCTTCCATATACGTGTACCATTCATGGGATGCAATGAAATTTGCTTTTAGACAGAATTCAAATGTGGGCTTTTAATTTCACATACGAGTTAATGGGCCAATAGTTTCCAAATTAGAAATAGTTCTGGCATTCAAAATGCAATTAACAATTTTCGTAGCCATTGGGCGTATTTTTGCTGTAAGCTTTAAGTCTTATTCACACACCTTTGGCTGGTTGTTAATATAACTCTCAAGATTGGTACTTTTCTAAGGGTATACAAAATTTTTGCAAATAACAAATTAGAAAAGTATTGATAAACATTTTGCCAAACTAAAAACAGAAAATGAAACTAAATCCCATTGATCCATCGTCAAATATAGTTGGCTGTGAAAAGAATTTTAAAATAGAAAATGGCATTTTGCCTGCTGATAGTCCTTGTTAGAAATACTGTCTTAGATATAAACCTACATAACTCTTTCTAATTCAGTCTAAAGTATTTATAAATATTGAGTAAATATATTGAATTAGAAATCCAGAAGAAAAGCTAATGAATTTCCCGAATAGGACGGGCCGATGTTAACAGCCTACGGCGTCCACGTTGTTTTACTGGCTTCTGTCAAATCTGTTGTTTATTATTCTCTCACTGTTGCCAAAGCAACAGGACTGAATATGATATGAATGAAATGATAAAACTTTATTATTAAAAAGAGTGTTGGTTAGTGCAAGTGTTGCAGATGGCTCATCACAGTCGACTCCCCAATATTTGGTGATGATCTTTTTGATCCGTACGTCGAAGTAAACCCAGATAACCCCGGAAGGTAACGTTGCCGGTGTCCATGAAATTGTGTAGGAGAATCTAAGACTCTCGATTCCTCAAAGTGCTCAAGAACTTTGACTTTTGAAAGCTTTAACTTGGCAAACTTTGAGTCGGGTCATGGCTCATCCAACCAAAGCAGGAACTCAAGGTTAATGGTCAGACAAACCCATTTGTTTGCCAATGGCTTTGGCGCATTTGGCAGAGGACCGTTAATAGCCGGAATAGTCATCTTTTACCATGGGGTTCAATTTTGGATGAATGGCTATGTTAACAGGTATGGGAAGCCACCATAAACTAGACCATCACTTAAGGGGTCATTGAAAATTTGACTTTTTAGATACGTGGCACCATCCGAAGCTGCGTTTGACATTTGCACGATGTCCATACATAATATCTTACACGAGTCTTTTAAATAAAAAGGAATTTCGTTAACATCTCACACACGGCTTAATATATTGCATTTCAAAATTGTCCCGATCTTTTTTGAAAAGAACAAATTTTGCCTGAGTTGAGGAGACAATTAGAACCCTAGGAATCTTAAGACGAAATTATTTTACTGACTTTTTAGAATGATTGTGCGATTGTGTGGTTATCCTGCTGGCAAGCTGGCAGGCTGGACTAATGGAGGCCATAATAATTCTAGTAAATCCATACCAAACTTAACGAAATTTTGCGAGTGGGTGCAAAATGTAGTATACCCTTCAAAGAAAAACCAAAAAACTTACAAAATCTGTCTAAAAACAGTTAGATTTTCTCCTAAAATCTTTTGCATGGTGCAAATTTTTCAAGCAGTGATTTGGTTTGAAAAGGTGCAACAGTTCAACAATTGCATCATTCATTAATTAATTGAAAACTACGACGGCGGTTCCAAAACTAGCCGATATAACAAAGAAGACACAAAAACGTTGAGAAAAAGTTTCTTTATATTTTAATATAATCTTGTTTTAGCTCGATACACTTTTTTCATCGATATTAAATAGCTTCTATACACTGTTTATAGTAAGAACTATCAAACTCCTTAAAATAGTCATCATCCGCAGACTTCACCTTTTCATTGTTGCAAATATTTTACCACCGAGCCATTTTTTCAAGTTTAGGAATAGAAAATACTCCAAGAGAGCTAAATCTGGCGAATAAGGTAAGTGTTGAAGCAATCTAAACATTAATTGATTAACTTTGGCCATCGCAGTAGTAGATGTGTGTTGATGAAACAACATTTTGTTTTTCGTCAAATGTGGCCTTTGTTCCATAATTTCATCACCCAAAAGCTGCAGTAATATAGCATAATATTCGCCGTTGATGGGTTTTCATTTTGAAGATAATCTATAAAAATAATCCCATACGCATACCAAAAAAAAGAAAAAAAGAAAACAGACGAATTGACTGCAGGTGGAACCGTCCTCGCCTTTTTTGGACACGATTCGCCCATTTCAGTCCACTGCTTTGACTGGTCCTTTGTCTCAGATGCGAAGTGGTGAACCATTTTTCATCCACGGTTATAAATCGACTCGAAAATGTGGTTTTGTTGCTGTGAAACATCGCCAAACACTGTACTGAAACATCTTCACGACGCTGTTTTCGCTCTATTGAAAGCAAGCGTGGCACCCATCTTGTGCACAGCTTTCTCATCTTCAAATCTGCGGTCAATATACGATGTATAGCACATTTTGAAATGCCTGAGCTAGCTCACGCACTTTCATCGAATAACATTTTTTTGATTTTTTTAACCGCGTCTGTTGTAAACACCTCAATTAGTCGACCACTACGGTGTTCGTCTTGGCAGCTGGCGCAGCCTCGTTTAAACTCTGTTACTTCATATTTTACAATCGTAAACGAAGGAACGGATTCTACAGAGTAGAATTTAACTCGGTTGGACTGAGACCTACCAAATGCAAATATTGAATTACATAACGGTGACCAACTTTTTTCCATGTGTACAAAATTCATTGAGATCGTTGAGATCGTGGCTGAGATAAAAATACTAAACCACGTGGCGCAGAAACTTAAAACGTATGTTTCACACTCACACTATCTATATGTCAGGTGGGCTTATTTTGGGACCGTCCTCGTATATACTGGAAAGATCCATTCCTGGTCCGCATTGATCGTGGGTGTAGTTGTTAAAAAATACTCAAAGCATAGGAATTTTCAAGGGGATATTTGACAAAGTCGACATATTGCCAATGTGAAGCAAGGACGCCTACTTCTGACTATTTTTATTATTATTATTATTGTTATTATTTATTATTTACTATTATTGTTGTATTTCGCCACAATCTATGACTTCTGTCAAACTTTAGGCAGGCCCACTTACTTGATACTACTTTTTCAATGACTTTTATCATTCCATGATAGGATGCAAAAGATTCGTGAAAGCTGAAAGGTGG
Organism: Philornis downsi; assembly: GCA_019455685.1. Taxonomy (NCBI): domain Eukaryota; kingdom Metazoa; phylum Arthropoda; class Insecta; order Diptera; family Muscidae; genus Philornis; species Philornis downsi. The sequence goes on along the minus strand of JAHXMU010000118.1, from coordinate 91,315 downwards.
ACTTTGGCTGAGAAACTCATAGACTCGAAAATGACGTTAGACCAATATTGCCCTTGGCAAAATTAATTAGCATTTGACCGGAAATAATATTTTGGAATATACTTTTTCCCAAAAAAAAAAAAAAATGTTTTTCTACTTGAACGTTGGACATTCTCCTCACTGCAATGTTTAGCTACTGCTATGCAAGGTGAATGGAAAAGGGAATTATCGCTTATTTAACCACACACAAAATTAAGATAGCTAGATGGTAAATAAAACAGTACTAATATTACAAAGTTTTACCACCTTTAGTATCATGTAGTCTTCATATTCTCTTCTTATCTCTTTTTCAAAATGTCAATCTTAGATAACTTTGTCACAGTACTTTACGGATGTGGCCTGTCCGATAGTTTACAACTTCAGTCATTCCATAAGAGTGTAAAAGCTTGTAACAATTTTTGTTGCGGAATTGGTAGCAGTAGTTCAGTGTTATATTCTTTGCGGCGTAGAGACCGGTTTATGTTTCAATGGTTTTTTGCGCATTTGTGAATTTGTTGTAGTTAATACATTTTGTAATCACAAAAAACTTCAAATTCAAAAGAATTTAGAATCCCATCAAACGCGTATATTCAAATGATATTTATATGGTATAATGGATTTCCCAACGACCAATGACTTCGCTTTAATCGGCAGCCCCCAAAAGAAGCCAAACGTGTTTCAATTAGAAAAGAAATGTCTTTGATTCCTTAATATATCTGACATGAAGCAACATTGAATATACTTTATTGTTGCGTAAATACAGTATTCGGTTTCTTGAAAGGCCAATCAGCCAATATACTCATGTGTATTTGCCCATTACGGTGACAGATATGATGAGACGACGGGCATTTATGAAATCATTAAAAAGTGGTTGTAACTGTTTCGACCACAGTGGGAACAAACCTGAAGCTGTTTCCGTGCATCCATTCACAAAGGAAGGACAGATATTCCTACATATAACAATGTTTTTTGTATGAATGTATATGACAACAAATGTATGTTTTCTACAGCAATGTTCAAACTAATATGTACAGATATTTTCAAAAACGTAAATGGGATTGCAAATAATGGAATAGAAAATAATTGAAAACATATCACACAGTAAGCACATCAAAACGGGTTATTAATTTAGTGCTTTCAAAACCGCCGGTTTGGCAAGGTTGTCAGCCGTTAAATATCTCATCATCTGAAGTATTACTTATTTAGTGAAAGGTTTGCCATTTAAGAATATGGATTGCTTAACAACCGAAGAATGCGTAAAAATAGTTAAAACTTACTACAAAAGTGGCGATTCAAACGTGGACAGTTTTTGTGCATTACGGGACGATTATTGACGTCATAATCGAGCTATTGTGCAAGGAATTGGCAAGATTATAAAGAAATTTGGAGAGACTGGAAACGTTACAGATGTCATCATTCCTGTGCATCATCACAATATACGCATAGCTGAAAATATAGCATCTGTTAGTGGAACTGTCGCGAATAATCAGAATTTGTCGATCCCACGGCGTTCTCAGCAATTGGGCCTATCTTACGGTTCATTATGCCGTATTTTGCATTTAGGTTTGCACCTTCATACGTATAGATTCCAACTTACGCAACAATTAAAACCGGCTGATCATTCACAACAGGAAAGGAAAGCTGCAGTTAACACGTCTGGTACCATCTTTAAAAAAGTCATATGTTACTCGCATGTGCAGATGACATAGACATCATTGGCAGAAAACTGCGAGATGTTACTGCAGCTTTCTCAAGCATCGAAAAGGAAGCAGCGAAAATGGATCTGGTGGTAAATGGGGACAAAACAAAGTTATTGATTTTAACGAACAAAGAGTCTATTCATTTGGGATGCTGTGTGAACGTTGCCAACTACAATTTGGAAATGGTGGAAGAATTCATCTACCTCGATTCCGGATTCCGGATGATGTCAGCATGGAGATAAAGGGAAGAGTATTGCTTGCTAACAGATGTTGCTATGGGCTAAGTAAGCGGTTCAATGATAAAACATTGTTTCGACAAACAAAAATCTGACTGTACCAGACGTTGGTTCTATCTGTTTTGTTATATGGGGTATGACGCAAGCGGATAAATAAGTACTGGCAGTTGTCGAGAAGAAAATACTCCGGAAAATATATAGACCCATCATGGTTAACGAAGAGTATTGGTGTTGCATGAACAATGAGCTGTATGAGTTGTATGCCGACATCGACGTGATCATGTTGTATGGACAACAAACTCCATGGATGGCACAGAATAGGGCGACCAAAACTCCGTTGGAAGGACCAGGCTTTTGAAATACTATCGGAACTTGGTGTGACGAATTGGAGGAGAAGTGCGGAAGCTCGAAGCGCTTGGTATTCTAGATAAGGATGTCTATTCCAGTCGCCATCTAAGAAGAAAAAGGAAATCATTCTCAACGCCGTAGACATGGTAATTGGGTGCTACAGCAACAGGCTTGCAATGCTCATTTTTCGAACAAAATAATAACCGATTGTTTTTGGACAATTCTATTTGGCAATGGAAAATTATGAACTGGACGATATGTGGTTTCAACAACACGGTGCCACGAGCCACACAAAATGACCAATTTTGGCTTTATTGCATGAGAAGTTTCCAGAAAGCGTAATTTCATGTTTTGGCAACGTCATGTTTTGGCCACCTAGATTATGCGAATTGATGCCGTTATTTTTTTTTTTTTTTTTTTGTAGGACTACCTTCAAAGATAGTGTTTACGTGAACAATCCTCAAACGTTAGAGCATTTGAAAACCAACAGTCGCCAAGTTATCACCGAGATACCGCGCGAAACGTGCCAAAAAGTGGTCGAAAACTATCTCAAAAGTATCAATTGCTGCAGCCTATCCATTTAAATGACATTATAACGAAATAAAAGTTTTAGGAAATTATAGATTTATGTGTGGTTTATTTAACTTTACTTTTGAGATCAAAAAATGGATACCACTTTATATGTGTTTAAATCTAATACAAATATTCACAAATGTCTTTTACATTGTATTTTTCGAAAACCTTCGGAGGATTAGCCTGTGAAGCGTTTATAGGATTTTATTTCTTTACGATCTATCAATGGGAAGTGCGAGTGAACGTACGATCATACGTATGAAAGTCCTATACACCAAATTTTGGACATTGCGGTCTGTGTACTGTTTCGTAAGAATTAATATAAGGTATAGTAGAAAGTAATCCATTATTTTTGAATGGCAAGGCTTTATTTAACATAGAGGGTGGCGCAATAGAACGTGCATATTTAAAAAATAGATTAAAAAATAAATACAAAAGGTATGGTTAAAATAAATCAAAGGCATTGTAGAGTAATAAATGGAGTTTATTTTTTAAAAATAACATCATCTAAATGGTGACCCTCTCTACGACGGCACTCCTCTAACCGCAAACGAAAATTATTGAAAACTTTCTTCAGTAATACTGGTGTAATGGCTGCCATTTCACCACGGATATTCTCCTTGAGCTGAACGATGTTTCTTGGATTATTGCTGTAGACTTTGTGTTTGAGGTATCCCCACAAAAAAGAGTCAAGAGGCGTCAAGTTTAGACTACGTGGGGGCCATGGGATATCACCTCTTTTCGAAATCAGTCTGCCAAGGAACATCTGCTTCACCACCGCCATAGAGTCATTTGATGTGTGGCAGGTAGCTCCATCTTGTTGGAACCAAGTTCTGGAATTCACTATTCTTGAACTTTCAATGTCTGGAGCCAAACATCCGTCCAACATCTCAATATAGCGTTCCGTATTAACCGTGACGTTTTGGTCCCGCGCATTTTCGAAGAAAAAAGGACCAATTATTCCTCTGCCAGAGATTGCTGCCATTACTGTCACTTTAGGACTATGCAATGGCTTCTGGTGTTTGATTTTGGAATTTTCACTGCTCCAGTAATGACAATTTTGACGGTTTACGAACCCATTCATAAGGAAATGAGCCTCGTCAGAGAAAAGGATATTGTCAAAATTGGAAAATCGACTAAGCATTTTATTAGCAAATGCGAGCCTTGCTATGAAGTCAGACTCTTTCAATTCTTGTGTTAATTGCAGCTTATATGGATGCAGTTTAAAATACAATGTTAAAATTCGTTGCAAACTTCGTCGCGATAATTGTAAGACAGACGATCTCTTACGAGTCGACATTTGTGGATTTCCTCGTACTGACTCCATAACTCTCTCAACATTGTCGTCGGTCCTAGATGTTCTTGGGCGACCATTTGCTTGTGGTTTAAATGTTGAACCGGTCTCTTCAAAACGCTTTACCCATATTTTAATAAAATTAGCACTCGGAGCTTCACTAATTCGCCGTAGTCCATATTCAGCACAATATAGTCGCCTAGTAGCAATATATGAACGGGAGTTCTCGTAAAATGCGCGCACGCAAAATGCGCGACGCTTCCCGTCGAAGTGATTCATAGCGACTAAAACTCCATGAGCCCGCCAACCCAACGATGTAGGCGCCCCCCGCCCGCGCCTTTTCTACCCCGCAAAAAAAGATGATGCAATATGCACGTTCTATTGCGTCACCCTGGATTAGAACGATCCGACTTTTTTTATAGGTCTAGTAAGCCACCTTTTTATTGGTGACTTGTTGCCCTCCCTCTTGTAGAAACTCTTACCCCTATTGGGACAGTCGATTTGTACAAGCTTCTCTTGAAGCGAATTTTTCACCAGCAAAATCATTCGCCATAGACAGGAATAGATCCAGACTGCAAAGTGGATGCAAATAAATCTCCCAACCAAACTCCCAGAGCTTCTGGCGGGTCTATATCGTTTTGTGTGGCCCAGAATTGCCACGATGGAATACATTTTCTTTCCTGTTGGACCTCTGGTCTCTGGTGAGGTGTCTTTGCTTTAACTTGTGTGCTACTCAAATTGATTTTTGTACCCAGCCTTATTCAAATGATTCCAAACGATTGTTTTGTTCAATTATTAGCTAATGAGCAATTGTCTTCCAATTGCCCATTATTACGCCACAAAAGTTCTTAGTTAACACTGCTATAAAAGTAGTAAGAAAAATCAGAAGAAAAGAAATACCAAAACAGATATTTCTGGTGAGGTCAATTTTCACTTAACTCTACCTTTAATGCTAATGGCTCATGGCCTCTCACTTCACCAACATTTACCTACGCCATCTCACCTACCCGACAAAACAAACTAACCTAGTCAATAAACCGCAAGTGTTGTTTCATGGTAGAACTCAAAATACAAATAAAAAAACTCACCCGTTTCAGCTTCCAGAAGGGTGCCCAATTCTGTAATTCCAGAATTTTTAAGCTAACTTATGAAAAATCTATATTGATTATACAAAAAGTAGCAATTAATCTACAGAAATTAAGAGAAAAACAACAGAGAAACTAAGAATAATAGTAAAATCTAGAGCACAACAGGACCTGTCGTTAAATATTTTAACTATAGAAAGGTCGCTAGTGCGAGGTGACCGGAAAGGAAGATTGGTCTTATTTTGCAGCCAGAAATTACATCAATCTTTTTTCCAACCTCTGTCGCCAGAATTCACTGCAACTCCTTCCAAACACGGTCAATTAGCGTTCAATGCAGCGTAGAATAATGTGGTTCTGATCAGTGTGAGTTCTGTTCAGAATGACGCAATAGGAAGTTGATCACAGATTCAATTAAAAATGCAGGGTTATTGAGTACAATAAATCACTGTTAAAGAAGATTGTTAAAACTCTCAATAGTTTAACTTACCGAAAATATATTACCGTGGAATATTGCAAAATTCACAATAAGTATGCCGATTACGCCCTAAAAATTCTTAGCGCTGTTTATGTTTCACAAAAAACAATCAAAAACTCTTTTGGTAATGTAAATGCCACACAATTCAACTTCTCAATTCAAAGTTAAAAATCAGACTGAAAAATATTGAAGTATACATTTTAAACTTAGTATAAATTTTAAATTACAAAATTACTTAGTTTTGAATAAAGTGCTGAAAGTGCCAAAGTGGCTTAACAGTGACTTAAGGATCTCACAGAGTTGAGGGGGGAAAAATTAAATTTGAAAAATGCCAAGACGAACATTGTAGTGGTCGAGCAATTGAGGGGTCCTAGCCAGACACGTTTAAGAATATCCACAAAATGGTATTGGATGATCGTCGGCTTTAATGTGCGTGAAATAGCTGAAATGATAGGCATTTCAGATAGTGCTATACGTCGTATATTGACCGAAGATTCGAAGCTGAGAATGCTGTGCGCAAGATGGGTGCTGCGTATGCTTTCAATGAAAAAAAAACAATGTCTTGAAGATGTTTCAGTAGAACTGCACTGAAGCCGAATTTATGCGTCGATTTATAACCATAAATGAAACATGGGTCTATCACTTCCTATCTGAGACAATGGAACAGTCAAAGTAGTGGACTGGAATGGGAACATCGTGTCCAAAAAAGGCAAAAACGGTTCCGTCTGCAGGGAAGGTCATGGCGTCCGTTTTCTGGGATGCGCATGGAAATTTTTTTATTGATTACCTTCAGAAACAAAAAACCAACAACGGTGAATATTATGCTAATTTATTGCAGTGTTTAGGTGATGAAGTTATGAAAAAAGCCCGCATTAAGCGAAAAGGAAAGTGTTGTTTCATCAATACAATGATCCAGTTCACACGTCCACTATTGAGATGGCCAAAAGTAACGAATTAAAGTCCGGGGTATAGAAGCCATTGAATATCACTGGAAAAAGTATATAGAGCTAAAAGGAGATTGTGTTGGAAAATTAACACAAATTTTCCCAATTTTTTATGTCTTTTTTTGTTAGGTCGACTAGTTTTGGGACCGCCTTCGTACATTATTGGCCGTATCAAATGATGTATATCTTTACTCGAAGAAAAATAACCAAAAATCGTATATTTTATGGCAGCATTTCTGAAAATTATTTCCATTTGCAGACCTCATGGCTCGATAAAGTTTTGGAATTATTTTGTTTATCTAAAACTAAGAACATACATACTCGTATAATACACTTGGTAGGTCACAATAGCGCTTTAGGCTATGGTTACAATACCGTAAATATTATTTCGATCACACTCACATTCTATTTACTATCCTAATGCAGCATTTTGATAATTTCATTTTTTGTCTTGTTTTTATAAAAAAAAAGAAATGGAAAGACTGAGAATAGTCGACTTTGTTCCTAAATTTCTTTGTTTATTAGAAAATATTATCTATTTGTTTATTCGAAGTTTTCTTTTAACATTATTCGTTGTTTATACAACAATAATCAGGAATTAGATGTGTCAATAGATGTGTTTATAGCAATCACTCGTATGTATGTTTTGTTTCAAATTATGACATTACTTTTGTTTTTATGTGTGTGTGTGTATAAAATCTTCATCAACACATCCATAATCAAAACAATCGACTTAAAAAGGGGTTTTTCATATAACGCAGATCGTGGGAAATTGGTAAAGGAACTATTTTTGACAAGAAATCGTGGTTGAAAACAAGGAAGGTAGAAGGAAATGTAGAATTTGATATGACAATTCGTAGTAAGTTGTGTTAATATAAAGATAGGTAGAGGTTGCGCTTAAATAAGACGATATGTTAACATTCACATGAAGTCATATAAAATTGGATTATTAATCTAAATGAGAACTTTAATGGAAATGATAAAAAGAAAATAAAGTAAATCTGTACGAAATTTCTTAGAAGTAGGCGCAGCCTAATATTTTCCCGAAAAAAATGCGTCATTCCTATGGACGATTATTGAATTGACTGTTGTTCCAACTAAATACTTAAAAATGATTCCAATTTTCAATAATCTTCCTCACACTATGGTAGAGGGAAGCAACGTGAACGAAATAGGCACAAAAGAATTGCTAAAAGCGCAGGTAAATCGAAAATTATCTGTTATCTGCTAAACAAATGACCAACTAATCCTATATATTTTCATTTGGTGCGCAGTTTTGTAAGGTCTTACAATAAAAATGTGAGGCATTATCACACCTCTTCTGTTACCGATTTTTCAAAATCCACTCTTTCCTCTATAATTTGTAATCGATACGCTTTAGTAGCCTAGATTCTTGTCCAAAATAATGATTTATAATTCTCAGACCAAGTAATCATACCCACTTTAGTATTTCGCATACAAATGACTGACACAACCCATATACTCATAGCTTCATACTATTCAAGCAGTTGTACTGAATTGAGCTAAATTTTCCACACTTTATGAGTATTCGTATGTATATGTTTGGTACCACGCATTTACCAAACTTAGTTTTGCTTTGATAATGGGACGGATTGCCATGCCCGTTAGGGTACAACACGTACATCAGCGTTCCTATATAGTTTCTAACCTGAAGGATTTCAGAATTTTATAATTTTAGTTCTTTGATTGTGCTTTTATTCGGAGTATTTGTTTATTCTAACGTCCTTTTTGGAATCTCTCGCACTTTAGCACCAAAGCAAAACGTTGTTTGGTGAAGGTATATGTAAGTAAGTTGACCTGACTGAAGTTTCCATCCCAGTTAAGGAATTCGAGGTTGAACTGTGCCTGAAGATATTCCTCTGGTAAATGATATATACCATTTGGTAGAACTCTTTCTTATACCCGTTTTTAAGATATATATTCAAGATATGTTCACGCAACTGATATATGAGATATCACATATTGTGTAAATATAAGTGTGAAAGTAATTTAAATTTTCTGATAAAATGAATAGCGTTTAAAAATTCGTCAACTGCAATGTGTTTAGCTTCAAGTTGCATTTCTTACTTACTGTCTTTTAGCAACGTTAGCTGTAAGTTTCTTGAAAATGTGAAAAGCTTGAAAATGTTGGATACTGAATTTAGAATCTGGAGCATAAAATGAATTCCATATGATTACATCTCAAAGGTTTCTAGTCATCCTTACGTTGTTTTAACAACAATAAATGAAATATGTGGATAAGAAACAAAAGTATTAAAAAAAGAAATAATCAGAGTTTTATTCGAGACATTATAAATGACATTGGAAAATAAATCAATGTTTAAAGACGATAAAATTAATAAAAAGAACACCACAAAATCAGAATTTAAAATTAAAGGCGTTTTGTTTTCTTCTTTGTAACATCAAACTCGTCATTTCGTTTTAAGAGCTAGCAGCACTCATCTAAAGATCCATGAAGAGTGTGCGTCCTTGGACTTTGAATAAATCTATGTCGTTTTAAACATGTCTGCTGAAGGGCCGATAGATGGCATATGTGTTAAACTAGGAGGTTGAAATTTTTCATAAAAATATGTTATCACAGCAAGCTGATTTTGTTCAAAATAACAGAAATATTTCGACACTTGTAGATAATTGGGAAAGATCGTCGATACACTTGGTAGGTTCCGTTTCTTTTTCTTCTCTCGTTTTTCATAATATTTGTATTTAGGACGAATAGCCAGCGACCAAAAAACTGGTATGTAAATTTAAATTTGGCGCCATTCGAAGTGTCATTGTTTGACATTTGAACATTGTTATTGTTTGCTAGTAGAAGGTACGAGGTTAGTAAAAATGGAGCGCTACACGAATGAACGACGCATTCTCATTGTGAAATTGTTTTACCAAAATGGTGAAAGTTTTGCGGCTACAGTTCGCAAATTGCGAACAATTTGGGGTCACAATAATGCTCCAAAAGAGTCAACTGTAAAGAGATTTATGGATAAATTTGCCAAAACTGGGTCTGTTAGTGATGTGAAGACAACAACGCGAGTTCGACCAAGACGATTGACCGAAAATGTTGCAGCTGTACGTGATGATATCTTTCAAACTCCATCCACCTCAATTCGCCGAGCTCAGCAAATTGGTGTCTCCAAATCCACTATGCAGCGAATTTCGACGAAAGATTTGCATCTTCATGCAGCTGACCATGGACAGCGAAGGGAGTTCGTTAATTGCGTATTGGAGAGACAACATGAAAATGCTGATTTTGCCGATAAAATCATCTTCAGTGACGAGGCCCATGCCCATTTCCATCTTGATGGCTTCGTCAATAAGCAGAGTTGTCGCATTTGGGGTGAGAAAAATCCTCGAGTGATTCACGAGAAGCAAATGCATCCTCAACGTGTCACTGTATGGTGTGGATTTTGGGCTAGAGGAATCATTGGACCTTTTTTTATGAAAATGAGGCATGTTAAGCGCAAACAGTCAATGGTGTTTGGTATCGTGAAATGGTAACCAGTTTTTTCGTGCCTAGAATTGAAGAAATGAATGTGGAGGGCATGTGGTTTCAACAAGACGGCGCCAGATGTCATACAACCAGAGAAACAATTCAATTAATGCGTCAGTGATTTCTGTATCGTGTTATTTCGCGTTTTGGAGACCAGAATTGGCCGCCTAGATCGTGCGATTTAACACCATTACTTTTTTCTTTGGAGTTTTTTGAAGTCGATGGTTTACGCGAATAAGCCGACGACGACTCAAGTCTTGAAAGAGAAAATTGGGCGCTGCATTAATGGCCATCTGCCCGATGTGTTGTTCCATACATAACGGCATTCTGTCTACTTTACGATATAACTAAGTTTCACGATTTTTTTTTAAATATCTGTGTTTTATTTAAAATTTAAATCTTGCGTTCTTGTTGGGACACCCTTTATAAAGATTAATTAATTATTATCTATTTCCCTAAGACGTACCGGTATTACCACGCCATCTCATTATACTCAAACTAGTCGGCCCTCTCATTTCAGCTATTATCAGAGGGATAACAGATGACATTACTGTTGAATACTTGCCCGAAGGTCGAAAAACTTTACGTGCATGGGAAATTCTGTACAGTGTTCTGATCTCATTCAGGTGAATGAGAAATAGAGTGCAAACAATGAAATTTTCTCATAAAAAATACCCACAGAAAAATGTAGATGTAACATAAACTAAAATTATAACGTGATTTCATCTAAGCGCTAAGGCAACATAGGATTTCATAAGTTTTACGGGATTTTCATCAATAAATTGAGGTACATTCTGTAGTAGAAAATTCAACTAAAACTGTACTTAATTCTCCAAATGAAGTTTGAATATGCAGCTAATAACATTAAGGGTAATGTAAGAAAGTATTTAAGCTACTTTAACTGTTTTGTTCTTCGCAATTTCGGAAAAATTTTAGTTGTAATTGGCAGTAATTTTAAAATTGAAAGACGTCAAAACTCATTATTCAGTTAATTTTATTAAATTCTATTACTGTTTATTAACATAATTTTTGATATAACAATAACAAATTGAAAATAAAATAAAAATAAATAAAAAAAATTTACGAAAAATATTCATTTTCTGTTTAAGAAGTATTTATTTATTTTATATAGGTATATGAAAGTGTGCGTATAAATACACCCATTTATGGGGAGAAATTTTTGTTTTGCCAATAAAGAAACTTTTCAATGTAAAAAGGACTATTAGACCATGTCCTTGCATCTTGAATAACTTTTCCGCTTAACTATTCAAAGAGACAATTTTCAATATGAAAATTGATTTTGAAGGTAATAGAAGATTATTTATGAACACACAAGGTTGTCACAAAGACAATCTTATTATTCTTTCTGTAAAGAATTTTCTAATAGGACTATTTGTTATGCCTTAATCTCAATGTTGTTACTAATTTTCAAATATTATTTCTTTAATGAAAATTCGGACTCAAAACTAATTTCGGATAGTTATCCATACTTGATAGTAAAATATACACTTTTTACAAAAGTATGAAATATCTATTGCATTTGGTAATAGCACTTGTATTATATAACTCCAAACAAAATTGTTTATTTCATACAAATTCATACAAATTACGCCTCAGCCCCGCCTGGCGTTATAGAGGCTAATTGGCAAAAAATATTACATCAAAATTGTTTGTATAAAACAATAGTTTTAATACAAAATATAAACACATTTATGAATAATCGAATTTCTTGACATGTATTTAAATATTAATTTAAAATTTGTACCAGAAGCTCTTCGACATTTTGCAATAAATACACCTTCATTGACGATTTAAATAATGAAAGTGTTTCTAGTGATTTTAACTGATGTGGTAAAATATTGTACTGACTACTACCAGAGTGTTCTATACTCTATTTTGTTGTTTCAGATCGGCACAGAGCTACTCTTAAATTGTCATTAGTTCTCGTATTGAAAATATACTGATTTCGGGAAAAATTTATAGTGTGATGGCCAATATTATGCAAGCATTTGAAAACATATATTAGCAATTGAAGACGTGAGAATGAAAAGTGGATATGAACCAAAAAGGTAATTTTACAGGAGAACAAAAAAAAAACGTTTATATCTAATTGAGTTAGATTTTTTTGCTAACAATGATTTTAGGACGTTTATACACATATATGGATGATAACGAACCAGTATATATTGATTTTAAACAATTAATTACTGTGTTATGGCTTTTTTAAGATTCGAATATGTCCTGTTTTCATACTCATTTTTAGACTTTTTTTAAAAGCAGCTGGATACAAAGGGTATATTAAGAAGAAATATATATTAAAACGTTTTATTTTGAGACTTTTAAATTTTTTTTGACATTTTCTGACATTTTTTGAAAATTTGACAATATTTTATTGTATTTTATAACGTTTAACTTTATTCTGAATCAGATTCGTCGTCTTCAGTCACGCTTTCTTCTGGAGCTTCACCTTCTGGAATAACATCACTGCGTGCCTTTGTCAAATCATGGTACCAAGTTAAGAATGCTTCAGGGATATACACTTCCAACTCTTTCATATTTTTTAGCTTTAATGGATTGATTGGTATTGGTATATCATAAAGCTTTTTCGCATTCCACAAAATTCTTTGGTTGAAACCGCTTTTAAATGGTTCAAAAGCAATAATACGAATCGAAGATGTACAATTTTCATACCTAACGATGCGTTAAGTAACAAGGAATAGTAAACTTCATAAAACTCATTTTAGCCCAAAATGGTTCATATCCACTTTTCATTCTCGTGTCTGCAATTGTAATTTTTAACAACCATATACTGGCAAAACTGTTGGAAAAATATCTCTATACAGGGAAAGCGTACAAAATGAAACTGGAAAGTTCGCTACAGCTTTCAGTGCTTTATTCTGTTGCCGCTGGAGTGATTTTAATTCAGAACTCTTTTTATAATCATACATAATGGCTAAATAGTAATAGTGAATTTGAACTGTACATTGAAATATCTGTGGTCACAACCCATAACAGCCTAAGTCTGTTTTTCAATATTTTCAGTACAGGAGTTTAAAGTTTTGAATCTTCACTGAAAATCAGGAGAAGGTGTTTTTTGGAAAACTTTGCTACAGATTCCAAGGAAACGAATTTCTTTACTTAGTTGTTAACAAAAAATAGTTGTTTATTCTCGCAGTCAAAAGATATTATCGAAAAAGACATAAAGTTTGAACTTAAGTCAATGTAGGCAATGATGAAAAAATAATGTTTATATTTGTTGTAATCCTAAATTGACTTAGGCAGTTATGCCAAAACAGTCATTTAGAAAAATAACTTACGCTATTAGGTTTTTTAGGATTAATTGCCTTCCTAGAAGAGATGAAACAAACATGAAAAATTTAGAGCAAATAAATTTAGATACGCTGAATACGATGGTGCTAATAACTCAATTGTGTCCTAACTCGAGTTAGGCTGTTACGGGTTGTGACCACAGATATTAGAAATTTAGTATTTCGATCAAATTTGTTTCTAAATTTATATAATAAACCTATGGCAGGTGATACTGTAGACTTCAGATACTCTATATAGCAGTGTCCAAGAAAGATTACTTTGAAATTGAAGTACTTAAACCAATTTAGGTAATACGAATATAACTTCTCATATTTTTTTCCGTGTACATATCTTTTCGCGGCAAATTCATATTAGACCGAAAATTTCAAACAAGTGATGCGATTAAGGATATCACTTGATTCAAGATAAGTAAATATAAGTAAATACAAGTGTTTAATGAAAACAAAAAAAACTGTATTCTTACCAGAAATAAACAAAATTAATTGGAAATGGGATTGATTGTGAGTTTTTTTTACCATAGAAATAATATAAGAAATAACTATCAGAGTCGATAGCTGAAATGTGGGGACACTATTTGCTTAGAATCGAATCATTATAATTGTAATATACCAACACTCTCCATACAGTCCCTGTCATTTGGGTAATTCTCGACTGATTGCACGTTAGATATTTAATGTCAGTGGTTAATTTATATATAATTTGTGAAAACATTTAATACGCATATAAAAATCAAAAGTTATACTGGGCCTTGATTTATGCTTTAATTAAAGCAAATGCAATTTATTGACAGCCCTCTTCACTAATTACTTTCAGTTAAGCACACCTAATTGAAAAGAAATCGCAAATCACATCAATTGTTATGTAAATTGGCTGCTAAGTGATGTTTTATTTAAGCAAATATGCACAATTGTTTGTTTTACAATTAAGAGAAGAATCAATAAAATCGAATACAATTCACTCATTACATGCGCATTTACATAATTTGTTTTATTTTCGGAAATAAACGTAAGTCTCTTCTAAAGGTGAATACTAACTAACCAGTACAGAAATTTAAGTCAAATGAACTGACTTACATATACTTTCACCCGACGCAAAAGTGCGAAAGGTTTCAGAATGTGCGGGACAAACCGCTTCACTGCTATCAACAAATGCTGTCAGTATTTACATTAATAGAATTAATATTAATAAACGTCTGATGTTTGCTAAGTTATATTGAATTTAGTTCAACTGAATGAAACCAATAAATCGAATGAATATATGGATTAAATTAAATAAATTCTACCGGAGGTACCAAAAAGGGCATTTTTTCACATATTTACCACAAGTTACAAGGGCTGTCTCATATCTAGCCGATATAACAAAGAAAACACAAAAAAGTTGGGAAAAATTTACATTATTTTTCGACATATCTACTTTTAGATCGAAATATGTTTCCCAGAGATATTCATTAGCTTCTATACCTTGTTAATAGTAAGAACTGTCAAACTCCTTAAAATAGCCATCAACCACAGACTCCTGATCTTCATTCCTGGCAAATCTTTTACCGCCGAGCAATTTTTCCAAGTTCTGAAATATAAAATAGTTCCAGGGAGCATTGCCGTAATGAAACATCCATTTATTTTTCGTCAAACTCATTCTTTTTTCTGTAATTTCATCGCCTAAACTCTGCAATAAATTAGCTAAATATTCGCCTTTCTAAAGACAATCAACAAAAATAATCTCGCACGGATCCTAAAAAACAGACGGCATGACCTTGCCTGCAGATAAAACCATCCGCCTTCTTTGAACACGATTCACCATTTCAGTCGACTGCTTTGACTGTTCTTTTGACTCAGGTGTGAAGTGGTGGACCCATGTCTCATCCATGCATATAAATTAACACAAAAATTGGGTTTTATTGCGGTGAAATATCGCCAAACACTCTACCGAAACATCTTCACAGCGCTGTTTTTGCTCTATTGAAAGCAAGCGCGGCACCCATGTAGCGCACAACTTTTTCATCTTCAAATCTTCAGTCAATATATCACTTTTTGAAATATCTATCATTTTAGTTAATTCACGCACTTTCCGTGTCTGCCGTGAACACCTCATTTGTTCGACCACTAGGGTGTTCGCCTTGGCAGGTTGTACGGCCTCGTTTAAACTCTGTTACCCAATATTTTACAGTTGTAAACGAAGGAACAGACTCTCCCAGAGTAGAATCTAACTCTATCGGCTTTAATATTGTTTGGACTGAGAGCTTTCAAATGGAAATATTGAATTATATAACGGTGACCAATTTTTTTCATGTTTACAAATTTCCTGAGCTCATTTACTTTTAATGGCTCAAATAAAAATACTAAAGGCAATCTTGGAAGCCAATGGCCTCCATTTTCGTTCCCACGACTTAATTCATCTGATGCATGATGTGTGTCAAATTTGATTAAATTCAGTAGAACTATTTAAAAGATATTAAACTAAGAACATATGGTTTAAATCCGCCATTCACCTGTGAAATACCAATAGGGATGTGGCAATACCCTCCATTTTCTTTCTCAGCTCTTACTTCACAAAACGCATATGGGTTAAATCGATAAATTATGTGGGAGGTATTAGAATGGTTGTGCTTGATCGACTTTTTCTGCTTTTGCCAAACAAAGTTTTGTAATCAAGCTACGGGAATAAATTACATGTTGGAAAATCGAGTATGGAGTTTGTATGGGAGGTACAAAGAGAGATGTCGTAATTTTGGCCAACGCCTGACTTGTAACAAATTTGACCAAATTTACTGCATCTAAATAAAAAATACGAAGCTAAGAATATATGAACATTACATTGTATTACAAGAACATGTTGTTTTTTTAACATTTTGTCCACTATAATATGGAAATTTAATGCAATTTGCGAATTAGGACTTACAGGGGGAAAAAACAAATTTTTGAAAATCGGTCAATTTGTATGGGAGATATCAAAGGCAGTTAGGCAATACATAATCAATATATCATCTTTGGATTCTATCTATCATTTAAAAAAATTATAATGAAGATAGGCTTCGGGTAAAGGTAGAAAAATATAATCATAACCTTTGCCGAACTTTATTATCGTCCAGTTATATCTTTGGAAAATATTTGAAAATGGACGTAGGTGTTACATTCACAATGCTTCGAGTAATACCACCAAAAGGTAGTAAATGTGTGTTATAGTAAGGCATTAAAATTTACCAACAATGTTAAATAACTTCTTTTATTACTCGGTAGGATTTTCTATTGAACTTACGAAATTCAAATTACAACTATTTTGTACATTTGAATAGTGTGTATAAGATCATCCATTTTGTGGTTTAAGAACCGTCGATCTGGCAAGACTGTCAGCTGTTAAATACTTGTCATCTGAAGTGTTACTTATTTATTGAAAGGTTTGCCATTTACGAATATGCATCGTTTAACAACCGAACAAGCAGTTAAAACTTACTACGTAAGGGGAGACTCAGACGTGGACTTTCATTCGAACAAAATTTTCTTTAGCGATAAAGGTTATTTCTCACATGGTGGGGGTTTACACATGGGGTTCGAAAACCCAGAAGTGATTGCGGAAGAGCCATTGCAGCCGGAAAAAGTGACTGAAAATGAAAAATGATTGAAGAAAAAGAAACATGAAATTGATGCTATAGGAACCTCAAAAGGATTCACTGCTGCAACCATACCAGAGAAGGTTATTTAAATGACATTGTATTTCGTACATAATGGCATAACGGTCCAAGCGTTATAATGAAATAAAAGTTTCATCGAAATCATAGTTTTATATGTGTTTTATTAACTTTACTTTTGAAACCGAAAGAAAGGATAGCCTTATACATTTTAGCGAGGAATATCAACTAAATCCAAGATAGCTCACGCATCACAAATCAAGACCGTTTTCTTAAGTTGAGCGAATTTATCTTGAAATTCAGTTGTCGTTGTTTAAACCCACGTACTTTCCAACAGGACTTTCTTTTGCATACATTCAACTTTGTAGCCGTTTGTTTGTTATCCTTTATCATTGTTTTTAATACATACTCGTACTTTGTAATCAACGTACTTCATATAAAACATACCTTGTATTCGTATGTATTATAGTATTACATCCTTTAATTTACAAGCTAATATTATACATATTTATGACTATAATATTTCCTTGAACTCTTTTCTGTGACATGCGCGTGTTTCAAGCACCAAAAGCAATGATGGTTCTCCTCTCTGTTTTACTGTTTGGTATTTTGGGGAAAGGCGACGGCATGCCTAAGTTATCGTGTCTGTTGATATGACGTTTTATTGACAAAAAAAAAAAGGCGTTCGTTTGCCGGTATTTTTAGGGGTTCAATTGAATTTCCGTTTATGTTGACATTCATTTTGAGGTTTCGTTTTATAACCACTCAAATAGAAATTAAATATTACTCAATTATGCGTTTGCATCGCCCATTTATTTTACGTTTACTATTCTATTCTATTTGAATTCCTATTCAAATTTATTGATTTTGTTATGCGTGATTAAGTATCGAATTTAGAGCAACATTAAAGCAATAAACCATACCTAATTTATATGTTCATATGACTTTTGCATGTAGGCAGTATTGTCGAAAGAAATGGAAATTTTGTACGAGTGTCTCTATGCAAATAAGTCTATAAGTCAATCTACTGATGTTTATAGAAAGTAATTATAAGTATGCCAGATGATATTTACGGGTGGAAAATGGTTTTCTAACGAAAGAATTTCCAAATTATTGCCGAAAGCTAGCAGCACGAATAGAACAAATAGCGATAATAATGAGTTTTTACGTGTCGCAAATATTTGAGAGAAGTTATTAATTTTTAATTATTTTTTTCTTACTTCCATTGGCCGTTAAGAAAATGTAATTATAATAAATTTACCAATAGGAATAAACGATTGTTTCAGATACCCCAAGAATGAACAGAAAATGAAATCAATCAACAAGCAATATATGGAACTTAAAAACAATCATTAATAGTTAGTTAATACATATAATACTCAAATTTAATTTCAAATTTTTCAAATTTAACAATCTGCGATTGTACCAAGGAAGATTATAATGTTTTCTTCTCTTCTTCACTTGAATATGACGACGTAAGCATTCATTAATAATGCCCTTGAGTGCAATATACATGTGCATTAAATCAAGTCCACAAAATATTTGACCCCAATGTATAGAGTTGAAGAAACTGTTAAATGCTCCATAATCAGCTGAATTAAAATCGTTATAATATTCGTCCTCAATGTCGCTGATATTAAAATCATAAAAATTGAGATTTACTTCTAATGCTTTATGGTGAACAGATTCTGGACTAAACATTTACCGTAGCCACCAAAATACAAGATCAAGAATGCGATTGATATCGTTCTGTATGATGTTCACTTGAGAAAGCCCAAGGGAATAGATCTTATCACAACAATAACTTTCAATGTTATTTGTGCTGTTAAAGGACATCAAAATTTGTTCCCAAACAATTCCGCCAAGATTAAAATCACCAATAATGCAAGGCAACTGGTAATCATCCAACGAGGAAAGTACAAATTCCATATTTGCCAAATACAGTCTATACAGCTCATAACCGCTAAGCGGAGGAATATAGCTTACTATAAAAACGAATTCTCTTTTACCAGAAGGCATATTGGATAGGGAGACTGCCACACAGAATTGTTCTACATTCACCAAAGTATTAGGAAGTATAATTTCCCTCCTGGCAAATTTAGGTTTCACAGCCAATAAAACTCCGCCTCCTCTTGTGATATTGGCGGTAAGTATACGATCACGCCTGTAGACATCATATAACTTGTCAAATAACTCGTTGGAGGTAAAATGGGATGTTAACCAAGTTTCTATCATTGCAATAACATTAAAAGTCACAAGCATTTGTAAACAAGCAACTCATTGTAAGGATTTATTGAATTTCCACCAGGTTTAGATCTACGGTGTGGCCCACGTCGTCCAGTGGTTTTACGTTTTTTGGCTTAGATATGAATATATGAATATGATATGATACTCGTATATAATAATGATATATAATTGCATATATTTTTTTAGCTATAATATAAAGTCTGTAATTGCCTTTTTGTTTTTGAACCAAATATTATAATAATTTAATATTAAATATTTTTTTTTTCAGTATTAATAATTTGGCTCCTCTACTTTTACATCTCAAAATTATTTTATAATCATCAGTACAATTTATCTCATTCAAAATGTTTTTTGAGGCGCTTGGGTGCAAATTTTTTGCGACGGTTTGTCAGTTTACGTTGATGCAAAGCAATTTAACCTTATAAAATTAACTTCCTGATACTTTTTCTATAGAACGACTTGCTTTTTTTTCCAAAATGAGGCCAGAGTTAATGTGACTATTGTCGTGAAGACCTTATTCACGGTGTGCTAATTACATATGTTTAATATACTCGTATGTATAATTACATGTATATGCATATAACAATGCTATTGTCAGAGATCCCCTAGGATAGCCAAGTAAACTTGGGTAATATGTATATGAATAGAAGTAGACAATTTTGAGAGCAATCCATCGCATTTGTCAATTTTTTCTTCACCCCAGAACTTGGTATGTTGAGTATTTCAGTATGGAAAATTCTCCCCTTTGGCGGAAGTGAGACCTGTCTTACCGCCTCTGTTACTATAATGGTCTGCAACATCCGGTTGCAATTCAACGTCACATTCGAGTACAAAGACTATATCAGCGATTTCGGGTTCAGTCAATAATCCACACGATGCTCCCATTAAGGATTCAACATCAACTGATTGGGCGGGTGCTCTGCCTCCTGAACCGTACGCTGTCCGATGGGAGCCGCTACCAAGTTGTGATTTTAACACTGTACTTTAAAGGGTTGATCAATTTTTAGCAATAGGGGACACGCTGGAATTTTACATACCAGGTAGTTGGGAACGGCACATTAGCATATTACAAGGATGCAGAACCTTCACTCATAGCTGGATGAAGAAACTCCAAACACCTTCCGCTCGACGACGGTGGGCGATAATCATGTACTCTAGACCCAGAATTCCTAGGATTTTCTAAATAGCCGAGAACAAGAGGGTTAGCCGAAATATAACTGCAAATTGCACTCGTTATCGCGCCATGGAATATAACTTTTTGCTTCCAGAAATTGGAGCCCATTATCTAGCCAACATTCGGTTCCAATAAGAGAGGTTTACTTATCAAATATAGCCATAGCTTTATTGCTAAAGCAATTTAGTGAGTAGTTTAAATTCATCTTTTCGGTGCAAATTATGTGATATCGGCTGCCTAGATTATGTGATATCTCATCCCTAGATTATTTCTTAAGGGGCTAGATAAAGTCTAAATCCTGCAAGTATATCCAGCAGGGCTAGATAAAGTCCAAATCCTGCAAGTATAATTAGAAGTTAACAACACTCGCGCCAATTGCCAAACGCTATTCGATATGATCGCCTTATCGAAAATTGGAGTGTAAGAATGAATCATGTTAGGCAATTAAGGTAAAATTTGAAGATAATTTTCTTTCAAAAATAAACTCGAAGAATTTTTTTTATTTTTGTAAAAGGTTTATAAAAATAATCAAACTTTTTTTAAGTTTAGCACAAACTTTACTTTCGGCAAGCATTTCTCTCCATGTAAATGCAATGTAAAATGTAAAACTTTTACAAATTATCTATTATTTGTGACTGATTGCATGTTCTCATATGAAAGAGCTATTTGAATAAGTTGAATTGAAATTCAATATGAAGTCGCTAAGGCTAATGTGTTTTTTTACGCAATTTTATGAATTACATTATTCCTGTACTGTAACTGTTATTTTTACATCTGAGTAACTACGCGATATATGTTAGTCCTTGCACCCCATAAATGGGAAATCGGAGAGCTTTACAAATTCGATGACGTCTTAATAACGATTCCGAATGTCAGTATGAGAAGTTTTTATTTGATATATCGACTAAGCGGCTGCTTGAAATGTTCGTTAACAAATTGAGGTTATCGGCGTTCAAAGAAACATAGGTGACTATATTGGGACTCTAAACCTCGATTATATGAACGATAGGCTTGTGTGATATTTATCACGCTAATGTCGTTTCGTTGCATTGAAACAAGAAATCCTATATTTAACATTCTTTCAATATACCTTTAACTGAAGAAGTAAAGGTCTACAACGTTTAATGCAGTAACCCATATAAGAATTACAGTCAGGCGACTGATTTACCTTTATACCTTTACTCAACATCCTTTTACATTGATGCAAAAATGTGCAGAGCGCTAAATTTTTACAATTCAATACAAGATAGGAATCCTGAAGCTAAATTTGGTAATTTGTATGGGAGGTAGCAGAAATGACAGGATGATCCTGTGGATTTTTTCACATTACAATTAAATGCTATTGGCAAAAAAGTTATCATATTCTGCGGATAAGAATATAAGAGGGGTAGAATTAAATTTTGCTGAGTCGATCACTTTGTGTGGGAGCTATCAGAATGAGCATGACACTGCAACCCATTTTCATTCTTTGAACTAAATTTGTCCAACACAGGACACGTGCCAAATTTTGGTTGAATTCAATGCAACTACTTGAACGATATGAAGCTAAGAATATATGAATAAAATAGGTAACATTTATGGGGAGTACCAGAAAGGGAGTGGTAGATGGCTTCATTTTTTCCAAACTTTCCCAGATACTAAAGGCATTACAATGAACAAAAATTCCGGTTGGTGTAGCCTACGAATTAAGGACAGGTTGACAGTCCGGTGCATTTTCTTTCCTAGATATTACTATAACAAACTCTTACCGGGGACAAAATTTGATTGAATTTAGTGTAATTGTGTAGAAAATATTAAGATATTAATTTGTGGCGGCCCATTTAAAGTGCCTAGTGGCAAAAGATTAAACTGCGCCAAGTTTTAAGAAATTTCAGTCAGACATTTCCGAGCAGACGGACATCCTTCAGTCTACTCCTTTCCCCCGGATGAAGGCATAATCAAACTATTTAACATAATCTGAAATATATATATAATAAATATCTTCATTGCTACGTGTATACAATAATTTAAGATAATTAAATGCTTAGTTAAAATTGAACAACCAAAACCACATAAAATCGTATGTCTGGGGCGACATCAGTAAGAGCACTTTTATTAGAATTTATTCCTGTAACTCAAGTATTTGCTGGTGTTAAGAAAACTGTCGCACATTTATTTTTGGCTGTATTATAAGATAATAATAAACGTTTGTAGTTATTTGTAAAAAATATCGTATTACCATTAACACCACTTGGATAGTTTAGAATTTCTGTAGGAATAGAAACCAACAAAAGCATTCATTGAGGAAAGAATAACTAAATGCATTCTCTGGAAAAAGACAGATTCATCAGGCAAACAAATATTCGTGCTTCAACTGTTGTGGCCACAGACATAATCTGCATATTTTTATGGATTCACATTGGTTTCACTCTGCAGCAACGTGGATTGGATGATCATTCTTTATTTGTTTCATTCCACTCCTATGGCTGAATACACACGGCGGCTACTCACTCTGTAATATTGGCTCATAAGGTTACCTGGACGATGCTGTGTGTGCGTGTGTTGGATGTTCGTGGAAGGTGTGTCTGTGATGCAACCGAGGCAATATATCTCTTTTGTAGCCTTTTTATGGCCGCGATCTTCTTGTTTTCCCCCATAATGTTTAAAATATAAAAATCTTTGTGGTTGAAAGTTGAATGGTAAAAGGGATGCCAGATTATGTTTTGCAGAGGGTATCTTTATTAAATTTTTTTGGGGGGTTTGAGCCAAGAAAAAAAGTTGTTTGTAACCTCTACAACTTAAGATATTAGTAATTGGTAAAGGAAATCAAAAATAACACGCATCCTTATCTGTCATACCTATGTTTCATGACTTCTTAAGACGATTGGTCGATATCCGCCAGTCTTACTGGCCGATTGGTGAACACAACAACTGCCGAGCATCTTCTTCATGCTTCGTATAGCTTTGCACGGCTTAATATTTTAAAAGATCGTGGTCCGTATTATAAGTGGGATATATATCAAACCAACTCTTCTAGTATCTGCAATACAAATTGACTAATTTTCCGGAATTCAATCTTTCGTCCGTAATTTTCAATTAAGAGGCCGCAGTATCCTAAATTTTTGTTCATTGAATTGGCTGACAATTCACTACAAAACCAGTGAAAATTTACCAAATTTAACGCACAAATCACCAATTTGACTTATAATTCATAGCTTCATTATGCATTCAAACACACATCATGCATTTGATGAACTAATAAGTAATGAGAATGAATATAAAGGGCATCGCCACAATATTCTGAAACCTCGAATAGAAACTGAGATATTCATGAAAGTTTAATTCCTAATTCGTAGGTTAAAAATTATTTCAATTATTGCACTGTAAGAAATTGAAAACTTCGACCGAATAGTCAGGCTTCTTCTAGTATTTTCCATGTATGCCTTAAGGTGCCACATATGTAAACTGACAATTTTTTTAAAAACAATAAAAAACTCTTTAGAAAATTACAATTTTGACCGTTTGAGTACTACAGTCTTCTGGCATCCATTTGCATCAAACAAAAGGACGACAAGTACAGGTACATTTAAGTCAATTCACCGGACTAAAACTTCTGTACTATTTATTCTAAGAACCAAATTTTTCAAATGTATGATTTGTGCTAAAGTTTTCTGAATTCCGTGCAACTGCTTGGAATGCATGTGTGAGCAAAATGGGTGGCAAACTCTATGCCTATCCATATGTAAAACTTTACATTTGGGAAACTTTCCGATTTGTATGGGATGTACCAGAGGAAGCGTGACAGTGCGGTCCACTTTTATTCTTAAACGCTGCTTTAGGAACTCGTTAACATGTATCAAATATGACTAAAACTATTGCAACTGTATAAAAGATTTGAATTTAAGAACACAAGGATTAATTCGAGCATTTGTATGAATAGTACCAGAAGTTGTGTGTTTATTCGGTCGTGCTTCAAGTTCTGCTAACATTTGAAAGGAGTTCAGTGGGTCAAAATTTAATTTAATATGGTTAATGAATACGAAATCCCGAGGACCTTATTGAATTTCAGAATATAGGTCAATTTTCGTGAGAGAAGGGTTCCATCGGTATAGCCCATTAACAATCGCTGAGTACTGCCCGACAAAATGTTAGGCTGCATTAAGTTTTAAAAAGTTTATTGAAAATTTATGAAATCATGGAAAAATATTTGGTGCTACTAACGCTTCCTTCCCGATGTGAAATTTTTGGCTACACCAAGTGTAGACCCCTTTCATCGGATGAAGATATAAAATGAAGGGCGAAGCTATGAATGGAAATGTTGCAAATAGCTGTGTGAATTACCTTTCCCGGCGATAGTTGCCGTTTGGTGAAAATATTGAAGAACAAATGAAATATGTTCATTCCTTGAATAAGATATAGGAGAGTTTCTCACATTCAGTGAACTTATTCGCATTCTATTTTTAGACTTACTCAACGGAATGTACATTCTAACGACTATGCCGAACGTCTCAGCTTGACAAACATTTACCAGACTAGTCGATAACTCGACTATTCAAAGTGTTCGTCGGATGCATTGAGAAGAGCGCCGATCTTCTAATAATATGTGGCTGTATGCGGGATTGAACCCACGATCATGTGAACAATAGTTGCGTGTACTAACCATCGCACCGCGGCCGGTCACATACAAAATTATTAGTGGACAGAATATTTGAAATATCCCAATATTCTACTTATAAATATAGCCTGTACATTACCATTGGGCCCTATATTTTCCTCACCTTATTAGAGAACTCTTTAGGTTTTATCATTCTTTACTATCCATATGGCAACTCTATGATCACATTTTCCGACTCTCCCGGCTCTTATCGTCAACCACGTCAATGTCTTGCTCAAAGCGCGGTGGATGTTTCTCAGTGCATATTTACCTTTAATTTAAAATGAATCCATGATTTTAAAGATACAAACTACGGATACAAATCATTTGGTCGTGGCAAAGTTGCGTGGCGTGAATGAGTGTGTGATTGTGGTTTTAAGTTAAAATTAAACGATGGCGATGATGATGACGCTGATACGGAGATGATGGCATGTTTCAGATAATGTATTCCATTCCATTCCATACAGTCAACTTTTGAGGTTTTCTTTCGCAGCTCGCGGAGTCTCCTCAGTTCTGTGGATTTGTTTTTCGTATTTACGTTGAAAAATATCCAACAAATGACTTTGTTCGCGGTAATTTATGACAATGCACGAATTTCAATACTGGTGGAACCCATTTTACGATTCTTTCAGTACTTGCAAGACACATCTTCTCTGTACAATGTCTGCGCTTTTAGCAATAACAATGAAGCGGTGCCAGCATTATGTGGCAAAGAATATATTTCCATTGTGTTACGTATTATTTTGGCATTTTCTTCCAACATTTATTTTGATAATTTTGCCCAACTGGTTTTGTGAAAAGTAACGTTTACTTCCCATTTAACTTAAGTTTGCCTGAGCAAATGGAAACGCTAAGAGAGGAAATGAATATTGCTTAATTTGAAATTTGAAAAATGAACATTTAGACGCAATGAAGGATTTTATTTAAATAAAGTTTGACGCGTAACGTTTACAATTTGAAATGATTTGGAATTTTATTTATATTTTATCAAGGAATTTTATTCTACAAATATTCTTATGCATAAGATTTTTGCCATCAGATACCAAAATCGCTTGCAAATTTCGAATTGTGATGAACTTTACATATCTTTGTATTATACATATTTTGAAATTTTTGGTAGATCTTGATTCCATAGTCTATGCTGTACATGGTGTTAAACTTAATGAGGGCATATTAATATAAATTCAAATGCAGAATACAAGAAAACTCATTCGTTGAAAAGTTGGCTACAAAACGCCAAGGTGATGGTGAAGCGCATATTGCCCTTGGTTTTAATAGTCTTCCAAATTCATATCGCTATGATACTGACAAATGGCTAATGTTTAATAAATGTGAAATAGGATATGATGGGACATTCGTGAGGGAATTACACAATTTATTTATTACGCTTATTCGGTTTTAATCATCAATAAATTTTCCTTCTACATTGACTTGACCAAAGCCTCCCTAACATTTCGGTGCCCTTTTTTTTAGAAGAAAGTTCGCAATAACGCATCAGTTTCCACAATGAGTTCATTGTTTGATGGAAATACTTTTCTCTGAGATTGCCAAACAAATAACAGTCCGTAGAATACCATAGATGGAGCTGTAATTCGTACTTCATTTCATGGAGTTTTGTCATTGCAACTAAAGACTTGTGACATGATACATTGTCTTCTCTCTCAATTCCATCACTTACACGATCCAAAATTGTCGCACAATGTTTTTCCTTTATAAAGTAATTGAAGAATAGATTACTAATATTACCATTGAAAACAGTTTCATATTTTCAAAGTGGGAAATGGGATAAATGTTGAATGTTCTGTTATATTTTATTTTCGTAACTTGACATTTCGTAACAACAAGGAACTTTTTAACAAACGCCAATAACGTGTTTTAATACCATTGATAAGAAAGAAGAACAGGGTATAGACAGGTTCCATCTGAATATGTTGAAAATTCTTAATTCTGCAAACTTGTCAGAAAAAGTGTAGTAAAAATGACTTTTTGAAATTAAATTTTAAAATTTCAGATGTCTTACAAGTTTTAATTTGGTTTGGTTCCAGAACAGAGGCCCATATCATTTCGGGTTATGAAAGTCGTTCAATACAAGTTATTGAATTGAGTTCTTAAAATTATATCCAAATTATTTGTTCAAGCTTTAATTGTGAATTAATTGTAGACCATTAAAATAGGGTGCTGTGTTTTTACACTCACGGTCGTAAATAGCATAAGGCTGCATACTAGATTTATCATTAGTTTGTAGCAATCAAAATTCACCAGAGACTCCATATTGATTGTTTCTCGCAGAAGTTTGTATCGACTTACGAGTAAATATGGCCGCAGCTTCTCCCGTACAGTGTCCGTCGAAACACTATAGAGACTGACCAATTTGAGTTAGGAAGCTGAAAATTAGGAGAAAAACTTTTCATAAGGCAGTGAAGATCAACATTGTGTAAAATCGGGTACAAAGACTGAACACAGATTTTGGGAAACGGAACTTTTCAGCATTTTTTAATAATTTTACCATTTATTCTTTAGTTAAAAACAACATATTGTAGTGTATTGATACAATAAAGAACCATGTAAATTTATATCCTTCCTAAGGGACAGAGCTATTTTGAAATCTGGTCAAACCCATCCCATTTTTTGCAAAACTGGCCAATTTTTTCAACCATGCTGTTGGAACACATTGGATTTTCTCTAAATTTGACGGTGTTATAATGAGATTAAGCTAAATCAATTATCTATGTCGAATAATGTACATTTTGCTGATATTTATATGGAAATGCCTTTGATAAAAAGTTACGGCATTCGAAGTAAATCCGGAACATCTAAGAGTTTACCGATTTTTCCTTTCCACTTTCTTCCACATATTGTTTGTGTCAGATATATAGAAACATGCAGGAAAAAAATGCTGAAACGTGCTATAAGAATGGTAGGAAAGTACAAACGTCATAAGAATTATATACTCGTATGCTGAACAACGATGAAGCTGCAAATCCAAATGCAAAATACTTTATAATGAGTCGTAAGTTAGCCCTAGTTGCAGAGAACGCCGTGGTATCGACAAATTTTGATTATCCGCCACATTTTCACTAACAGAAGCGATATTTTTGCCAGTGCATACATTGCCATGATGCACAGGCCTGACCACATCTGTAAAGCATCCAGTCTCTTCAAAATTCTTTAAAATATTGCCAGTTTCTTGCACAGTTGGTCAATTATGACGACCATTAATCAACCTGCAATGAACGAAAAGTAGTAAGTTTTAGTAGTAAACCTTTTACTAAATAAATAACACTTCAGATGGCAGGTATTTAACAGCTGACAGCCTTACCAGACCGGAGGTTTTGAAACCACTAAATGGATAATCCTTACCTTTATTCCATCGGGAGAAGGCATAATTGTAATTTTTCTGTCGTGCGTATTTACGTCTACTTGGAGTTTCACGGGTTTCTCCACAGCGAAATCTAAAACCCTAAGCCATGGAATTGAAAATTTTTTTCCGCCAGTTTCCCGATTTTTCCTTAAAGTTATGTGGCGGCACGTTTATGCATTCATATTTTCGTCCATTTGCTCCTCTCAGCGTAAGTTTTCGTATGTTAGATCGAGACTGTGGAACTGAACTAAAACACCTTATGAAATTTTATATAGGAGATCTTTCTGACCACCTCTAATTAAGGGTCTAGTAAGAGTTTTTCAAACTGTGTTTTCGGAATCGTATATTCAATGAATTTTAAAGCTCCCTTGCCTCTCATGCATGAAATAAACAAGAGATCATCTCATTCAGAAAGCTTAAATCTTTTTATGTTTTAAATTCCGAACACACAGTTTCAAAAGCTTTCACTAGGCTTGTCAATTGCCAAACTAGTCGTCTACACATTAAGATGTCCGACACATGTGTCTTTAGATGTCTAGATATAGATTTGAAATTCTTTCTATGCAACCTAAAGACTGCAAAGAATATGTGTTGTAAAAATGTAAATGCTAAAGTATTCTTCAGTTTATTGTATTTATGGTTTTCAAAGAACAAAATACAAAAGAAAAAATGCAAGACCATATTATTATGTTATTGTGTTGGTTGTAATTTCTAACTTAATAAAAAGATTTCTAACTTTTAGGGAGATTTCGAGGATGTTTTTTTAAGTATACTTTATGCAAACATACTTTAAATTTAATCTCCTTTTTTTCTCAATTATCATCAGCTAAAATATATCTATTAAAAATAATACTGACTTCGAGATCATTGATTTCAAAAATTACATTTCCTGAAATCAAGAATCATTATTCAGCACCTTAAATTATATTGGTAGAATTTAGTTCAATTAAGCCAGCATTATAGAACACCTTTAAACATCCTTTGAGTAATATCTCCTGAGAGGCATATTCTGCCGCTCACTTTAATTAAATATAAAACAATCGATTTTAAGTAAAATAGGCCGAGCTAAATCCTTGATTGTCGAGGAAAGATCCAAAATTAAAACCTACAAGGAGTGTGGACTTTGTATTCATCATATAGCCAGAAAAACTAATAGAAGTCGCAAAGTCATGCCGACATATTTACGTGACACCGAAGTCTATGGAAATAATATGAACGGTTGAACAGCAAGTGCTATTACAGCCGCTGATAAGAGGGCTATTCTGAGATATGTCTCAAATTCACACGACTGTGTTGCCAAAATCAAGGGAAAAACTAGCGTAAGTGCAAGTGTATCAACGGTAAAAAGAGTTGTTTTCAAAGCAACACGCTTGCAACGTTTGAGACTTAAAAAGAAACCACCGCTAAACAATCTCCGTAAGGAACGTTGCCATAATTTTTGTCGTACGACTATGACGTAGAGTAGAGAGTGGAATAGAATTATATTTTCCGACGAAAAAAAAAATAAATTTAGAGGGTCCTGATGGATATAATTACTACTTCTACGATCTTCGAAAAGAGGAACAACTACTCAATCGATTACACAGCCGGAAAGGTGGAGTTGTGGTATGGTGTGTGATCTCTTATTATGGCACAATAGAGCTCCAGTTTCTCTCTGCAAAAATGAATAAGACATCTTACAAAGCCGTGCTGGAAAAAGCTTTTCCTGAAGTTAAAAATTTTTTCTGAAACTTTGAATAGAAATTCCAGCATGACAACGCGCCAATCCACACAGCAAGAGACATTAAATCATGAATTGAAAGCCAAAATGTTGAGGTTATAAACTGGCCTCCTTACTCTCCAGATTTAAACATTATTAAAAACGTCTGGGGATGGCTAGTACGCAAGGTGTACGAGTCAGGCAAACAATATTCAAGCAAAAGTGAACTAATTAATAGAATTAAACAGGCCTGGACGTGTATTTCGCTGGACCTAATAAAAAAACTGTAAAGTTCTTTACCGAACAAAATACTAAATTTTACTTAAAGTACTAATTTTTAAATTAGATGTAAGCAAACAATAATACCTTTAATTTAGAATTAATATTTCCGAGTATAACGTAATTTTGGTAAGTAGGGGGCTATTCAAATGAACCAAAAACTGAAACCGAATTTCTAACTTTTTTTGTGTTGAATGTTTTAGCACTTAATTCATTAAAATGGAAGAAAATTTATATTATAGGATCACAACAAATACGTAAAATATGATTTACAAAAGCACAACCAGTTGATTATAATTATTATTTTGGAAAAAATCGAGCTTAGAAAAATATTTAAAGGGGGTGCTATTCAAGTGAGCGGCGCTGTATAAATTTGTTCGGAATTCCTTATCTCTAGCCTAAATCAATTATAATTCGCCGGCATTAAACTAAACAATAAATTTTGCTCTACAGTGTAGCTAACCAGTGATTAACTCTTTCAAGCGCCGTTGAAACTGTCAGTGCACAACTTTATTTATTCTTTGCACATTTCTTTTGTTACAATAAATTGCGTTAATTCAACACGCTTTTATATACATACGAGTAAACTCATCCATTAACGATCTAATCGCGTATGTTGAAATAAAATTTACATTTTATTATATTTATGATGTTATCTAAAATGCTACTGTTTAGCTGGAAAGTGCTTACTTTCGTTTATAATTAAACTTACAAAAATCACACTGTAATTACATCGTTATCATTAAAAATGAATGTATTTTAATTAACATGAAAACGGAACGCAACAGGGAGAAAACTGAAATAATATTTTTGTTTGTTTGAGATGCACTTGAAACTGTCGTTCTTTAGTATCACTATAAGCTGCTGTTTAACGATATGTTGCATAATAAATGTCAAATTTTATTAGAAAAAAAGAGAGAACGGATCAGCAATATCAACGGCAGTTCTTGTACGAGAGATAAAAGTGCCGAAAGATACACTCATCCGTGTATGCCGCACTGCACCATGTCAGGTCATTTTACTTCGTGGCATGCAACACATATGTATTATGTATTGTGTGCATAGATGTAAGAGCGAGTACAGCTTTGTAATGCGTCTTCCACAAGCATGTATAGGTGTCGTTTTAAAATTATGTACTATTATAGAAAGGCTTGCACAACTTCTGCGCGCACCAAAAGCCACCAATTTTTTCTTCATTTTACTTGTATTTAAAACAAACATTTTACAACCTTTGGCAGGTTTTGGGGTAGACAATATCCATATGATCATCTAGGTAGGAGTTTATATACCCACCATCATAGTATCTTGGATGATGCACATGTTTATAATCAGATAAGTAGGAGTGTCAAAAATTATTTCTTATACTAATACTTTTAGTCAATTATCAGCCATTTGAAATCAAAGCACAGCAAGGGTAAGTTGATATATAATAGACTTATCCTTCCTGTGCTTTCATTTAAAATCTACTCTTATATGAGTAGATTTTTTTTCTAATATTCGCATTTCTCCCATTTGAATTACCTATGGGCTACAAAGCAGTGGGTGACGAAAATTGTAATCAATAAGTTAAAAAATAAACATATTAATTTCTAACTAGTAGGATTTTTCATTTATTACACCGAAAATTAGGGAAATTACTTATAATTAAAGGGTAAACGATTCAGGATGATTCTTTTCAGCATCTATAAACTATATAAACTTCTGCGGAATGTTGATTTTATTTAAGGAATAAATAATGAAATTGTTGAAGAATGCTAAAACTGGATATTTTTAGATGTGGAACCGATTTCTCTAACTCGTAACACCTGAGTACTGTGAATCACACGTCGACCTATCGCCATATAAGCCCCACCTTAAAATGTGTTCTTCTTATATATATGTATATAGAATATATAGATTTAGCTGTTTTCTAAGCAAAAATCCATAGTTCTTTGGTAATGACCGCAATAAGGCGCCTGTTTTACAGATTGTTTTAAGCAATTTTTCTCCTGCTAGTTTCACTTCGAAAGTTTCAGCCGCCTATCTTAAGCTGCGTAGTCTTTTTTACGCTTCCAACTAACAGGAGAAGGATGGACACGCTTGAAGTAACGTACACTTTTAAGGCTATATAAATATACTCGAATGTAGATTTCAGGTTGGGATGACAAACTTGATTTTAACTTAGTATTAACCTAATATTACGGCAACGGAGGTGACCAAAAATGTTTGTACCTGGTTATATTTAAAATTTGTTATAAACATAATCATGTACAAAAAATATATTTCATATATGTACAAAATATATGTTTTATAAGACACTGTTACGCGTAACTTAATTGGCAACAGCTTATATTTGTTATATATTATTTTCAAAGGAAAGACTCTTCTGCCTAATCTGCTTAGTTAGTGTGCCTTTAGGTATGACAAATCTATAACTGTCTGGTCTTAATAAGAAAAGTGTTGTCGACCAGAAACCTGTCTTCGACAGCTCGATAAAGCTCTGACGAAATTTCCAATTTTCAAGCAAAATAAACAAAATTTCTAGGGATCATTTTTACACCATATGAGGATTTCTTCGTAGTAATCCCTCACTTGAGGTCTTTGCAATAGAATCTTGAAGCGAATTACAAATAAAGGTACAGTAAGCATGACTAGCATCGTCCTCAATAAAAGCCGTACGTTATGCGTTTTCTCAGATGTTATATAAGCTACTGACCGGATATTGCAAGATATTGCTACAACCTTCTCAAGTATTGAAAAGAAGTCAACCAATGTGAATGAAATCATTTATCTGAGAGCCGTCTTCAATAAAATTAACGATTCCAGCCTGGAAACTAAGCCATAAATATTGCTAGGAATAATAGGTTACTGTGGGCCCAGTAAGCGATTTAAGATCAATGCTTTCTCCCAAGAATAACAATGTATTTGTGTCAGACACTTGTTCTACCTTCTTTGAAATACACTGTAGTAAAATATATGGTCTCCCCATATTTAATGGAGTGAACAAAGACGATTTTATGCGAAAAGATTTCTACAACAAACTTGGTGGTCGGCGCAATAGAGACCAAAATTCTGTTGGATAACTAAATTTCTGAAATACCTTTTTAGATAACACAAAATAGAAATGGGAATAATAAATAAAAGTTTCAAATACGTGTTTTATCTTTGCAATATAAAGCCTTAACCTGTAAGATACTCCTTAATCCTGTAATATTTACTAAAATTAGCTATAAAATTAATACGTAATTCGTAATAATAATAAAATTAATTAATTATTCGCTTATGCGAATAAGCGAAAAAATTACCTTGAAACGAAGTATCCCTTACACCATATATAAAAGTGTAATACACGCTATTAGTGTACTACAAAGATATGCCGACAGGATTACTACCTTCGCTTCTCCAAACGGAGGAAATTGTCTTCTATTCGACAAGTAGTATTAAAAATATGTTTGAATTTGATAGTTCTTACTACAAACAGGATATAAAAGCTATTGAGCAACGCTAGAAAAAGTGTATAGAGCTAAAAGGAGATTATATTGAAAACTAAAGACAAATTTTCAAAACTTTTTTATGTCTTCTTTGTTGACTCATATGCTAGTTTTTGAACTTGTATCTCATTATCTTGTGGAAATTATTGAAAGTTATTCTACATGATTTAATTTATGCATACTCATACATATATTCATTATAGAAGGCCTCTACGCCTTCTATAATGAATATATGTATGAGCCACTGATGGACCAAATTTTAACTCTCAATAGCTCTTGTTTATGCGCCAGTATGTCGAATGCGTTCAGATGTTACGTGAACCGTTACTAATCTGATCATTATTAACCAGAGAGAATTTCAATTTGAGCAGGATGTGATTTGGTAGATGTTAAGATAATACTTGCTTTAAGTTGCGGCTTGGTTCGATACTAAATATAGCTTGTGTTTGCTGTTATTTCAGCATATGAGTCATCTTATGACAAATTCCGAAAAAGCGGAACGGAATAAGAAGTATCCCTCAACGCCTTCTTCTCACAGGCCAACTGTGGCGGCAGCAACAGCAGCAAACTGTAATGGCTGACAGTTTTATCGATGTTTACAGTAATAAATGTAATTTTTCATTGCAAAACAATATAACGATTGAAATTTCCTTTTTCTTGAAGAACAACAACAAGCTAAAACGGGAAAATGAATTCACGTTTCTTTTTATTTGTTTCTCAAGATCAAGATTAATTTAAAATGGAACAAGTTATGAACGGACACGTAAACTTATATACGTAAGCGATATTTCGGATAATATACAAAGGTATGCGCTATGTATTCCCTTCTTAACACAAGCAAACCGCTTGGGATCTTGACACGCACACATTTACAAGCAAAACAAAGGCATCGCCGGTTTAAATATGTCATCCTTTCTCAAATCATTTTATGAGTTTACGTTTAATCTGACAGATAGGCCACGGTCAAAGACTCGCACATACGTATATACATACATGTACTATTCTTACTTGTATGATTGTCTGAATGTGTGTAACCTTCTTACGTTACCATTTTGCCTTTCTGAGTCTCAGGTAATTTTGCTTGTTTTCTTGCTCTTCTTCATAGGTATGACTGATGTTGAATTTGGACGGAAAACAAAATGAATTTATACTTTCTATTAACTACAATTGCATTGGTTGTAAAATTTGTTAATTTTGTGTGCTCTATGTGAGTATGTCTATGCGGTTTTTGTGAAGTGGCAAATGTTTGCATTAACATCTGTTGAAGTAGTCAGCCTTTGATGGGCTGATGTCATACAGAGAAATATTTATTTTTTAGGACGAGGTCTGGGTTTAAAGTAAGAGCAGTTTGTTATTGTATTATATTAAAATATGCAATAGATTTAGGTTTGCAATAAATCAAGTTTATGATGTACGTATATTATGCTCATATTGTTTAAAAACTGTTAAAGAAAAACGCAAAATTAGTGAAATATTATGTTAAAATATTTAAATACAATATAGTGCTGCATGAAATATGTCTCTAAAATACAAAGATTTATGTAGTCTGCGAATTGATTTGTATATGCGAGCAAAAAATAATCGATTGTGAAAACAAATCTGTCAAATATGAGAAGAATCCGTCCAGTAGAAAAAAAAACTTACCCAAAAAAGAGCAGAACCAATCTCCAGGAAAACAGGAATTTCCAGGTTTTAGGATTTTTCAAAATTTTACCATTTCTTTTTTAATCAACAGCAATTCATGGTGGTAGGGAAAGAAGATACCAATTCATAAACTTTTAAGGAACAGCAGTAATTTTGGAAAATTCTCAAAGGTATGAGTTTTCACTGGGACACCGATTACGATCAATATATTATCCATGAAAAAAAAAAAAAAATTTAAACTGACAATGAGTTGATTTACGACACTAGGGATGGAACTTTTTACAAGCAAAGAAACTTGTTCAGAAAAAAATAAAAAAAAGGCAAATCCCAGTAAATGCCATGAGTGTAAAATGGGGGAAGTCCTTACATTCAGGAAGATTATAAACACAAACAAATTCTCCTGTATCCCATGAATGAGATATGGGAGAGCTTTTCACATTCAGTGAGCTTACATGTATTCTAATTTTGAACTGACTTATCGACGATTCCGAATGTCAAAGTTGGAGAAGCATTCATCAGACTTGTCGATTACTCAACTACTCAAAATGTTCGTCAGGCACCATTGAGCTACGGTCAGTCACAATATTAGAAAGCGGCCTGGTTTTTAGACTCATTGAAACGAACATGCAGCTTTACGACTATTATGAACTTCAGCCGCTCAAAGGTAGATAGGTGACTGTATCGCGGCCCGAAACCAGGATCATTTAAATGAGAGTCGTAATTATAAACTACCGTGACACTGTCACTAAAAAAGTAACTTTCACATACAATTTGTTAATCCACTATTTGTACAACACGACTTTACTAAATCTTACAATAAAAAATTACAATAATTTTACATACAATTTCTTAATTCACTATTTGTAAAACACGACTTTACTAAATTTTGGTTATATTAATATATCTCCACCCAAAGAAATGAATTTGTATACCATTTGATACGGCAAAAATGTAACACAATATAGGAAGTGTCTAAAGCTCAAATATTCTTTGATAAAATATGTTTCATGGTTTTCTAAGTGGATTAAGCGATGTTTGTCTCCTTGGTAGTCTGGTTGATTGGCTTGTAGACACGATGGTGGTAGCAAATTTCCATTAAACTTGTCAAAATTTTGCTCAACCTGATATTTTGGTATCTCCCATATAAAATGACATATTTTCCGAAATTCAGTTTTTCCCCTATGACTTCAATTTCGTAGGCAAACGCAATTTTGTTTCCACTTTATTGATTTATAATATGTGGCTTAATTTAAGAAAATCATTACCTTCCCTTCCGCTCCTTCTGGTACTTCCCATACAATTGACCGATTTAACTCATATGTTTTTAAGTTCATAATTTGTATTTAGTTACATTAAATTTGCACAAATTTTGTATTTGTGTGGCACATGCCAAGCCAGAATTTTGAAATGGAACTGGATAGCTTTACCGTGTCTTTTTTGATACCCCCAATACAAATCGGTCGATTTTCAGAATTTTAATTATTCCTCTGTAATTTATAACTAATAAGCAACTAACCAGTAATATAAGGTATTATTCAATGAACTCAATGATTTATAACTCTTTGTAAAAAGCAGCAAAGCAAACACGCCTCATATATAACTACTACCTTTATAACTTCCATGCAAATTGCCTAGTTTTTCAATACATTTTTACGCTTGTATCTATCAATCATTTGTTCCAAATTCAGTAAAATTTGGCAGAAATGAAGCGTTTGGTAAACTAAAGTTTGAGATTTAAAATGGTCAAACCCCTTTTAGTATCTCCCATACAAATATTTTATCCTCTAATAATTCTCATACAAATTAGGCAATTTATGCAATATATTACTAGATTCGTATCTTTCTTTGAAGGCTTATTTAAATCAGTTCAACTGACAGATATTTATATAGTGGTTTTACAATTTATTTCTTAGGTAATTAATTTTAATAATTTAGCATTATTTAATAGGTATTTGGTTTTTCAGTGCCCTACAAGAAAAGTTCTTCGTAGATCTCACAGGTCGTACGGTTTGTCGTTTGTACTATATTGTTTTTTTGCGACGTTATGTGAAGTCATTCGCTTATTTTTGTCCATAAATTAGCATTAATTGCGAACTTGGAATAGAACACCACTATACGTGTTATTAGTGAAATATCAGTAGTTTAAAGTTGGACCTCTGCTTCTTGCATGGATCACTGACAAAGTAGTCATGGTGGATTTTTAAATGAAATCATTGTAGAAAGTGAATAGTAAGTTCAATATTCATACACTTTTGTATTTTTTGTTTTTTTTTTTTTTTACTTAAATCAAACGTTTAATATACAAATCATCCGGTATTTGAAGAAGTCAAGAAGCAGCCACTCAAATAATAAACATTTCTGGTTAATGATAAATAGTAAAAATATATATATTCTGGCATATTTCAACATAAAAACGAACTAATCCGACATATTATAAAAGAGATGAAGACGTCCTTGCCACGCACATTAAATGTAAATTTTGAAACATTGATCCAAATTGGTGCAAAGTTATATATATTTTTTCTATATACGGTTATATTAAGATATAAGTTGAGATTCAGTATAAAAGGCTTACGTCTCAAAATATATATTATTATATATTATATATATTATATGGACACAGATAGATAGTAGATTGATATAAAGAGAACAAAATATAAATTATTAGGGCCAGACTAAAATTGGGCAGTACATAGATTGATCAAGCAGAAATTCTGCTTGACATCCGCACATAAGAAACAAGGCTTAACAATTTTTTCGGCATGGAACATAAACATACACAATCTAAAATACGTCAAAACGAAATAACGATTTAAGTAAAAAAAGCGATTTCTTATTTTTTTTTAAATTTTTTTTTAAATCAAAAACAACAATTTCAGCAAACAATCTTTATCGTGTAGTTTTTCTAAATTTTTATTTTCATTTTTAACAAATTACAGACGCAAACCGAAAGTCAAAAGTTCAAACGGGCTAAACGGGTTATGGGTTATGTTCTGATATGGCTTGGTATTTTATTATTTTAATTAATATATCGACTTATCTAACCTTTCAGATAGAGTAAGGCGGTCTCTTAGAAATGTAAATAGATGAGAGTAATTCAATGACTACCGTATATTGCATTTCAATAACAAATAAATAGTGAAAACATCAGAAAAATTTAAAGAAAGCTCTATTTTTTCAAAAATTTAATTTAGTCTTTGTATCAACAAGCATTTAATTGCTAGATCAATTTGTCGCAATTGTTAGAAATGTTCACCAAATAAATGTGTACACAAAAATGACCTCCTATCATAAGAATTACGTCGATTTTCCACACTTTTCAAGCGAAAATTTAGCCAAATGCATTTGGGAGGGCCTTTATGCGTACCTATCACCTGTCGCCATATATTACTTTTAAGTAATGATTAACTACTACAAATATCGGCAAAATTCAGGAAATGTCGATTATTCCAAAATTGAATTTATTCGTTATACCTTCATCCGGCGGAATCTTGACTTAATACGCCAAAAAAATGATATCTGAATGGAAGTGAGTAAAGCGTCAGATATTTTCATATACATGAGTTTTATGATATTTTAAGTCGAGTGATATTTGTCTGCCTGATTGGCTGATTGATTGTTTGGCAATAGCTGCCCGAAATCTTTATGCAGCTTTTTAAAAGTTTTGCCAGACCGTAACCGAGGCTTGTAAATGAGTTTTATTGGTCCATTCCTCTTGGTGGCTCCAGTGCAAATTAACCGATTTATTCAATTTCCTTCCTGTAACTCCTCACCCGTAACCTGCAGCAACCCAAATTTGTGTCCATTGTTTTGCTTTCTAATAAAATGTGGAAAAATCGACCGAGAAGCGATGTGGTGAGTTTGCTGGCATCTCCCATATAAATAACCGATTTAACCCATGTATTCTTGGCTTTAGGTGTCCCAATTGGTTACACTAAATTTAGTATACTTTAGCATGCATTGTGGGTTTACCACAGTAGGGTCACAGCCCATCTAGTACCTACCATACAATTTGAACAATTTTCCGAAATTCAATTACTTCTCTGTAATTTCTAGTTAATAGACTGTAGTACATTTTTTCCATCACCCTGTAGAACTGAAGAAAAATCGATCAAACAACCACGCCACTTCCTGAATCACTCGTACAAATGACCGATTCGGTCTACATGTGCTCTTACCTCTATAACCTTCAATCAATTCCACCAAATTTAGTTAAATTTGGCACATATCGTACATATACATTTGGTAAATAAAATTCGGACAACGAAAAATTCCGTTGCCACGCGCATTCTGATGCTTTCCAAACAGATTGATCGATTTAACGAAATTAAGTTTTCCTCTTCAATTTCTAATTTCTAGCCTGAAGTTAATTCAATTATTGTCAATGTTGTTGGGAAAAATCTGAATTGACCGCATAACTACGCTCTCTCTTTGGTGCCTCTAATACAAATTATCTTTTTCCTAGGTTCGTGTATTCAATTCAATTACATTAAATCTAGTGTAACTGAGAACGATTTTAGGGATAAAAAGTTTGTCACTTACAATCGGCATTCTGGAGAATGATGTACCGACTCATCGCCAGTAAAGTATGCATGATAGAAAATGATTTACATCAATTCCATTTTCCCAGTTAAAATGCGTATTTTTCAGCATTTTTCAATAAATATGGATAAGCTTTTCCTTTTGACCGATATTGTTCAGTTTCGAATTAGGCCTGACTACAACTGAGAGATAGTTGTACGCAGCTTATATTTATAGTGCAGATATTTGTAGTGCCTCCTGTATTCAGCAGACATGTAGGCAATCTATTACATTAAATCTAGTGTAATTGAGAACGCATCAGGCATTTAATACTGCAAATGGAAATAGACTAAACTGCTACTTTCACTTTTCGATTTAGTAGTAATTAATGGACCTTCAACAATTTCCAAATGGAGGACTTCAGCAAGTTAGGTTTTTTCTTTTATAATTCAGAATATTTTTTTATGAGAACTTAGCCCGTTCTGGTACGCCCTTTCTGGTGCGCCCATTCTGTTATCATTTATAGTTTTATAAAACAGTTTACTTGACTGAAATTTCTTTTCTGATTTTAGGGATAAAATGTTTGTCAGTTGGAATCGGTATTCTAGAGGATGATGTGCCGACTCATTGCCAGTCAAGTATGCATGATAGAAAATCTTTTACATCAAATGATTCCATTTTTCCAGTTAAAATAGGTAATTTTCAGTATTTTTCATAGAATACGGCCGCAATTTAGGTTATCGCTTACAATATGTTATGAGCTATTTTTATTTTTTCCATTATATTGCTATCATGTAATATAATTATCGAATAAATAGTTAAAGTGTCCTAAAAATTGTGAGAAATTAATGTAAGTTTAGTGTTTGTATGGATAAGTTGTTCCTTTTTGCCCCGATATTGTTCAGTTTCGAACTATGCCTGACTACAACTGTAACATATTTGTATGCAGCCTTCCGCCTCAAGTAGTGCC
Organism: Philornis downsi; assembly: GCA_019455685.1. NCBI lineage: Eukaryota > Metazoa > Arthropoda > Insecta > Diptera > Muscidae > Philornis > Philornis downsi. The sequence goes on along the minus strand of JAHXMU010000118.1, from coordinate 50,184 downwards.
TCCTATATCCTGTATTCAACAGACATGTAGGCAAACGGAATTACTCAAAAAGAGATATGGATTTATACCACGATATAGAAAATATAATATGTACTTCTTAGTGTCTCAGGTGGGTATTTGATGGACGGCAGGGTACAAAAACATATTATATGTTATGTTTATGAAACATCAGAGAGTGACGTATTTGTCAGGGTATGGAGTGGAGTGGAAAAAATTAAAAAGAGAAGTAAGATTGACACTATTCGGTTTTCTGATTCTTTCATAACCGTTAACGGTTATTCATTATTTTTAAATTTGCCATTTTGGTTATGGTTTCGTTTGCCAAATGCTTTGGCTATGCTAACGATTTCATTCCCTGATTAATACGGCTTCTCACTATTTTAAAGAAATCGCTAATTCATATTTTTTTTTTTTTTTTGTTTTACTTGCAGGATTCCCCTCGTATATCCCATACTGACTTACATACTTTCTTGGGCCGTTATATACACGCAAACAATACATTTAAGATGGACACATAATTTTTACAGTACACAATAAGACAATAATTGCATGCCATTTGTTGACTGTGGTCATAAAGTATTATGACAACGGTTCATAATTCGTCATAGACCAAAAGGTTTATCTGCTGCGTTTAAACAAAAATAAAATTACTTTAGGGCGCTCATCAACGAGCGATATCAAAGTACTATTTCGTCTTTTCATAGATCTTTAAAAAAATCCATATGTCAAAATAAGACACCTCATATTTTAAAGTGGATGACAACAAATGATTAGCTCTTTGTCGGCTTAGCAAATGCTACGATATCCATTTCTTACAATTCAGATAAAAAAAGGAAGAAATTGTAGTAATAATTTTTATTAGCTGACAATTTGTTGTATTATCAGAAAGTATGTTGGCCATAAACTTAATGCTGGTGTCTCTGACTACGCCTACATAAACATAGGCAAGGCGCAACACCCATTTTGACAGACGCGAGTTGACGTTCACTTACTGGAATGTGATGTCTCTGCAACTGCCAGTCGCGCTGTCTTAGTAAGTAGGCGCATTTGCAAAACATACTATGATAATAACCATTGTAACGAACAATTCCGTATTACTTTAATATTATGTAATATAAATCAGCAAATTGGGTTTTACATGCTCATCTTTTTAAGCCGAACAACACACAAATAAGGCTTTTGTTATTTATACATAGATGTGAATACAGATACAAAGACGTTTATATGTACTCGTATACATTCACCGCCACCTCCACCGCTACCACTAACACCCCTTGCGTAATAAGGATACGTAAGTCTGTCTCCTGATATCTGTGAAGGTGGAATATAGCAATTGTTCAGTTTGCACACACATACACACATATATGTGTAACGTACAGACTTACGGAAGGAAGTTTGTTGTGTTTTTGTATGGTAAAAAGTTGTTGCCGCCAACTTTAATTTCAACTGATAAGAACAAAGAAATACAAACGAAGTTAACTTTGTTTACGTACAGTGGAGCAGGATTATCAGAATTTGAAAAAATAGGCTTTATTAGGGTGTTCTTAAAAACAGGCGTTAGAACAGTCAGAAATTTGTAGAGCTATTAAAAACACGCTGTATTTAAAGGGAAAAATTAACAAAAAAAGTAAATTTTCGAAAAATAAGCAGATATGTGTCATAAGAATACAGGTAAAATACAGAAACCGTCGTTTTTCACTAGTTTCTCTTAAGAGAATTTTTCACCAGCTAAATCAATCGTCTCTCTCATAGAAATCCTCCAACCTTATTGGTGAAAACCTGGGACAATCGATTTTTACAAAATTCTCCTCAGGCAAATTTTTCGCCGGCAAAATCATTCACCATAGATAGGAAACGGGTGGCAATCTCCTGGTGACAGGTCCGGATTTTAGGGTAGATCCCAACCAAACCCCTGGACCTTCTGATGAGTCACTATCGACATGTGTGATCGGACGTTTTCTTAATGGAACACAATCCGTCTCTTATTGGCTAAAGCCGGCCGCTTCTGGTCGATTGCTTCCTTCAGACGGTCCAGGTGTTAAAAGAACAGGTCGGAATTAAGAGTTTGGCAATAGGTAGCAGCTCATAGTAGATGATTTCCTATCCATCTTACCAAACACACAGCAAAATATTCCTGAGCATCAATCCTGGACTGGATTCAGTTTGCGCGATTCGATCGTGATCACTTTCACTTCACTGTTCATCATCAGTTGCTATTCAGTTCAAAAGTAGGTCTATTTTGTGGGGTTGAAGCAGTGATTCGCATTCACCCATATTCAAATTTTTCTCACTAAGCTTAGTTCCTCGGCAATCCAAGTAGCGCTCACGTGACTGTTGGACTTGACGATTTCCATTATTTTATAGACACTTTCTACAATTAGCATTTTAGAGCGTGGTTCATCTTTGACATCAAAATTACCGGAACAAAATCGATGAGATCAAAATTCCCATGATTGGCTGTTATAGTATCAGCCACCTAGATTACGTTTTTGCCTTTATCGAAGGACAGTTGTAAAATAGGGTTGATTTTCTCTTCGTTGATACCTAACTTTAATGTGCGTTCAAATAATGTTGAGTCCAACAATCACAAAATTGTCTTATCAATTCGCCATAGACAGGAAACGAATGGCATTTACAAAATTGTCTTATCAATTTTGCAATCACAAAATTGTCTTATCAATTTTGTGAGTGCGAAAACTTAAATTTTTAACGCCATTTAGCGTAACCCAATTGCGCTTATGCGACGTGAAGTACTTATTACTAAAGGCAAATAAAAGATGTCTTCTTACCATACCTTAAATTTGTCGAGAGTATTTGCTGATACGACAGAGGCGCCTCTTCGCAGAACTCTATTCTGTTTAGCTACATTCCATTAAATCGTTATTCTTTTAGCATTTTCTGTTGTCGCCACTATTTGGTCGCTTTATTTTCTATTTTTCCTCTTGCAGTATCATTGCCGATTGCAACTTAAGGAATATGGCAAATCCAGTTCATAATTTTTCAGTGAAAATCGTATCTTTAGTATTTTTAAATAACCGCACCCGCACCTAGTTTAGTCCTTTTTAAGCATATATAAATTGCAGTGGTTTCCTTCCAACAATTAAACACCGTCCAATGTTGCCTTTGGTTATCGAATAAATGACGAAAATAGTAGAATAGTTCTGAAAAATCTCTTTTGTAAAGCTAAATGTAAATGTCTTGCTTAGTTAAGTTTTTTATTCAGGTGGTTCAATTGTTTCATTGGCGACACAGAATCATTGTGGGCCAGTCAAGATCGACCCCTTCCCACTCTTATATCTGTTTTTTAGTTCTGTAATAAATAGACTTATTTGTTATTATTCACTAAAAATCATTAGAACTGAGATGTTCCTTTCCCCGTGTCTGTTAAGTACTATGGTATATTGCTTTCAGTTACTGAATAAATGATAAACTTTTGACGATGAAATTCACATCATCCGAAAGCTGGGTTTGCTACTCTCATGGATTTTCCATAGGTGCTATTGGGCCCTTTCGCACTGCGTCTTTTTCACAGTCTAAATAGCGAGTCATAGGGCAAAATGCCGGAAATGCCATATTCTCATGTATAATCTACCAACTTAGCTCTTCTTCCTACCGAAAGTGAGATTTCTTTAGCATTTTCAGTTATCACGCGCACATTTAAGGCCGGTCTTTCTTACTTTAGTTGGCTAAATTTGTTGAAAAAAACTAAAAAGTAACACTTTTCTAGAGGTATGTTCAGTCCTTGTATAGATAAACTGTTTCCTGCTGCTCATGAAGGTAGGACAAATATTCTTATGAGGTTGTCACGTCCCCCAATGTCCGCAGACTACATTTTCTGACTACTGATTTAGATCATAATCAGTTTTGCTTTCATTATTGTTTGCTCAGTCATATACTAGTATTTCTACAGAATGAAATCAAAATTTATTAAAAACTATATATTGCAACATCTGCCAAAAATATATGCAATTTAGAGTATAATCTAGGTCAAGCTCACACATCTTATCTCCCTAAAATTTGTGGACTCAATATAACTGGAATTTAGAAGAAGTGCCCTCTCCTAAATCCTAATAAGAAATTCTATACATAGATCACATGAAAAAGTATCCATTCGGTTATAAACATGCATAAGGATTTATAGAATGCAACGTGATTTCGGCGTAATTAGGCCGTCGACGATAATGCCCAGAAACATTATAGGCGTTATTTGCGGCTACAGTAGACTATCTCACCAATACGCTAATACTATACACACTTTATTTAGGACTTACATGGCCAAGACTCACTGGCATTATCATCCCACTGTCTTGTCGGGCAAGTCTATACTCCTACACATTAGTTTACGTTCACAGCCAAACAACACCCACTCCAGTGCGCATTTGTTTATTCATACCTGATAGCGAGTATTTCCTCGGTAGCTCATTCATTGTTGGATGGTTGAATGGTTCTTCCATGGCTCAATGGCTGGCTGGCTGGCTGGATGCCTCACTGGTTGGTAGTTCGTGTATATAAATTAGTCTCGTGAGTGTAATTCTATTAAATCAACTGAATTTTTGCAATATGTATTTGCTGCGTTTTCCCTCTTGCTCCTTTATTCGGATTGCGTTTTTCCTTTTGTTTTCTGAAATGAAACAGAGCCGCAACACCAAGAAAATGTATTCCGTTCAGAGGCAATAATTTAGCAAAACGAGCGAACGAAACAAAAAAAAATATAATAAAAAGGGGGCGGAGGGTTGTTTGTTAACGTTATCAAAAACAGAACGCAATGTAACAATGGTGGAACACCATAGATTTGAGGGTGTTTAAATTGGTTTTCTTTGTTGTTGCTGGATTATTATGAAATATTGCAGATCGCTGTTGTTTAAATTGGTTTTTGCCACTGCCAACAAACGACATCAGCAATAACAGAAAAAAGGTAGAACATTTCGATTAGATGGAGTATTTGTGCAAATAAGAGAGATAAATGGAGAAAACATCACCGTATCAGAAACATCTGTGGACATTTGTTATGGATTAGGAATGTTATGTAACTGGAATGGTCTAATTTTGTATCACTTCGTATCGCATCGCATCATGTTGTGTATCGCATAATAATGTAAGCAGGCAATAAGTATTGCTAATCTAATTTATTAATAATTATTGCTGCATTCATAAGCATGTATGAATGTATTTATTAATTCGAGAAACTTGTTTAACCGATGGATATCAAATATGTCTGCAAACAACAATTGATGTTAACTGCCATAATGGCGCCTAAAAGAAAATGTAAAGCTGTTAAAGAATATTCTTTAAGCATTGGAAGTATTTTACCCTCAGCGCTAAAGAGAAATTTGTGATAGTTCGGTGATTCGCCTCAGCTTTGTAACAGTGTTTCTTTTAATAAAATAGAAACAGAACAATAGTTTCTTCCTTCATCCGAAGGAAATTCGATCTATATCATATGACATGGCTAACAGCGTAACATCAGAAGAAGCGCTTAAAGTACAGCTTGAATATACCGGGTTATCTATTTTTGTGTTAGAAAAGTAAAGTTAAATAAAATACACACATAAAGCTATGATTTCGATGAAACTTTCATTTCATTATAATGCTTGGAGATTGTCATTATGTACGAAATACAATGCCATTTAGATGACTGCCACTGGATTGATTGGAGCAGTGGATCCTTTTGAGGTATTTTTCGACTACTTTTTTACACATTTCGGGCGGTATCTCGGCGATAACTTGACAAATGTTGGTTTTCGAATGCTCTAAAATTTGGTGATTGTCCGTGTAAGCAAAGTCTTTGGCGTAGCCCCTTCAAAAAAAAAAAAAAAGTCAAACGGTGTCAAATCGCATTATCTTGGTGGCCAAATGATATCGCCAAAGCGCAAAGTTACGCTTTCTCATGCAACAAAGAAAAATTCGGTCATGTTGTGTGGTCAGTGGCACCGTCCAGTTTATAATCTTCAATTGCAAGCAAAAAAAAAATCAGTCATCGTTCGGCCATAACGGTCAGAATTGAAATTCTGATTATCCTCCACACTTTCACTAACAGTCCACCGTTTCGATTGTTCTTTTGTCTCAGTTCTAAAGTGTGGGACCCATGTCTCATACATGGTTATATCAACGCGAAAATTCGGCTTTATCGCGGTGGAACACCGCCAAACACTTTACTGAAACATCTTCACGGTGCCGTTTTTGCTTTATTGAAAGCAAGCGCGGCACCCATGTAGCGCACAGCTTTCTCAGCTTCGAATCTTCGGTCAATATACGATGTACTATAACACTTTTTGAAAGTCTTATTATTTCAGCTAGTTCACGCACCTTTAGTCGACGATCAATACCATTTTATGCATTTTCTTAACCATGTCTCGCGTGGACATCTCAATTGGTCGACCACTACGGTGTTCATCTTGGCAGCCCATACGGTCCCGTTTAAACTCTGCTACCCAATATTTTACAGTTGTAAATGAAGGAGCAGACTGCCCAGTGCAGAATGTAGCTCGGCTTTAATATTGGTTGCTCTGAGACCTTTCAAAAGGGAATATTGAATTACATAATAGTGACCAATTCTTTCCATGTTTACAAATTCTCTGAAATCGTTTCTTTTTGACAGCTCAAATAAAAATACTAAACAGTGTGGCAAATTGAAACTTAAAACATATGATTTATAAGGTTGCCAATTTCCACCAAAATAATTTTTTTCAAACAACTTGCACCATCTATGTGTCATGTCGGCTAGTTTGTTTTTATTTTTATATACATTTCTAGGTGCTCAATATTTACTTATAATTAATGTCAGTTAATTCCTATAATTACCAATTTCAATGCTAGCCGAAGTAGAAAATAGTAACAATGGAAACCGCTTCCATATCTAATAAAGTTTAATTGAAAGCACTTTGTTTGCCAACTATGACATTCTGGCCAAGCTAGATAAATCTCATTTCCATCAGGACTTTACTTCGTGGTAGCTGATTAAACTCACATATAAAATACCACTGATTTTGTTTCAGATCGGAGATGTATACCAATGATAAAACGATATATCTGTGGTCACAACCCGTAACAGCCTAACTCGAGTTAGGACACAATTGAGTTATTAGCACCATCGTATTCAGCGTATCTAAATTTATTTGCTCTAAATTTTTCATGTTTGTATCTCTTCTAGGAAGGCAATTAATCCTAAAAAACCTAATAGCTTAAGTTATTTTTCTAAATGACTGTTTTGGCATAACTGCCTAAGTTAATTTAGGATTACAACAAATATAAACATTATTTTTTCATCATTGCCTAAATCAACTTAAGTTTAAACTTTATGAATTCTTATATAGGAATAACAACCTAACTCAACATGAGAGATCGAATCTGAAATATTTTGACATAGAATAATAATTTATGTCAATTTAGGTGCACTTAAAGGTTTTTATTTAATCTGGAATAAAAGCTTACCTCAACTTGGACTTTTTGACTTTCTTTCGTTCAACAATTCATAAGAGCCTAAGTGTCTTTTTCGATAATATCTTTTGACTGCGAGAATAAACAACTATTTTTTGTTAACAACTAAGTAAAGAAATTCGCAAAGTTTTCCAAAAAACACCTTCTCCTGATTTTCAGTGAAGATTCAAAACTTTAAACTCCTGTACTGAAAATATTGAAAAACAGACTTAGGCTGTTGTGGGTTGTGACCACAGATATATCATAACAAGTGATGATTTATACTGGTCATTTCTTGCCAGGGTGTATTAACTTCCTTTTCATTAAGTCGTACCTCCAGAGTAGTGATGAAGTCGCACCCTCGCTCGTACCAATGTGTCTACAATGTTCATTATTTTGACTAAAATGATTAAATAAAAGTAAAATTTCATTTAAATCCCGAAACGCAGTTCTTAAAGCTTTATTACTACTAGAAAAGAAAGGACCTGGATATTTATATTTGACGAATATGTATAAATAATTAGTGTTCTCAGCTAGATATTGTATTGGTTAAACTAATCCAGAAAGAAAAATTTTTTGTTGATATCAAACGCTGAGAAACAAAGTTATTGCCTAAAATTGTTCTGTAAGCTTTTTAGAAACTGCAGAGCAATTCAGTTACCATCGACTAACCAACGCAAATATGTGTTGACCGTTTAATATTTTTTTAGTTTGAGTAGACAACCAGATTTATGTCTTATTGTATTCAATTTATAGCTCTCATGCACATCAAAATTCATCAACTATTTTGGTCGGGCCGCATTGCGCACATGTACTCAAGTTCTCTAGCACGAAAAGTCTTTGACATCGAAATCGATGAGCGACTTAGAAGAGGGTAAAAAAAATCTGTTGGTAGGTCAAGACTTTGGAACGCTTCGGATTTTTTGCTTCTTGCGCCGTATAATAAACAAGAATGTCTGTTGAAGCATTCATCTAATCAAACAAGTAATTAGCAGGATCTTAAATATTAATTTCTTATTTCCAAAAAATTTTTTGTGTTAAAAAGTTAAGCAGGAATTACACGGCTATATTCAGTAGTTCGCAATGAAACTTCTATTATATTAGATTATTTATCCGAACACAATTTTGCTAAGATGAAGTAGACAACATACAATCCCTACAATATCGCAAAGTACTTTAGAGCCTAGCAAACCATATCGAATTTAGCTCGAAACTCTTCATGATTTTAAATAGAATAGCGTGTAACGGTGCTTATTGGGCACCTAACAAGGAATGTTTTTGACCAATACCGTCAGCCGTTAAAACAATCTTTTAGAGGGTCCACTCTCTTCCTTGTTAAGTTTGAATAAATGCAAATCTATATCTATCAGCATTTGATGGCAATAAAATATAAGCATTTAATTTTATCACAGAATATGATATCGTATGTGCCTTAAACTTACTTGTGTCGAATAAAATATATCTTGAACTGAGAACAACATTACATTTCCTTGGAGATGGAACATTTCTTTACAACTACTGCATACGTGATATTGCTAAATATTGCACAAAATTGCTTGGAATTTTTCTGAAAGAAATATTTTCTTATAAACGAACTGTTTTAATTTGAGCACCCAAAAAAAAAGGTACGGAATGATTCTAATAACACATTTAAAATGGTTGTGCATATTCATTAAAACGTGCCAGGAATAATGATTTGATTTCATTTTCGACTACGTTCAGCCAACAGAAACGGCCCATATTCAAAGCCCCCGACCCATTGGACACCTCATGCCGCCCATATAGTTTCGTATTGCGTACTCTATTCATATTTTAGGAAATCTTTGCGAACGTTGCCGTTGGCGTTCATAGAAATATGCGAAAAAAGTTTGTATGTGCCTGTATTGCCAATCTATGATGGCTGTGGCGCTGATATTTGGCATGGTAGATTTTCTTTGCCATTTTGTAAAGTTTGTTTTTATTGCATACATAAGCAATTTAACATTTCCGTTTCCGTTCAAGACATCCCATTTCCCCGGGATACGTACACATATTATAACAAATGACACATTCACACACCCAAACACTTACACTTCCTTGCATGTTTAGAAAAGGCGATGGAGCAATGTGCTTAATACTTTCGTATGCACATACACAAAAGCAGATACAAGACACATCTACTATGTACTCAGGCATTAAACACGCACATATGTGTATGTCATAAATATCATAAAGCCTTAAGGATATGAGTAAGAGGACGGATGTGTATGTATTTTGCACGCTTATTATTATAATCCGTATATATGATATTGGCTGCTTGGATCCTTTCTCGTGTGAGTTTGCGTTCATTTTCCTTCTGAATTAATTAAATTTAATTAAAGATTTTTCGCAATCTTTTCTTAAAACGTGTTTGCACTGCAATGAGTTCCTTTTCCCTTACAGTTTCATTCCTAGTGGGGTTTATTTGTTTTATTAGTAGTATTGCAACTTATCAATTGGATTATGGTCATAATTATTAGAATTTCATATGTGGTGACATTATGTGCAAATGAGAAAAAATATCATGAAATCAATTTGTGGATATTAATTCTTGTCATGTGTAAAGAAGGGTGAATAAAGCATGTAATTGTCAACATAATGTAATTTTAGGACTTTGCATCGGAAAGGAATTTAATGCATAAAATTAAAGACACATATCAGTTCGAGATATCAGATGTTTCGGATTTGTTTCTGGAATATTATTAAAAATAATAATAAAGAATAAAGATCAAAATAAATGACAGGGTAGCGCTTCTTTTCAGCAATATGAAGTTGATTGCAAGAAGTTACAAAAGTTGATTGTAACGATTGCTACTGGAAGTATATAAATCATTGAGATCATTTTATAGGGAACCACAAAACGTTGGGATAGAATACTAGAATATAAAATAACATTTTAACTGCAAGAAAAAATTAATAGCTTAAAAATCGAGACTATAGCGGAAGAAGAGAAAAAATGTAGGCCAAACACCCGTAAATACGGGAGCGTTCCCAAAACACGCCGATCTTTTCTTTGTTAGGTCGGCGTGTTTTGGGAGCTAAATTTGGCGAATAAGGTGCGTGATGAAGCAATTCGAACTTAATTTATTAATTTTGACCATCGCAATAGTGAATATGTGAACTGGAGCATTGTTTTGAAGAAACAGCACAATCTTTTTCGTCAAATGCGGCCTTTTTTCCATACCTTCACCACCTAAAGCTGCAATAAATTTGTATAATATTCATTGTTGCTGCTTTTTACTTTCTGACTCAATGAAAATAACCCCATACGCATCCCAAAAAACAGACGCCATGACTTTGCCTGCAAATGGAACCATCTTCAGCTTCTTTGGACACGATTCTTCTATTCCAGTCCACTGGTTTGACTGTATCTTTGTTTCCGGTGTGAATTGGTGAACCCATGTCTCATTCGTGGTTATAAATTGCCGCAAAAATTAGACTTTATTGTGGTAAAACAACGCCAAATACTCTACTGAAATATTTTCACGACGCTGTTTTTGCTCTATTGAAAGCGAGCGCGACACCCATTTTGCGCACAATTTTCTCTTCTTCAAATCTCCAGCCAATATACGATGTATAACATATTTTTAAATGCCTATTATTTTAGAGAGCTCTCGCAGCTTCAGCTGACGATAATCCAATACCATCTTGTGGACTTTCTTAGCCATGTCTGGCTTTGTTCCTCAATTGGTCAACCACTTCTTCGTCTTGGTCTTGGCAGCTCGTACGGCCTTGTTTAAACTCTACTAACCAATATTTTACAGCCGTTAATAAAGGAGTAGACTCCTCCAGGGTAGAATCTAGCTCGGCTTTAAAATTGGTTGGACTGAAATCTTTCAAATGGAAATATTAAATTACATAACAGTGACCAATTTTTTTCATGTTTTCGTATTCGCTGAGATTGTTTATTTTTTGGTAAGTTGCCTACAAAAATATTAAACAACATTTTATAAGGTTGCCATCTTTCACTAAAATAATTTTTTCCAAACTACTGGCACCATCTATAGGTTGGCTAATTTTGGGACCGCCGTAAGTTGGAGTTCAGTCAAGTATGTACATCGTTGGCAATTTAGGATAAATTACATTGTTTAACATACGTATTCGGATGTTCCAGTAATACACTTACTAAATTTGGTTTTACTACGAGTATTTTGTATTTTAACATTACATTTCCAGTAAATTTTATCTTCTCCTCTTGTTCATCTCATCAGCTTCATTACATATCCGATTAATTTTACGGTAAAAGGTAGTGGCTCTCCACTTTAAATTTTGCCGCATCCAATAATTTACTAATTGATGCACAACTGTTGAACGTAAAACGTAGAAAGTTAGGACAACTCTTACGTGTTGCCCACTTAATATATGGCCTTTAGTACATTTTTATTATCTTAGTCATTACTAAGTAAATATTCGCACTTTTATGTATATATATCAATGAACATTTCGGGAGTAACTGTAGCTTACAGAATGGCAGAAAATTGAGAAAAAAAAAACCTACCACTGTAGTGGTCCCCGCCAGAAGTTGACAAAAAGTAGTCAGTTTTGTTTAAAATGAGAAGAAATTGGATAGAATTACATGGAAATATAGTTCTGTAGGTATCCAGTGAGGTATACCGTGATATACTATTTAAACCGTTTCTAAGCGATACCGCGAAAGATTTTCAGCGATTTTTTTTCGGACATTAATCCGCGTTCTGAAAGCGGTTTTCAAATTTGGTTTTGAGCACAGGTTCGTAAAACATGATGGAAATATACACGGGAGAACAGGTCCAATTTTTGAACTGTTTTAAAATGTTAGCTTGAAATTTGTTTGCACAAAATATTAGTAATTTAAATGTGCTTACAGTGAATACCTGATATAGGAAACAACAAAAATCACAACAAAATTTTATAATCGCATTAATTTCATCTAAGAAAAACGTTTTAATTTCCAAGAAGCACAATATAATATTTTCTACCATGTGCCCACCAGTCTTAAAGGTGCATTTTTATCGATAAACGTTGTGCCAATAACTTTTCTGGAATTTCCTGGTATTTGTGGTAACCACCTCTGTTATCGTTTTTCTACAATCATTTTTCAAAGCAAGCATGCATGCGACTCATTAAATTTTAACCGAATATAACGGCAGTGACCTAACCATTCCAGCATAAAACCATTTATCGCGATATACAGAGTAATATCATTACATTAAGAAACTCAAATAACTTCTTTTCCACTTCATAACAATTATTATTTTTATTAATTTTAAAAAATATATTTCTATTCAGTCTTATTAATGATTTTTGAAATAAATTGAATTTTAATAACCCATCTGGATATAAAATCACTGTCTGGAGGTTGCAGCGGGTATTGCTTCAATCATCGTTCAAATTCACTCCCTTAAATCATTCAAATTTGTTGGTTTTGTTTTGTAACCTTCCTGTTTGCAACGATTATACAAGGGAAAATCATATGTTGTAAGAGCGAGAGAACTCAAAATGTGGATTTTCTTCAAATCAGATTATTGAAGATTTTTCGCGTTAGTTCGGCCATAACAAATTGTCAAATTATACTATCTATTTGAAACTATATGGAGCAGAAGGGTATTCCTTGTCGCTATAGTTCTCGAAACAAAAACCCTTTTAGAATCTTTAAGTAACATCTTAATAATAAAGAGAATTCACTATGATTCTCAAAATTGAGTATTTTTGCCTACTCCTAAATCAGTTTCATATTAATATTGTGTAACGAGAAAATACAGTTGCTCTCTAATTATCTTGGATGTCTAAAGTATCAAAAGCCATGAACTTTGAACTGAATGTTTCATATCTAAGATCTAGCTGATGGTAATTTTAGATCAAGTGAGGAAATGTTACATTTTCAAATATTCAAAATAAAACTTCAAAAATTCTTAGCTTTCCATTATACCATTATATACCTTCAATCCTCGGGATGAAAGTATAAGAGTGGAGAAGTTTTAAACAAAAACTCAGCAAGATGTGGATTTGTTTAATGCAACAAAACTTACTAACATCCTTTAAAATAAGATAATGTTTTGAATGACAACTCTTTTGTCGCAAAAATAGTTTAGTGTTACATTTACATTTGTGTGTTTTTTTTTTTTGTTCATTATAATATAAATCTGTTCTATTTGGAGAAATCAATCAACTGACTTTCCAAAATACAAATATTTAAAAAAATTCAATTCACAAGAAATTTCATTAAGTTTAGGATATCTTAAGAATCGAATATCATCAGATTTTCTTAAATTTCGCAGAAACCAATTTGAGACCATCAAGTACAAAAATTTCAGTCAGGTGAACTATCGACTTACCTTTACCTTTATACAATGAGAGGTGTCAGAGGGCATATAGTACATTGTTACTTTCTTATTAAGAAGATTCTGAATTGAAGAACAATATAGAGAAGTGAGTTATATCTTATTGGTCTTAGCTATTATAACTTTCTGCCGCCTGAAACCCTCCTTAATATGTCAATTACCCCAAGGGGAGGGCAAAGCAGTCAACATTTGACCACAGAAATTAGCTTTCAAAGAGTCTGATGAGTGCCAATTTGTACAGAATTGTGCAACCGAATGAAATATATGAATCTAGGAATATGTGTATGAGTGAAATTAGATCACTTCTATGGGGCCACCAGAAATGTCTTTTTATATAATTTACAAAAATTAAAGTTTCTGCAGTCCACGAATTAGGGATTAGAGAGATTAGAATTAAGCTCAACAAACACATATGTTCAAAATTAGACTCAATCCTGTGCAACAGCTTGAACGAGTTGAAGTTAAAGTTGTAATGGGATTAATCAGCTATTTTTATGAGAGGTATCGCGAGGAACGAGGATACTTGGTCGATTTTTGACTAGCTTTCCCACGAATTATAACTCAAGGCAACTCATTGGATAAAAATCCAGGTTATTGCTGACTGCTAATTAGAAATTACGGAGGAAATATTAATTTTAGCAAAATCGGATAATATGTATGGGAGTTACTAGAAGGTATCGTTAATTTTTTGGCAAAATATTGCTCTATGCCAAGTTCTAAGAACTTTCATAAAGATTCATGGCAGTTATCGTGCCTACTATCCAACCAAGCAGCCAGCCGGAGAGGCTGGCTTTGCTTAATCTACTAAGAAGCTGTGGAACACGTTTTGTGAAAATATATTATATTTGATACTTTAAACGCTTCATTCTCATCAAATTGATCGTATTATTCCTTTGCATGAGGATATAAAAACGTTCGCAGATTTATTATAAGGGAAATAAAATCATTATGTTTGCATCTCTCTTTCTGTTATATATTTTTCACCTTTATGAATTTTGTTTATGAAACGAGCATATAGAGTCTTGTTTATAATAATACACTATAGTTTTTATAGATTTAATATTTAATATTTTTATAGTTGTCATATTTGCCAAATGTTTTGCCCTTCTGCAAAAAGACACCTGAAAAATTACAGTCTGTATTAAATAAAATTTTGAGTCTATCATAGATGGCAACCTTATGACGACTTATTTAAAACAATTTAGAAAATTTTTTTATTTGATACAGGATGGTGAACGAATTACACAAAACGTAATTTTTTTCTGTGCGAGTAATCGGCTTATTTTTTTTTTTTTTTTTTTTTTTTTGGCAGCCCAGCAAAAGAAATGCTTCCGAGGAAGCTAAAATTCATCGCAATTTTTAGAACAATGTGGCGAAAATTTGCTTAATCACCAATAAATTTAGCATACGCTTATCATAGAAAGGAAGCAGTTTTTTATGGTGTATCTTCTGCATATATTCATGAGAGTTATTACGGTTATTGCATTTCGGTGCAATTTTTTATTTGACCACAAAAATTTTGCTTTTGAATTAGAGTTTTCAGACCGAAAATAGACCGTAAAATAGCATTAAATAACAGCATTTAAATGTAATTCATTCTAGTAAGAACTACCGAATTTGTTTAGATTTAGAAGCGGTGTAAAAATGCCTTCTTGGTAAAGATAAATATGTTTATATTGCGCTATTGGAAGTGATGAAAATGCTATTCTTTTTGAATGACTTCCAGTTTTTTTTTCCTGGAAAGTTACTATTTAGATTTATTAAAATGAATGAGGATTTGGATAGTGCACCGGCGACATGCTTTGCAGTCCTTCATATTCATTCAAAGGAAATTTAAGCGGAAGTTTGGTGGCATGCTCTCGAGAAAAAGAACCATTATGAGATGGGTAAATATGTTTGCCGAATCTGAAAGCATGGCAAGAAGACCGTACCATTGAGGTCTCGATGTTTGAGTGTAAGACACAATCACGGCTGTAGCATCGTTAGTTCAGGCAAATCCAAGCGTTTCAACTCCAAACTTATCGGCGCAAAATGGAGTTAGCAGAAAGTCATTACAACGGATGCTTCATGATGACTTAAATTTACTTCCGTACAAAGTCCAAATTAAAAGCAAGTTAAACCCTTCGGATTTGCTTATTCGCCTGGAATTTTGCCAAAAAAAAGATGGAAATGGCCGAAGAAGACAACAACTTAATAAACTGTTTGTTTGTGTCCGATGAGGCCCATTGTGCTCTAAAAGCAGTAAAAAAGCAAAATTGCAGTATATGGAGTGAATCCGTTATTGAAGGAGTTGTTTGTACCCTGAACTACCTCTCCGTTTCAACAGCTTTTGATTCCAGTAAGGCCAAGCAACAGCACGCATAGCCACACCGGTTATGGTGGAGATCCAAAGGAGTTTCCCAAAAAAATTATTTAATATTCAGAAACTCCATTTTCCGCTGGCCCCAAGTTCACCTGACCTGACTGCACTAGACTTCTTTTTTAGGGGTTATGTCAAGCATGCAGTGTAAAAAATAAAACAAAGGAATTTGATTGAATTGAAGCTGTCCATTAAAATAATCATTGAAGCGATATCAACTTCAAACTTTCAGGGCGCAATGAATAATTTTCTGATTAGGTTTCGCATATGCATGAATATAAAACCAATTTATGAATTAGTTATATGAAATAAAATTGAATTTTCTATACAATAAAAAAGTTAAATAAATTAAATATATTGAATAGAAAAAAAAAGTTATTTGAATTTCTTACTGTAACACATTTAATGTGGCACCCTGTATTATATAATCTAACTGCTAAACAGTATAAAAATAACAGTTTTTATTACATGTGTATCTTTGATATAAACATATTTCTGTCCTCATCTTGAGGGACGTCATTCGTGTTGAGCACTTTAAGTTATATTTTTATAAAGTTATAAAAAAGTACAGTACAGAAATTTCAATCTGGTGAACTGGCTTATGCATTCTTTCACCCATGCTTTTGCATGGCAAAACATAAAGTTGTTACTGAAAAATGATATAAATTAAGCCACAACGAAACAAGTTAAATTATAATTTACTAAAGTCTTCCGCTTAGAAGTTATAGAGGTACAATACATTTTATGCAGAATCGAAATTTGTGTATGTGGTATCGGAACCGTCATTGCAATGGAGGCTGTACTCATTCGCATGCTTAATTATATTAAATTTAATGCAATTGAATGAAAGATCCAAACCTCGGAATATGGGTTACTCTCCCAATTTGTTCACTCTGTACCAAGCTTTACAATACGATAAAATTCACGATAGTCTACGAATTTCGGTTGACTGGCTATTTTATATGAGAGGTGCTCTGTGCGGCAACGCCTCTTATATTCATCCTCAAAACAAGGTTTTTCAAGCACACGATGTGTGCATAGTTGGACTAAAATCAGGCTTTCGGGCTTAAAAGAAGAGTGGTTATTTGATCGATTTTCCATAGGCTTTAACAAGTATTATAGATCAATACAATGGACACAAAAATGAGTAAAATGCAGCCTTCTTATTAAAAACAATATAGGGGAGACTGATCTTTATCCACTTTCATTCTCCGTCTGTTCCTAGCAAGCGCTTAACGTGCACCAATTTGACTAAATTTAGAGCAGCTGAATAAAAGATAACGACCTAAGAAAAAATAGTTAATACGGGGACGTCTGAAGGAACACAGTAAATCGGTCGATTTTTTTTTTTTTAATTTTACCACACTTTATAAATCAATATATTGGACACAAATTTAGGTCACTGCAGCCCACGAGTTACGAGGAAAACTGCATTTGCTCAAATCAGCAATTTGGTGTGAGATGTGTCAGAATAGACAGGTCTATATAGTCAACTACGATCAGACAAAATATTAGGCTGTACCAATTTCTTAGAGGTTTCATAAAGATGTACGACAGTTAATGCGTCTAACACCCACCCAACCTGCCAGACAGATAAACAGGTGCAGTTGACTTAAAAAATCGTGAAACACATTTGACAAAGAGACAACTAGTACTAAATTTTAAAAAAGTTAGAAAAAAAGATCATAGTTCGAGTTGTCTTCCACTGGATGAGTTCGCCCCAATAGCGAGATATAGCATAATAGACAGTTTATCGCAATGTAAGTTGGCGTAATGAAGACACCTTCTTATTACACAGAATACATCAAATTCTGTGAACTAGGATGGCATTCTATAGTGTAAAATATATTAATTTACTAAGAGGTTTTCCAATTTTGAGTATGGATCTTTCAACAACCGAAGAACGCGTAAAAGTAGTTAAAACAACAAAAGTGGTGATTCAAACGTAGGCTTTCAATCGAACAACATTTTCTTCACCAATGAAGCTCATTCCTCACTTGGTGGTTACGCCAACAAGCGAAATTGTTACATACGGGGCTTGGAAAATCCAGAAGTGATTGTGGAAAGCCACTGCATCCGGAAAATTCCATTACAAATTACATGAGTTGGGATAGCTCTTTCTGGCTTGTATCCAACCAAACTTTATGTTGGTTTCAAGTAAATGATAAATGGTAAAAATGTTGAACAATTTTAAAAAGTTGTAATGTCCTTGAAATGATTTAGACTTTCCACTTTTTCTTACCTGCCAAATGTTGCCCATTTCCAGCTTAATCTGCCCACAAATATGCGATATATTTGTGCTAAATTTAAACATCCTATGGATGGACTTTTACGGCGATCAGATATTTATATGTTATATATATTTATAACCGTTATTTTCAAATTTCGTGAGTTACGTATATTCGTAACTTATGTTGATGCACATGTCTGTTATATATGTTGACAATATCAGCCATTTTGGATTGTCACTTTGTTTTTGACAGATAAAAATGTTAGTCGTGTTTTGGTGAGCTCTTCGATTTTTTGCTATTCGAAAAAATTATCGATCAAAGAAACTGTATTAAGTTTTGTGTAAAAAATGAAATAAAATGTGCAAGGACATTTGAAATGTTGACTGTAGCGTTTGGCGAGTCCATTGAGCAGAGCACAAGTTCAATTGTTGTATAACCGGTTTAAGGAAGGCCGAGAAGATGTCAATGACGATGCTCGTATAGGTCGCCCAAGCACGTCAACAACCGATAAAAACATTGAAGCAGTGAAGAAAATGATTTTGGATAATCGTCGAATTACTATTATGAGGTTGCTGATGACGTTGGCATATCGTTCGGCTCATGCCAAGCAGTTTTCACGGATGTTTTAGGCATGAAACGTGCGGCAGCGAAGATTGTTCCAAAATTGCTAAATTTTGAGCAAAAACGACGTCTCGTGGACGTCGCTCAGGAGCTGTTGAACGTCATCAACGACAATCCAGATTACCTCAAAAAGGAAAGCCCAATCATCATCAATCCCTCCCAAAGCCCAATCATCCCAATGGAAGCGTCCAGAGGTGCCAAGACCGAAAAAGCACGTCAAGTTCGGTGAAGTGTGAAGGTTTTTCTCACTGTTTTCTTCGATTGCAATGGCGTGGTGCATCATGAATTCTTGCCACAAGGTCGTATGGCCAATAAGGAATACTGCCTTGAAGTTATGCGCCGTTTGCGCGAAGCAATTCGTCAGAAACGCACAGAATTGTGGAAACACCAATCATGGATTTTGCACCAAGATAACGCACCAGCTTACACATCGATGCTTGTGCGTGAGTTTTTGGCCAAAACCAAAACCGCAATCATGGCTCAAACACCATATTCATCGGACTTGGCCCCCGCTGACTTTTTCCTCTTCCCAAAACTGAAGACACCGATGAAACGAAGGCGTTTCGCTACGATTGAGGGGATAAATGAAAAATCGAAACAGCAGCTGTTGGCGATACCAAAAAGCGCGTTTTAGAAGTGTTTCGAGGATTGGAAAACACGCTGGCATAAGTGTATAATATCTGAAGGGGTTTACTTTGAAGGGGACAAGATAGTTATTGATGAATAAATAAATACTTTTTGAAAAAATTGAAAATAACGGTGATTTTTTCATCACACCTCGTATAAGTATTTTTATTTGTATCAAATGGCGGTGGGTGTGGAAACAAAAATCAATAATATATTAGCAATTTTTTTTCAAATATACTCATAAACATAGCGATGTGTTTCTCGGTGTAAGTTTAAACTACCAGAATTTAATTTTATTTAAATCTGATTGCTTTGATTTGAGCTTTAGCTTATTTGAATTTTAATTCAAAATTAAATCTAATGTTGCTTCAATTTCTCTATGGTAACATCACCGGAAATTAAACTTGGATTGAAGATTTTTTGTGTATACCATTTTCAAACGACACATATTTATTTGCAGTTGAAATGTAATGAACATATTTGTGTAAGAAAATAATTTTGTATAATATGTTGTGTTTTAAGGAACAACAAGTTTCTAAGACGTAACTTCAGTGGCATATGTGTTCCTCCTCTTCAATCACCAAGGGTAGAAAGGAAAAACCCGTAATGCTATATCACTTGTTTCATGCTTCATTAAATTGGTATTTTTATGTTAATGTTAAAGGAATATACTAATTTATGGCAATGCTGTCAGCATAAGAGCAGAACAGAGGACAATCAGACTAGACCAAAAAAGAAATATTTTGACATTTTAAACAAAACCTTAGAAAATTATTTAAATTTATTCGCGTGACTTGTTCACTCAAATCGGATTTAGTCTCCTCCCCTCGTTCTATCGTATCCAACAAATTACAGATGTTTGCACGTCTCTCAGTTACCATAGCTAAAGCCCTGCATCGCCGACATCAGCATCATCATCGTTGCCACGGCTGCCATTCATCTGCTGCAACTGATGCTGACAGGACCCAAAAATATATATTACATCTAAGTGTATGTGTGTGTGTAGTATGAATTTGCATTTTGTCGCTTTGTTATTTATTTGAAGTTATGAAAATCCCGACAATAGCCACGGACCAGTGTTCTGGTAACAGCCGTTTTAAATGTCTTCTATTTCCCATTTTCCTCTCGGTTCGATGGCTGAGTCTTTGGGGAGAAAGCGGTATACGTGTATTTGTTATATTTAATTGAAACATAATTTTGCATAAATTTCAATCTCGAACGCACCCCGTTTTCCCCTAATGCGTACAACTCACCTTCCTTATCACCCCCTCGACCAGACGCAAAGCCTCTTGCCATTAGTGCAAAAAGGGGTGTTTTAACAATCCACACAAAAACAACAAACACAGAACGTCTCTCTACATATTCGCGCCCATTTGTTGTCACCATGGCCATGTTTTGTTCATTATTCTCGTAAGTTCCCGCATCGGGGCGAGTTGCTAGAACTTCAGTGCGTCAGTAGATGTGCAAATTGGAAAAGGGTCGTTTGCTGCAGATGAACCCATTAAACCCTGCCATGGTATACATGTGTCTGATGTGTATCTTTTCCCATATATTTGCTGCTAGTGTTGTCGCTGCTATTACCGTCATTCAATATCATTGCCAATGCACAGGTTGCTGCTGCTGTTCTCTCGTTTTCTGTTTCTTTTTTGCCATTTTGCAAAACATTTTCCTTTTTTTGCGAAAAATCTTATTCCCTGCTGTGTGTTTCTGCACCATCATAAATTATTTAAACAGCCAAAAATAATA
>JAHXMU010000118.1:0-18846 GCA_019455685.1 Philornis downsi | reverse complement strand
TTAACACAACATAATTCTAATTTAAATAATAAATTAAGGCAAACGCAAACAGTTACATTTTCATAAGTATCACTTGGAGAAGTTTTAACGCAGTTAGACCCAACATTGAATGGAAGAAAACAATGCAATTTGTTTATTATTTTGTTGTTGTTGTTAAATTTTTATTAAGATCTTTAAGTAATTCCAGTTTATTTATTATTCATTTCTTTTTGTTTGTGGGATTTTAGTTTAGTCGTTTTTCTTTTTATCGAAATATATTAAGTTTAAGAATATTTCATTGGGATTTCGTTTTGTTTTACGATATTACATAATCGTACGTATCTATGTTGGTGTATGTATATCTATATATATGTATGTATATATAGTAAGTAATTTGTTTGTTTGTGTTTGTATGTATAATGCAAGTTAGTATGCCGTTTTGGGAGTTTTGCTTTATATATTTGGGTATATTGTTCAAAGAATACGTATATTGAGTGAGATTTCATTCAACATTTCAATCTGCTTTCGGAGGATTTACTCTTCTTCATAGGGGGAAATTATATTTAAGTAGGTTTCGTTAATGTTTTATAAGGATATAGCTACCTTATTATGCAAAATATATGTTAGGTTACTTATCTTTCATTTTTCTTTAATTTTAAATATTTCGTTTGTTGTTTATATTTCATATTCACTCACATTTCTATGTACGTATTTATGTGTGGATTTTCTTGTTTTCTATTTAATGGTTTCATTTATCATTTAAATGTAACGGAAGTATTTATGTTGTTTATCTTGTTTACTATTTGGTAATAATAATTTACAATACAATTCCTAAAATCTAATACGTATTTTGAGATTGTTTTTCATTATGTTTTGGATGTGTGTTTTCTCTGTTTATCGTGGCTTTAACTCTTTTTAACTTATGTTTGAAAGCCATATCTCTTAACAATTTGTTTTTGATTTTTTATAATTATTATTTTTTTTTTTTTTTTGTATTTTTATAATTTTCACTTTTATTTGTATTTAGTTTATTTTTTTTAAAGCATTTAGCGTGTACATTAATTAATGTTTTTGGGTTTTTGTTTTTTATTTTTAATACGAAATATTAAACTAAGTTTTTTCTGTTTATCCTTTGAATTGTTGAAAATTAACTTTGAGTCACTGGCAAACGACATTATATTTTACGTATTTTTTGTTTGTTTTGTTTTCGCAATGATGATTATGTTTATGTGTATGTAACATACCAAATATTTATGCATTTGTTGTTGTTTTATGCATTCGTCGGGGAAGAAAATTAAATCTTGTCAGTAAACAAACGTGAGTTTTTTGTTTTGGATAACGAAATGGATATGAGGTGATTTTAAGAGGACTTATTTCTGTGAAATCGATTGACACTCAATTCTCCTACTCTTAGGTAATAACTGAAAATCAGAAAAGCTTTCGAAATGAAAAGTCGAAAAGTTTTTTCAGCATCAAAGACATATTCTGAATTTTAGACGTTAACTGAGGGATACAAATCATACGCTGTAGTAAAAAAAATTAAAATCAGAAGAGCTTTCGGAATGAAAATGTGAAAAGCTCTTTGTCAGTGAAAAGTTTCTTTCAGCTTCGACGTCAGTTTTTCTACTAATTTACAGTTGGGATGACCCTGTACTTTTCCCATCTGCCAATTGGGGGAAATCATCATAACCATCATGAAATAATTAGTAGTCCACGAGGGTTTTACGTGAGTCTCGCCTTGAAGGCCTTACACACGGTGTGCGACACACTGGGCATATTATAATGCGATTACCAACGCCCTCCAGGGACAGCCAAGTAAAACTTGGACTATCTAGAAAAAGAGGCTGACAATTTTGGCACTACCGCATATTGTCAATCCTTTCTTCCCAGCCAGGAGATACCAAATTGATTATGCTAGTATAGAACATAATTTCCATTGGCGGAGGTGAGGCTTACCTTAAATAATTAGTGGTGAAAAAATACGCAGCTTCAAATCGTCTGAACTCTCAAAATCTGGTACACTTAACAAAATTTGGAAAATCATTAACAACTTATACGGCTGTAAAACTGTAATTCCTTACAGAAAAGAGATTTGAAAAATCTTTAAAAATAAGAAAACTTCAAAATTTTTTGTGAGGCAAGAATATTGAATTTGAAAATGCAGAATTGGGGCCAAACTTAACGATGAAACCACAGCAACTATAGTCGGAACAACAGCTTCCATATTTCTAACGATGAAATCACAGCAACTATAGTCGGAACAACAGCTTCCATATTCCTCATTGTTATTATTAGTATCAATTTCAAATTCAACTGAGCATCCTGTAGATCTACAATCGAATGTCAGAACGTCTCTATTTTTCTACACAAATTTTTGTGTTAATTTTAATTCCAGATTTATAAACTCCAAACGTTTTATGAGCTAAACTAATATGTACATGGAAGGAAATGGGTCGTCTTTATGATTTATAATAGCATAACAATGTGTCTTTAGCTATAATAGCAGATAAACATGGAGAGGCGATATGAAAATAGTGAGGCATTAGAACAGAAAATGTAGTTATACTGTTGTTTATTACATACTCAACATCATTTAACAAAACAAAATATTAGATATCGTTTTAAATTAACAAAATCGCTTGCCTAATTAACGATCTAAACGATTTTCAAGCAATTCAGAAATCAATAATAAGAATTAATACATTTGTAAATTTGTGCTTTTTCTGTACATTGGAATCAATTAACATTACATCCCCTAAAAAGATGAAATAAAACCGAACAAATTTAATAATTTTATTGAGGAATTGAACCTTTCCAAAGAAAATCACATCTGAAAAACATTGAAGCAAACACTATTGACAAAAAGCCAAGCTACTAATCTTTTTAAGGAAAAAACAAAAATAAATTCCTTTCCATTCCATAGACGGGATATAGAAGAACTTCTCATGTTCTGTCAGCTTACTGGCACTCTAGTTTTAGCTAGGACCAATTGTTTAATGACTGTTTCGAACGTCAGAATGAGAAATTTTGTCGATTACTCGACTACTCAAAGCGTTCATCAGATTCGTTGAGTTGACCGTTGCTCAAAGAGAGATCTGATGATTGTATCTGATTGGTTAATTTTTTAGAATGCTTAAACTGTGCTACATATTTTGTAATATATTTACCAATGAGTATGTTGTACATACATTTGATTTTTGATTAAAATGTTTCATTGAAGGTGACAAAACGTTGTTCAAAAACATTTTTGGAAACATTTAAATGTTTAATACAAAAATGTTGGTGTACATTTTCTATGTGTGCAGAAAATACAATTAAGATCCTTTTTATTGAATAAAAAGTAAAAATTCTGTATTCCTTACTTGTTCTGAATTTTTGTCTGAGTTTACACAAAAAGCGTCTTAACACAAAAAAATTCCATATACTTTATTTATTGGATGATGAAGTATCATAAAATTGAATTGAGTTATATATAAGGATTACCCGCTATTAACGGCAGCATGATTACATTTCTCTATAGCAACAGGTTCATCAACAAGTTGCTGATTAGAATATACAAATATATCTACGGACTTTGAACAGGTCCATATGCGAATCATATTCTTTCCTCTAAAAGTGTTGTGCCAGGACATATATCAACGTTTTCTTGTAAAACCTCATGAAAAATTATTTTAACTCAATGTTGGCAAGCATCTTTTAATTGTCTGAATGTTTAGGTCACAACATTATTTGATCAGAACAAAGTGCAAGAAATTTTTGACAATAATTTGGACCCAAATAGGAGAAATATCTGCAAAAAATTTGATTTGAAGTTTCACCTTCTGTTAATGAATAATAATTTATAATAATTGAAAGGCTTACAATAGCATAGATACTATTAAAGATTAGAATTATCATTTGAATGATAGAAATCATTTTCTGCAAAATTTCTGTACCTTCTTTATTAAATTTCGGCAATTGCGTACTGTAAATTTAACTTTTTAGAAGCATTTATATTTGAGTAAATCTAAAAATTTATATAGTTTGTGGTCGGCGAATGTTTAAGAAATCATTTTCTCCAAAATTTCTGTAGCTTTTTCCTTAAATTTCGGCAATTGCGTACTGTAAAGTTTACTTTCTAGAAGCGTTTATATTTGAGTAAATCTAAAAATTTATATAATTTGTGGTCGCGAATGCTGTAAGAAACTAACATGCAATTCTCATGGACGTCAAGACCCAAATTAATCTGATTTATAGTTACTTACATATTCTTATGGATCTCAACTGGCATCATTTGTTTAATTTGCAGTCTCTTATATAATACAAAAATTTTGTTTTTGTATTCCTAATATTTTCTTATGTGGGATTTTTGACCCGGTAACAAAATTGCACGCTTCCATCCGATAACCCAATTTCACACCTAAGAAATGGCAGCTCACTTTTCTATTAATTACAATTTTCAATAAAAATAACATGAGCTCAAAGAGTGAAGGCAAAGCAAGTCTACTAAAAAGACAGCTTTATATGAAGTTTTATTTTTGTTAAAGTTTTCTTATTTATCATCATCAAACCCTTAATAGTCTTGTAGAGATTAATGTAAATTTAAGTGTTTACATTTACTGCTGTATGCCTCATTTATATTCAACATCCTAAAAAAAAATCACCCCTACTTCCATCATCGCCCCGAATTCTTAAGCATATTTTTTTGTTCCCGCGAAAGCATACATTAATAAAAATATACGTTGTTTTTTTGTTTCTTTTTTTTTTTAGTAAATTTAATCATCAAAAAAATTAAAATAATTTTCTATAATATGGCATAAAGTTTCAAATAGTAGGAGGAGGGCAGGAAAA
This sequence comes from Philornis downsi, assembly GCA_019455685.1. Classification (NCBI taxonomy): domain Eukaryota; kingdom Metazoa; phylum Arthropoda; class Insecta; order Diptera; family Muscidae; genus Philornis; species Philornis downsi. The sequence goes on along the minus strand of JAHXMU010000118.1, from coordinate 14,037 downwards.
GACAACATTTTACAATTTCCTTCTATTTCATCGCCAAAAAAGATACCAGGTTTTTTACAAAAATTAGCTTTCTTTTGTTGTGTTTTTGTGTTTTTCTCAGCTAAACTAAATACAATTAACAAAACAATTTAATTTATAGTAATAATAAGAAATAGATCATCCGCTAAAAAAAAATGTTAAACAAAAACAATTTGCAATTATTTTCTTTAAAAAAATAAAACATGAATTAACTTAAGAATCGAAATCAATAGACACGAAAAAAATACTCAAGGGGCCGACAGGAAATGCACTGCATTTCCCCGGCTGTCACAAAAAAAAAGCTACGCTAAAATTACGGCAAATAAACAAATTTTAAATAATGAAATTTGCTTGTTAATCTGCCTTTTTCTTTTTCAATTATAATATTTAAAATATTTTCGAGTTTATATATGCAAATAATGTACGTATAGTTATGATTTTTTTTTCACATATGTAAGTAGTATATAAGTATGTAGGTTTCATTTCTGTTTTATATATGTATGTATATAGTTAAGTATATTATTAACTGTATTATATAAAATGTAAATATATATATATATATATTTATATATTTTTCTTGGTTTATTTAAATATTTATAAGAGATTTTTTGTGTTGTTTTTAAATCTTTTGTTCTTAATCATCTAGAATTACTATGTAAAGTTTTACGTATTTTGTTGCAACTATTTATCATTAGTTTTAGGTTATCTTCGTCATCATCGTCAGAATCATTTCGTTTTATTTCTATTTATAGTTAATTATATCTTTAGAAAGACCTTAAACATTAAAAAGTGGGAGGAGAAGTGTTTACTTCTGTTCGCCTTAACGTTCTTCATTACGTTTACTCAGTGCGTTTGTTTCTCAGGAGGGGCGATAAGATTAATTTATGAATTTACTTTACTAACAGCTTTTAAAAGATCGTGATTTGTTTTATCTAACGCACTCATCATACCCAGGTTGCCCCCTAGGCCGCCACCGACTCCAATGCCCCCGCCAACGCCCATGCCCAGACCGAGTTTAATGTCATTTTGCCCCACAACGGAATGATGCAAATGGCCGGGATTGTGGGCAATGATCGAGTGATGATCCTGCTGCTGTTGTTGTTGCTGTTGCTGCTGTTGGTGATGTTGCTGCTGCTGTGACTGTTGTTGTTGGACTTTGTTGCTGTTGTGTTGGGCGGATTTCATGGCTTCTTGGGCTTTCATTTTTTCTTGTTCCTCACGATCGCGGCGCGCCTGTAAAGTAAAGATGAAAGAGAAGAAATTCGAGAGATTAGTTAGATATTTAAAATTTGAGGTTTCTACCGAGACGGTGCTTTGAAGCTGGTTTTATCTGAAATGTGAAACAGATATTCAAAAATTTTAACAATGGACTATCTATGAATCATAAACTAGCTTTGAAGGTAAACGCTATAATATCGCAGTAATACTGCAAAAAAAACCTGGAAACATAATCGCTGTATTAAGTTTAAAAATTCAGATGTGAACAACATTTATATATCCATATAATAGTTTGAACTATAGTTTTGGATACTGCCCAACAAATGGAATATAATTTACTTCTATAGTGATGGCGAAACTTTGCCTAGAAGTGAGTTACCGGTGGAAACGGTGGAAACGGGAAGAGAAGGTTTGAAGATTTGTCACAGAATTATCAAATATTTGAAGTGTACTCATTGGTACAAAGTCATTAGAAAGAATTGCACTAAGCCGTTCGTTAGCAAAAATATTCCAAGCAAACTCTCACATCCAATGGTAGAATATAAGAAGAATCGTCATTGAAAACCCTTTTTCTGCTATTCTCAGTCTTCATTCCGTTTGCTATTAAAAGTTACTGCAGTCTTCCTAGTTGTGGGAAGACAGCGTTTAAACATTTGTTACAGAAATATCAAATATTTGAAATTCTTTCATTGACACAAAGTCATTGAAAAGAATTGCACCAAGCCGTTCGTTAGAAAAACCATTCCAAGCAAACTCTCACATCCAATGGTAGAATATGAGAAGAAACGTCATTGAAAATCTTTCTCCTGCTATTCTCTGTCTTCATTCCGTTTGCTATGAAATGTTACTGCAGTCTTCTAAGTTTTTTAATAGGAGTATGTACTACAGTAATGGGTGAATTATTTAAAGGCACTTTTTCCCAGTAGATATTTTATGGTATCTTAAAATATTAAACCAATATGGTATTTTCGTGTTCCATCATTGTTTGATATTTCATCATAGTACTTAGTCGACTTAGGGTCTATAAATTATGTAGCAGTATTATGAAAATCTACGATCTACGAGGCATAATTTTCGTGCACTTAGAGATAATTATGGTTCACATAATCGCCTTAACGCGACCACAATTCGATGTAACCTTGATAATTTTGAAACCCAATTTGTGTTACTGGACGATACGCTCCACATTTATATCGTAGTGAGGCAAATATAACTACAGTAGCTGAGAAAGTACACATGATCACGCTGAATCGATATGGATTTCCGTTCTCAGCAGATTGGTTTATCATGCGCCACACTTTGGCTTTTCAAGAATACTTCAATTGAGAATAGTATTGCAGGGATGTTTCTGCTATAGACAGCATTTGTAGGTATTTTCTGATATTTATACCTCTGAGAGTTAAAATCTTAAATGAAATTCCATTTACGGAATTTCAATGTATTTTATGTGGGAAAAATAAATTTCGCTTAAGGCCGATATCAGTCGTTAAAAGCACACAACATTTAAAATTCCAAATTGCTAACATTTAAGTTTGTTGGCTCTTTAATAGACTGAAGGACATCCTTTATTTCAACAAACATTTTGTTCAGCGGTGGGACTCATTTCTGGCTTAATAATTACATCAAGAAACAAAATTGTTACATTTTTGCTGAAGAGGAAACCAAAGAAGTTCAAGAGCTGTCATAACATCCAAACAATAGAACAATCTAGCGTGGTTTATAGGATGCTCAATATTTCCATATCCATCTGTTCCATTTTTTTTTTTTTATTTAAAGTCAACCGAAACGCAACTTTGACAGGGCGGTCTTTAATATGCAGTCATAACGTATAATTTGCTGCTTGAAATTGAAGTTTATCGTCTTGACTATCCTTGGTACCAATATTAGGGAGCTGCCAGAGCAAATGGTCGATATGGGAAGACAGGGTTTAATTTGTCAACGAAATAGAAAATATTTGAAGTGCATTCATTGACACAAAAGTCATAGGAAAAAAATGCACTAAGCCATTTGTTAGCGAAAGAATTTCAAAATTCAAGGATCAGCATCAGCTGAATAAATATTTTGAGGAAAAGAATCTGTTGAATGAGAAACAATCAGGATTTAGACAACAGCATAGTTGCGAATCGGTACTTAATTTAGTAATAACACTGTGGAAAACGCATTTCATTGTAGCAGTGTTTTTAGACCTGAAGCGGGTGTTTGAGACCATAAATCGAGACTTTTTGATAAAAAAAAAAAACTGCAAAAGTGTGAGGTAAAAGACATGGAATTGGCATGGTTTAAAAACTACCTAGAAAACAGAGCTGAAAGAACAAGGTGTGGGTATCATTTATCCACCGCCTTAAATATCAACATAGGTATCCTTCCAGTGGCAATTTTGGGAACTTTATTGTTTATAATATATATCAACAACATAGAAAAAGCGCTTAAACACTCGAAAGTGTGCATGTTTACGGATGATACTTTGGTTTATATAGGGTGGCACATAAGTAACACTGACATTTGATTAGTGAATACATTTTTTGTATAAATCGTTTTTTATTTCGTCTCTTTACAGAATTAACTAAATAATACTTGGGAAAGTTATGATGAAAAGGCTCAGCACAGAGCCAAAGCTGTTTGATTTTACTTTGAAAGTCAGCATTCGATTATTCAGATTATGTCGAACAATTTACCGATTGGTTCAGCGTTTTGGCCAACAAGGCGCTGTCTGTGATCTTCCGCATGCTGGAAGACCTGGTGCGGTTTGAAATGAAGTGACCATTGCTCGAGTGCAAGTAAGTATTGCGGCAAACCCCGAAATTTCCTCCAGGTGACGTTCTCAGCTGTTAGAGATATCTAGGCGGTCTTTGCAAAAAATTTTACACATCCTTTTCCATATAAGATGCAATTGGTTCACGAGTTAAAACCAAATGTTGCACAAGAACGCATTCAATATAGTTGCCGTTAACGTTACTTATGCGCCACCCTTTATAAGCGGTAAGAATATTGAAGAATGTGTACGTAAAGCAAACCAAGATTTAGTGCAAGTGGAAAAGTACCTTAAAATGAATAAGCTAAAACTTAATACAAATAAAACAAAGGCTATGGTTTTCAATGGTAATGCGGAATAAAACATACGGATGGAAGCAGCACAAATGGAAATAGTGAATGAAATAAAATACCTTGGAATCATTATTGATAATAATTTAAAGTTTGAAACACATTACAACTTTATTTGTAAGAAGATATCAAAGCAAATTGTGTTTCTAAGAAGAATTCGTAGAAATATTTCAACAACTACTGCTATAAAAATTAACAACACTATAGTAAAACTACATTTCGAATATTGTTCAACGCTATTATTTCTGTGTAGCCGACAAATGAAGGACCGACTGCAAAAACTGCAAAATTTCTAATTTCTAAGACCCATAAGCTACATGCTGAACAATTTACTATAGTTTTCAGTTAATCAAAGAATAACGGTGACTGTTTTGCTCTTTGTGAAAAATTCAAAATCGGTTATTACCAAAATATATTCAAGATCAACTGATGTATATTTCGGATGTACAACCTTTTAACTTAAGGGATGCTGGCGTCTTTAGATTAAACTTTAGTACAATGAATTTCCATCAAAATGTTCTATTGTATAATGGACTTAAATTATGTAATCAAATTCCACATGAAATTAAAGCTGAAAGTAATTTGTTTGCCTTTAAACGAAAAATTATAGCATATGTGAAGAATACTTACTAATGTTGAAAAATCAATTAATGTATTATTCGAATTTTTTTTAATAGCCTAATTGCTAAATAAATATGGGGAAAAAACAAACAAATTGGCAAATCCAATGATATCGCAAAACCATGACATTATTACAAGGCCATTTCGGTGAACTGTTGGTATGGTGCTTGTGACAGGTGAGTCAATATGTGATATCACACCTACTGATCTTGAAAAAAAATTATTTTACCGTCTTTGCATTCAGTCGGTTATAGCGCTGCCAAATTGGATACAGAAAAGAGAAATGTAAATACATTCTTCAATACCATTTTAATCAATATTAAAACGCAGTAGCAAATCAGTGGTTTCAAAAATTCCGGTCGGGTAGAAAGGAAATCGAAGCTAAGGCACGTTTTAGTGAGAAAATCGTCGAAAATAGTGAAGAAATCATGAAAGCCGTAAAGTGGGACCGTCATATTCATAATTATGTCATCGCTTGGAAATTGGTTATTAGCCAGAAAACCGTTTGAAACCATTTGCATACAGTCGGTCTCACGAAAAAACTCAACTTATATATTGATTCCTATGAATCGTTAATGAAACGAAATGAAATTGCTACCGATTTCAAAGTAAAAGTAACTGGCGCTATTAAATGAGTCGCATATGGAAACAACAGACGAAAAAAATCCTGACTGAAGTGCGCTGAATAGGCCAAATATTTGCCAAACAGGGATTAATGTTCAAGAAGGTTTTGCTTTGTATTTGTTGGAAGTAGAAGACAATCATCGACTATGAGATACTTTCAACAGGTGAAGCACTAAATTCGGATCTCTATTATGAACCGAACTTACCAAGCAGGAATTGACCAGAGACGGCCAAAACTTGGCATTAGAAAGCACGTTGACTTTAATCAAGAGAACACCAGAGCTCTCACATTCCTACTGGCGCGCCAGAAACTCCTACATCATGAATGGGGGGAGTTCCATCGCACGCACGGCATAGTGCGTTCTTTTAAGCATTTGTAAAATGTTAATAATGTTACAGAACAGACATTAATAGAGGCTTGCAAAACTAGCTTGGTTAAGTTGTTTACCAACAGGGGCGAGAACTCCTTCGGAATCATAAAAATTCCTTCAAAATATACAAATGGGGCATGTTTGAGCTAAATGAAATAATTCTAATTACATTAATTTTATCGTCGGCTTGAAGCTAAAAGCTGTTTTTACATCACCCAATACTTTTTGTTGATAACGCAGCATTTTTTATTTAAAACTTCTCCGGCCGAACAAAATTCCTAACTTATCACAAAATAATTTTACCTGGTGATTGATGGATGTATTAACTTCTCACTTATGACATTAATAGCAGCAATTGAAATTATGCTAATTACCCAATATATGGAATATGGTTAGACCAGGATGTAGTTAAGCACATTAAAAACCAAGTCAAATTGTGCAAGAGATCAAAACTATTTTTGGCTTTGAAATTATTCCATAGAAATTTATAGGATAAAGCAAAATGGAAATTGAAATAGATCGATCAAACTGATTAGTGTCTTTGTTGCACAAACCCTCCAATCTAGAGAAGTTGAACAAAAGTCGAGAATGCGTCATTTAATCAGAACTTGATAAGCAGTTCACATTCAGGATCACATTATTATATAATTTTTTCTTTATTTTTTACATATGAAAAACGTCATCAGATTTTAATAACTTGTATTTTAATTTAGAATCGGCATTTTAATAATTTACTTTAATTTTTTTTTTTATTTTTACTTACTTGCTCATTGATTTCTTTGACAGCTCTCAATTCTTTTTTAAGTTTCATGCGACGATTTTGGAACCAGATTTTTATTTGTCTTTCGGTTAAACACAATGCATGAGCAATCTCAATTCTTCGTCGTCGTGTTAGGTAATGATTAAAATGAAATTCTTTCTCCAATTCGAGGGTCTGGAAGCGTGTGTAAGTTTGACGACCGCGGCGGCGAGGACAACCGTTGGGACCTTAATGGAAGAGAATAAGAGGATGGAACAAAGAAATTAGTTTTTGTTCTGTGTTGTTATCACAAGGCACAAATATGTAAATTATTGTCCACATTAATTAGCATGAGAACAGAAAGTTAAAAGCCACAACAAATAAGAAAACCAGAAGTTATTTTTACAGCAACTCTTTGTGGAATTTAAAGAATTTAATCTAAAATCGAATAACATGGTATGAGTTGAAAATTTCCATTGTTATAACACAGATTTAAAAGAAGGCGGTACAGCCTTTAAGGAGACATTATTATAATCAACTGAAGAGTAAAGAAAAATTCCTGCAAACTATCTGTTGTGGCCGTTAAAGCCATCTTCCATGCCTGCTCTATGGTAATCTAAACAAATCGAAATAATTTTATCTAATAACCCCAGGTTGCAAACATTTGCGCATCTCAACATTCTGCCATTGTTCCACTTGCAAGTAACTCTTTGGAAGGAAATTCGAATATTTTTAATTTCCTCTACTAAAATCTCAGCTGCCTTCTAACATCCCCCTCAGTGAGAACACCTTTGGTGTTTGCGAACTACGTTCGTTGTATAGACTTTGTGTTGTTCCTTGGTTTCCAACCACGTTTTTGCACAGTCATAAAAGGGTAAACAACCAACTCATTCTTTGCTGTTACAGACAAATCAATACGTTTCTCGTACTCGACTCAACGTCATGCAATTGAAGAATACAACGAATATATGACGTGGCGCACAGCATGTCCTCGCGTCGGCATTGAGTTAACAAAATCGCCACCAGCAAGCATTTTGATGCGCTTGTAAATCTTGTGAGGTTTTGTGTGTTAGCAGGCTGACTGGCTAACTGCCTGTTTTTTTTTGCGGGCGTGAAAAAAAACATGCCAACAGAAAAATTTTTTTAGGAATTTTGCATGCTACCTGTACTAATTGTATTTTAGCGCAGGGGTTTTTCTATTCTTTCGTGAAAAACGAAAAATACGCTTAATTTTTTTTTTACAATTTCCTTGAAATTTCATGCTAGAATTGTTGCTGTTCTACGCTGTGCTTGTTTACGGCACCCTTTAGCGTTTGTTTGTTGACTTCCGAGATTTTAGAATATTTTTCTGTTATTTGGTAGAGTTTTTTTATGGTTCTTTAAAAAAAAAGGAAAAACAACGAAGAAAACAGGTATATTTTGCAGGTATTGTCCACAAAAATATACGATATTGTGACATTTTTCATAATATTTGCCTTACAGGCATAAAATGTGAAATTATAATTTGTCGTACTAGAATATTTTATCTAAGACCTTTTTGGCATTTCATATTTAGTAGACAACTGTTACGAGACTGTGGTGGTGTGTGAAATTTTATTTGTAGACGAACAAAAAGCATAAAACTCTTTTTCTTAAAATAAAACCCAATATTAAAAAAAAAAATTGCAAAGGTAATAAATTGTTTAGTAACTCAGTGAAAAGTGAATTTTTGATTTAGTGTGGACGTAAGCCGACTATAGAATGTCCTTACAATCAAATATGAAATCAGTCGCAAAGATTTACATTTTCAGTTTTGTCAGAGGCTCGTTTAATGAACATTTCTCACTTCCGAAATCACTCAGCCACGGTAAGAATAAATGTTTCTATGAAAGATAATAAATGTGTAAAATATACTATAGTCTTTTAAAATTAGCTGAAGACCAATTGCCCGTCACTCAATATATAATAAACCAAATTTCAATCAACAATATTAAATTGCTCATTGCGTCATGGCAGTTAAATTTTTACATTTTTCCCTGACCGAGCAGTTTGTTATAACAGGATACAAATAAAATATTTTCGACTCATGCTTACTTATATTAAGTTTTTACCAATAATTTCTAAATTTAGTTTTTCGCATTTTTTTTTTTTTTTTTTTATTTGCGAATTAACCAAAGTTTCTGGTTTTGCGGGCAAAAGTCAAGCGATAATGAATGTCAAATCAAGGAAGGTCCGCCGAAATTTTCCTTCCTTCCTTCATTTCACTTGAAGTCAATAACGTTGACTCTCGAAATTCACATTCATTACTAATGTTGTGCGGCAGAAATGCAATTTAGACTTCTATTCTTAGATTAACGTTAAAGGGATTATAAAGTGAAATAATCAAAATTTTAGCCTTACTTTCAGAAAGTAATGTTTTCTTTAGAAACCTATCAGAAGTAGAGATTGAGACTTATGTCTCTTAAAAAAAGTAATGATACGATACCGCATTAAAAAGTCTTTAGAGTTTAAAAAAAAACTTCTATTACTGTCTAAACCCAATGGTGTAGACAATAATCATAAGTTTGTTTATACTAAATTTAATATATTATATTTCAAGATTTTTTGAATATTATGAAAACGTAAATTTCCGGTGCAAATTTAATTTAAATGAATTCAATTTCTAAATTGTACGTACTATTATTTATTGTGAATTTTTTGCTATAATTCTAATTGTTAACATAACTCTCCTAATGTTACTATTGTGAATTCCAAAACTAATTTCGGAGAAAATGTTTAGCATAAAAATAAGAAAACCGATGTTATGTTTTAAGTGCAACGGATGTAAAGAATCACTTCTTATTTTGAAACCCGCTCAAGGTGAACACGAGCTGCCCAAATAAATTATATATATTCAGTTCGCAACTTACTCTAAATACTTATTACTTACTTATTTTTCCCCCAAACAACAATTCTCTTTCGTTATAATTTCTCCACATATTTCGAGAAATTATACTCATATACACTCTAATTTAGGTGCTTGGATTCTCTACTTTTTACCATAACCAAATCTCAAGCCCTACTTAATATATATTCGCACAAACGAACATATACAATTACAAATAAAGAAAACTGCCCAATCAATTGTAAATGTAAATTTGGAAAGCGGATTTTTTTGTTTAATCGTCTTTCTTCTAACTATTCTAGACTAAATGATACGAGGGCCGCCATCTAATTTAATTTACATTTTAATTTTACAATATTTGACAAAAAGAAATTATTTTGAACAAGTTGAAAACGAGTAGAAAATATTGTAAATAAATTTTTAAAGCCATTTTGACAAAACAGATTCTATAAAATAACTTGTACATGGTTATCTATTTTTCGGTTTCAAGTAAAGTTAAATAAAACTTATATTATCTATCGGGTGGTTCGGAAAAATCGGTCGGTTTTTAAAAGACTTTTATATACAAATATATACACAAAAAAATATTTATTTTAATTTATTATATAATCTTCCACTTTTTCAATAACTTCTTTCCACCTGTCTGGGAGTTTTTTAATTCCTCTTTCATAAAACTCGCTTAGTTTTTCTGAAAAAAAACGTTCAATTCGATTTTTAACTTTCTCATCGTTATGGATTCAATTCAAATCCTTCAAGTGGTTGCTCAGACTGAGAAATAGGTGATAGTCGAACGAGACGAGCTCTGGAGAGTACGGTAGGCGAGGTAAAGCTTCCCACCCGAGCTCTGGCAGTTTCTGACGGGTCTGCAAGGCAGTGTGAGGTCTCTGTGATATAGGAAAGTACCCTCGCAACAAGGTTGCTCACAAATCCGAGCTCTTTTATGATAGCGTGAACGGCCGTGATTATTTCAGCTATTTACCTAACTGTTGCATGGGGATTAACAATAATCAAATCTCTCACCTCCTCGGAAACAATTTCTTTTGGTCGTCCTGATCAAAGATAGGCCTCACCTCCGCCAATGGGGACAATGTTCCATACTAGCATAATCAATTTGGTATCTCCTGGCTGCGAAGAAATGACTGACAATATGTGTTGATAGCATAATTGTTAGCCCCTTTTCATAGATAGCCCAAGTTTTACTTGGCTATCCCAGGGGGGCGTTGGCAATCGCATTGTAATAAGCCCAGTGTGTCGCACACCGTGGGTAAGGCCTTCACGGCGAGACTCACGTTAAACCCTTGTGGTCGTTCTGGTCTGAAAGCGTCCGTTGCGGAGAAGTCGCCCGTAGAACATTTGTTAAACCATTTCTAGAAAGTTCATTTATTTGGTCCGTTTTCTTCAGAAACTTCAAAGACTTTATTTTTTGGCTGACTTCAGTAGCCACTTTTCCTTTTCGTCAATAATACAGCATAATATGCCTAAAAAGCTCTTTTTCGTTCATTTTTCCACTTTTCAACTTTTTTTTTTTTTAAATGTTGTGACCACTCACGACCAGAACGAAAACAGAAGTAGACAATAGTAAAGAGTTTAGAGAAGGGGTGGGAGGAAGTTATGACAGTGTTTCAAGATACTCTACGTCATGAGAAGTGATGTATGGTGAACTAACGAATTAATCGAACGAACTTTCCGAACAACCCAATATGAAACACAATGTCATTTAAACAACCATCTGTGGGTTGGTTGCAGCAGTGGATTATCGTTTTGAGGTAGTTTTAGAAAAAAATACGGCCCAATAACACGTCCAGACCATAAAGTGCACGAAACAGTTACTTTTTCGGATGCAGTAGCTGTTCCACTATCACTTCTGCTCCGAGACCCATGTGGGACAGTTGTGCTCGTTGACGTAGCCACCGAGTGAGAAATGAGCTTTATCGCTGAAGGAAACATTTTGAGATTGACAGCCAACGTTTGGGTGACCACTATTGTAGTAAGTTTTAACTGTTTCTACGCGTTCTTCGATTGTTAAAGGATCCATATTCTTAAATGGCACACTTTTCACTAAATATATAACACTTCAGATGTCTCGTATTTAACAACTGACAACCTTGGCAGACCCACGGTTTTGAAACTGCTAATTGGATAACCCTATATGTGCTGAAGATGCTTTAGCAGGCACAAAGTTTAAAATGCGAGTTTCTTAGGTAGAAAAAAGTTAGTTTGACAAATTTATTGGATATGAACGGTTATTGTAATAAAAAATTGTGTATTAATATAAATGATTTGGAAAAAACAAAATATTATAAAACCTGACGGCACAAAAAACAATTAGCTACATAAATTAAAATTGAATTTTCTATATAAAAAAAAAAAAAAAATAAATGAAATAAATTGATTTAAGATAAATTTATTGTTGCATCACAGTTGGTGCACTCCTTTTATTATATCAACTCTATATTGATATAGAACTGAATGCAACATTTAATATGAATTAGGGAATTTAACACTAACTTTAAGTGCCAAATTTGTAACAAATAGTAAAAACAGGCAACTTTCCATCATTTTCTACCTACTCTTTTTGTGCAATCTAAAGTATTTTTGAATTTTTTGCTTATGATTGACACAAATGTCTTTAATTTTTAATCGATTCTAATGCAGACAAAACTTTTCTGACAATCATCACTGTCTATCATCATCACTGCTCAGCATGCAACCATGATCACAAAGTAAACATCGCAAGTAAACAAATGCTTTTCCTATACGCGAAATGTTTGATTTCATCCATGTGAAAATCTAAGATGGTAAAAATTAAAACAAAATCAAAAGTGTCTAAGCTTGTACAGGACGATTTTCATTTCAAAATTCAACATAAAAATTAAAATGTTAATAATTTTATCTGAACGATCGATAAAAAACAGAAAGTCTTTAAATTACATTTAACTATAAGTTTTGAAATCGTTTTACAATTTAGATGTTCACACAAATTGAATATTTTTACTTTAAGAATAGCATATGAATAACTGCAATATTTAAAATATTGCACACGAATTACTACAACCAGGTTCGATAGACATCTGCTTTGCAACCGTTTGTAATGACGACTTCATTTGGGATTACTCTTTTCCGTGAGGATTTTGTGACAGGTCAAAGTACCATGATATTTTTGTTTAGTATAGTTTGATATTTCATCATGACAAGACTTGGCTCACCATAAGATCTATAAATTGCAGTTTACCTGCTTACTTACAATTTCTATAAGGAATGTGTTTTCATGCGCTTAGAACAGCTTATGGTCCAAACAGTATACATAACATGGACAAATCCGAAAGTCAGTTTCCATTATTGGATGATAAGTAACCGTACAAACCATATCCATCATGTAGATACGGCCTGATCTCAGTATCTCGGCTTGTCGCTTGCTGGGAACTTTGTTGAAAATCCTATCAAATTCAACTCGTGCAAGAATTAAAGCCGGCCAAACTTCCAGATCGTCATCTCTTCAGTGTTATGCAGAATATCTATTATTTTCGACCAAAAATGTTGTTCAAAGACGAGGTCTGTTCTGGCCTAATGGCTAAGGAAATAAACAAAAGCTATATATTTGAACTGAAGAGCAACCGGGAAACATTTAAAAGTTGTCATTACATCCAGACGAAACAATGTTTTAAAGTTGTTTATGGAATGGTGGAATTGTCAGTCCATATATCTTTAAGAATAAGACTGGCCGGAGAGTAGTAGTGAATGGCGCCCTTTATTGTATCTTGATAATGGACTACTTATTGAAGCTGATGATCTCAACTATATTTGCTTGCAACAAGACGTTATTACGTAACACACAATCTTCGAAAACATGGTATTATTGAAGCTTCTGTTTGGTGAATTAGGAGTTTATATCATGTTATGCCCATCTCAAGATTTTTTCTTTTGGAGTACATAAAGTCCAAGGTCCACATCGGTAAAACAGCTACATTTGAGGAGCTAGAAACCAACATTACCGGCGTCGACCGCCAAATACTACTCTGAATGCTGTAATATGTCATCGAAAATATAAGCCTCAGACTTAATCATATCAGGTATTTGAAAAAGAAAATAATCTTTAAAATAAATGTAACAATTTGTTTTGTTATTTATATTTTTAATTATTTATTTTTTTTTTTTTTTTAAATACTATGAAATACCGAATACTGCTCTGAATGCTCGAAAATATAAACCTCAGACTTGACCATAGCAGTTCACTACAGTTAAAAACAAAATCTTTAAAATAAATGTAAAAAAGTTTTCTGTTTTTGTCTTTTTTTTTTTTTTTTTTTTTTTGTTGAAAGTACCTATCGGAATTATCCGATATGTATAATTAATCATTATATTTAATTGAATGCAAAATCGTTAAACTAAAAATATTGAGACTCTAAATATGAGCTGCGTATTTATTTATACAATGATTTATAAACCAGTTAGTGTCTAATTGGTTCCACTACTCGATAAGT
>JAHXMU010000117.1:902415-924627 GCA_019455685.1 Philornis downsi | reverse complement strand
GTCTTTTATTTCTTGCATAATAAAGAGAAATCAACATGTTCAGTATGTACCGAGCAACCCTTGCGCATGATAAAATTTCATTATCAAATTGGGAGTTCTCTCGTGCCGACGATGCGCGCAGCCCATTTTCTGTCGTCCTGATCGTCTTTGCCAGTGGAAAGCATTTGGTAGCCAAATTCAAGTTGACAACTAATGCCCTGTTCAGGGTAAAAGCTTTACCCACACCTGTCGACTCTGTGCCGCGCACAAGAACTCGGTCTTTCGCAGACATCAATTTGTCGAATTGTGCGTCGGTGTTTGGGTTAACATTTGTACAAAATGCAACCAACACTGCAGATGAAGGGAAATGATTATAGAGAACGCAATCCTAGTGAAACAAGAGCATCCAGGGAAGTTAAAAAGATACGATGATCGTGGTGTAGCAGTGGTAAAAAAGTGGTTAATCATCGATGAATTTGATATGGGTTTGTCACAGGAGGGATGCTGTTGTTCTTGACACCTTTTCACTGGTTATTCATTAAATCCTGCATAGCAATTAGAACTCTTCTTTTAATCAGAATTCACATAACTAAATAATTTAAGCCATTAATGAACAACAATTTTAAGCACATGATGACATAAATGTTTAAGTTTTTGCATCTGAAACCAAAATAAAATATTGCAAATTTTTAGTATTTTTACACCAATTTTCGGGTATGACGCCCGTTTTCATCGGTCCCTTTGAGGTAATTTGAAAAAGCTTCATAAGAGGCAGAAAGTATGCTCATCTAGAATTTGTGGAAGCTGTGAAAATAATATTCTTTAGAATGACCCACTTTTTTCGTAGGGATGTGTTCGCTGATTAGGTATAGGAGCAGTTGAAAAGAGACTTCGATTTAATGAAATCGTGGTAATTGAACCTGTTAGAATTTTTGTTGTTGGACTTCCTTCGCAGTCGCAGTGCCCCCAAAGTCAGCATAATACCAGTCATCGGTTAAATTCAGCCTGATCTATGTGTCAGAGCCATCAGAAATTGGAACGATGAAGCCGCGTAGGCCCTCTGAACGCTGTTAGTTTCCCTTCATAATGCCATTGACAAGCTTTTCAAGCTTTTTTTGCTTAATTCAATATTTAGTCGTCCCCTTTGTAAAACTCTTTACAACAATTGCATCAATAGCAAGAAAATCATAAAGAAATTGTCTTTATGTTGGATTCTATTACATTCGCTTACCACAGTATGATAAGGGTTTGTCAAAATTTTAGAGTCCAACCATTTTCTTTTCGTATTCGTCAATCGAATGAAATTTGCTTAATGAAACTATGAATTTTGGATGTTAGTTGGAATGCTCATTGATAAAATCAAAATATTTTGGGATTTTTTGCGAGTAAATCTTTTAAATTAGTAGAGAAAACATTAGTAGAGGAAATTTTTGTTAAAGCCTCGTTAATACATATAAATCATTGCGTCCGTGTATAACATATAAACCGCTCTCTCGATTGACCTAGCGCGTTAAAAATTTGTCAGCTTCTCATGTGGGTTTGAGGAATGGCTTCTAGAGTAGCTCAGTTTCTTTGTGGAAGGTGAAGCAGCAGTCATGTCAACAATTTTTGTTTAATATATTTTAATTGATCCATTTTAAATTAATTTAATTTTTGTTCTAGAATCCAGATTTTGTTTCTAAATATTGGCTGTAAGTCTGGAATTTGCGTGATTTTCATAACTATAGTGCGGATTTCTGAATTACAAATAATATGTTCCTTTAACTTTTCTTTTCATTGAAAATCCAAATAAACGCGGTGTAATATGGACAAAACAGAAACAGTTGAATAACTGAAAACGGATATTTTGAATGGTTTAATTTTTGAATAGCTCGTGAAACGGTTTTCTGGTAAAGTCGGCTATTGAAACACTTCGAACTCTGCTCTTTATACCATTGTTTTATATTAATAAAGTATAACATTTGTCAGTAGCAACAGCAACAACTGGAATTTGCTGAAATTCTGACACAAGCCTAGAGAAATATCGGGTTGTTCGAAAAATTCGTTCGGTTTTTAAAGAAATTTATTCATAAATTTGTATACAAGAAATTAAATTATTTTAATCTATTATATAATTTATCCCTTTTCTATTAAATTCTTCCCACCTCTTTGAGATCTTTTTAAATCCTCTCTCATGAAACTAGCGTAGTTTTTTTGAAAAAGGGTTCAATCTAATTTTTCATTTCCTCGTCATTACGGAAATTCAAATCCTTCAAGTGGTTGCTCAGACTGCGAAATAGGTGATAGTCGAACGGGGCGAGGTCTGGGGAGAATAGTGGATGAAGTAAAGCTTCCCACCCAAGCTGTGACAGTTTCTGACGGATCTGCAAGGCAATGTAAGGTCTCGGTGAGAGAGTGAGGTACACCCACATCGAGGTTGCTCACAAATCTGAGTTCTTTTATGACCCCGTGAACGGGTGACACTAATTTTTTGACTATTTTAGTAATTTTCCTAACTGTTGCACGGGGATTAACGATAATTAAATCTCCCACCTCCTCGGAAACAGTTTTTTTGGTCGTCCTGATCTGGGAGTGTCCGTAGAAAATCTTTTAAACTATTTTTTGGCAAGTTCTTTAATTTGGTCCGTTTTCTTCATAAACAGACTTTATTTTCTGGCTGGCTTCAGAAGCCGTTTTTTCCTTTTCGGAAATAATACAGCATAATATGCCTAAGTTGATCTTTTTCGCTCATTTCGTTTACTTTTTAAGAGTTTTTTTGAAAACTTTATAACCACTCACGACTAGAACGAGAACACAAGTAAACAATAAATACAATGAAACAAGTAAACAGTTTAGAAAAGGGGCTGAAGGGTGTTATGATAGTATTTGAAGGAACTCTACGTCATGAGAAGTGACGTATGGTGAACAAACGACTTAACCGAACAGATTTTCCCAATATTTCACTTGCATTTTATATAAAAGTATTATATTAGCATCCTGTTCGAGGTTACGTTGTTACGCAAATCTTGTATTACTTACATAACCAATATATCTTTTACAGTCACAAACTATTTACAATTTATTGCATATTGTAGAATACTTGATAAATGGAGTAAAATTTAAACCAGGCAATGCCAATACATATTTAATTCCACCATTGAGTTTGCAGTTACTTTATGTTATTTATTGCACTTTTTATACTGTCCTTTTACAAAATGGAAACAAAACTAACAAAAATCGAAAATCAAACCAAAGTATTGTATGGTGGCAGTAATCAATGGCAGTAATCAATAGGTGAAGATTAAACTAAAACAAAATTTAAACATCGCAAAAAGAGACAAATTTGCCAACTGTAACTTTATGCATGATTTGGTTTTGTTAATATCTCGCCATTAATATGAATTTTCGAATGTTGTGTAGCAAATTTTATTGAAAACACACGGTGACAGCTATTTATTATCGCTTTATAGTCTTAAGAGACTAGTTGGTTTTTGATTCATTTTGCTTGAATTTATATCAATTTTGCCATGGTTTTTTTTTGAAGAAAATAAACATGTCAAGAGGACGGTCTCGAAATTAGTCGATCTAACAAAGAAGACACAAACAAGTTGGGAAAAATTTTCTTTATTTTTCAACATAATCTCTTTTTAGCTCGATACACTTTTTCCAGCAATATTCAACAACTTCTATTTCCTGTGTGTAATAAGAACTCCTTAAAACCGCAGACTACACCTCTTCATTGTTGGCAAATCTTTTACCACGCAGCCGTTTTTCAAGTTTGGAAATAGAAAATAGTCCGAGGGAGCTACTCTGCGAATAATGTACGTGATGAAGCAATTCGGTCTTTAATTAATTAATGTTGACCATCGCAATAGTGGAAGTGTGAACTTGAGGATTGTCCTGACGAAACAATACTTTCATTTTCCCATTTTTCCATAATTTCATCATTTAAACGCTGTAATAAAATAGCATAATTTCGTCGTTGATGGCATTTCCTTTCTGAAGATAATCAATAAAAATAATCCCATATGTATCCCAAGAAAACAGACGCCATACCTTACCTACAGATGAAACCATCTTTGTTTTTTTTTTTGGACACGATTTTCCCATTCCAGTCTACCGATTTGACTGTTCTTTTGCCTCAGGTGTGAAGTGGTGGGCCCATGTCTTATCCATGGTTATAAATCGACGCAAAAATTCTGCCTTATAGCAGTAAAACATCGCCAAACTTGAAAGCAAGCGCGGCACCCATCTTGTGCACAGCTTTCTCATCTTCAAATGTTCGGTCAATATACGATGTATAGCACTTTTTGAAATGCCTTCACCTAGTTCATTTTCTTAACCCTGCTAGCGGGCACGGCGAAGTTGTCCTACCTCTATGGTGTTCGTCTTGGCAGCTAGTACGGTCTCGTTCAAACTCTGCTACCCAATATTTTACAGTCACAAACGAAGGAGCAGATTCCCTCAGAGTAGAATCTGTACACATTAATTGGTCGACCACTACGGTGTTCGTCTTGGCAGCTAGTATGACCTCGTTTAAAATCTGTTTACAGTTGTAAACGAATGAGCAGACTAACCAAGAGTAGAATCTAGCTCGGCTTTAATATTGGTTGGACTGAGACCTTTCAAATCTAGAAATATTGAATTACATAACGGTGACCATTTTTTTTCCATATTTACAAATTCACTGAGTGCGTTTACTTTTGATGGCTCAAATAAAAATACTAAACAGCGTAGAGCCTCGAAACATAAAACATATGATTCATAAGGTTGCCACTTTTCACCAAAATAAGACTAGCTCTACGGGATCTACAGATTACCGGCGATTCCGAATACTACAGTTTGAGAAGCATGTATAAAACTTGTCGATTGCTCGACTACTCGAAGTGTTCGTCAGATACATCGAAATGATAGACGCTCAATTAATGATAGGTGGCTGTATGCCGGATTGATGCGTCAAATAGTACTGAACCATAATAGTACGGCAGTTTGACAATTGTAATAATCATAAACTCTCTACCGGAAGAAGTGTCTATAATTGAATCATATTGCAGTAATGTAACGTATATACGTATATTAATTTCACATAAAAACTGCACTTTCCATAAGTTAAGCAGATTTTCCGTTGACAAAATGTACTTTTCTATGTGGAAAGTGCACTTTTCTACGTATAAAATTTAGTTTTCTAAATGTAAAATGTACTCTGCACTTTTATATAGGGAAAGTGTACTTTTCTACAGGAAAGGTACATTTTTCTACAAGAAAAATATATTTTTTTCTACATAAACGTATATTTTTCTACCCGAACAATATATACTTTTCTACAAGAGAAGTGTACTTTTCTACGAGAAAATGCAGTTTTATAGAATAAAATTGTACTTTTCTACATGAAAAGTGAACTTTTATACAAGAAAAGTGTACTTTTCCACAATAAAAGTGTACTTTGTACAATAAAAGTGTACTTTGTACAATAAAAGTGTACTTTTTACAAGAAAAGTGTACTTTGTACAATAAAAGTGTACTTTTTTATAATAAAAGTGTACTTTTTACAAAAAAAGTGTACTTCTTACAAGAAATGTGTACCTTTCTACAAGAAATGTGTACTTTTTACAGGAAAAGTGTACTTTTATACAATAAAGTGCAATTTTTTTCTACAAAAAAGCGTACTTTTCTACAAAAAAGTGTACTTTTTTTTACAAAAAAGTGTTCCTTTTACAAGAAAACTGTACTTTTCGCAAGGGAAGGGATACTTTTCTACATGAAAAATATATTTTTCTACATAAAAGTATATCTTCTACCTGAAAAATATACTTTTACACAAGAAAAGTGCGCTTTTCTGCAAGAAAGGTGTACTTTTCTACGTGAACGTGTACTTTTCCATATGACATGAAAAGTGTGCTTTTGCAAGTGTGCGATTTGCAAGCGATAGGTATACTTATGCGTACACAAAGAACAGTTTGCTGCCTCAAATGTGCTTTTTTATAAAATATATCTTTCTATATGAAAAAATTAAGTTTCTATACATATTTCATGTACTTATGAGATGTTTATCATCCTATATGAAAAGCGCACTATTCCATAAGTAAACCAATAAAGTGTACTGTTCTAAATGAGAAAAGCACTTTTACATATTAAAAATATATCTTTCGACACGAAAAGTGTACTTTTTGCATTGCATTTCCTTATGCGAAAGGTATACAAGATTAATTTACTATTTATATTTTATTCTGTGTTAAGCCATCATAGGCAATACTATTTAAAAGAGTTCACTGCTTAATTGGTTAGGTAATTAAGTAGTCTTCTTCAACTATACAGTTTGTTTAAGTCAGACCATTTTTCGTAGAAAAAATTTGACATTGTACACAGATTTCCCCAAGGAGTACAAAACTAATGAAATTATAAAACCATCAGAAATTACGCCGTTGTTGTCAACTACTAAATTTGTTTTTATTCGCATTAAATTGTTCCTGGAATACGTCAAGCGTCAAGGCCGCACATTTGGAAATGATTATGCCGAAACGCCAGCATATTTAGGCCAGTTTGAACATAGTTAATTAGTCATCGCAACTAAAAGTTTGTACTTGCCAAAATTAAATAATTAGTATTACTCACAAGCATTGGCATGTCGTTGCCTAAAATAGATGAATCTTGTTGAAATACGTAACAGTTCTAAAAAGATACAACTGTGGAGGGAGACAACAGAGCTGTGAAATGTATGTCATGATATTGTAGATAATTCCGGATCATATTAACTGTTAGTACCCTGTGTTGGTCATTGCTGCAACTTGATGTGGATATCTGATGTTAAAGTGGTGGGAGTTTAAAAAACGAATAAGAATTTTTAAATATTTTGAATATTTCGATTTAATTATGACATTTAATTAGTATAGATATATAATATGAAAGTTAGATCTCAAAGCTGCTCACTTTCTGCGTCATAAAAAACAAAGCACAGCTCAAACACGAACGACATCAGTGAGGTGGAATTTGGTATAGATATCTGTTTCAGTGCTACTATCTTAGAAAAACGTATTTCTCAGATTTGTTACTACCGCATAATCTTAACTGAAATAGAGTTTTACTTTTATGCCACAACATATATTGGTCTGGGCAATTATATACCTTCCACACCATTATTCGGACGCAGAAAAATTAATGCACACCTCCAAATACTTACTTATGTGGATAAGAATAAACATTCTTATCTATTATATGCCGCACGTAGAAAATAATTCCAAACGCTTCGGTCTTCTGCTTTTCTTCTCCAATTAGTCACTCCAAGTTTCGGTAATATTTTAAAAGCCTGATCCTTTCACCGAAGTTTTGGTCGGCCACTTTTGCACCGTTCATCGAGTTCGTTGTCAAAAACATTTCATGCTGTTGCCGCACAACAGGAACCAACCAAAGCAATCGCTGTATATTGATGCGCTTGACCACATCAATATATAGCTAATATAGCTCATATATTTTCCTCTCGAAGGCTCCCAGCACTGATTCATCTGCTTGTTCCACAACCCAGATTTCTGGGCCGAACAGCACGGCAGCTAAAGCCAGCGTCTGGTACGTCTGGTGTCAGTACTGATTCATTTACCATAATGGGTGCTGCCCCGCTGGATCTTGTTGTTATTAGTCGTGCGATGGAATTCAAGGCCAGGAAAGGGTATACACTTACGGGAACGAAGTGGCCCATTGAGGGGGTAGAGAGCATGAGTAGGGCTGAGTATAGGGGGCTCTTGGGCGAATGTATCTTGTTGAGATGGCGAACACGTTGGAAAGAGAGTCAGAACGGACGTGCTACATTTAGGTTTTTATCAGATGTTAGGTTCGTTGGAAGAAACCTTGACTTTGGTTTTAAACTCTGTCTTGGTTTCTTGCTGACGGGACATGGGTCAGTCAATGTCTTCCTGCATAAGAGAGTCGTGCAACTGTGGTGCACCAGTCGAAGACTGGCGGCTCGTATTGTTTGAATGTCCTTTGTATGCAGATATAAGGGACCTCCAGGGATTATCGATAACAAGGTCAGGGGATGACTGGATAGTTAGCAAAATGCTCTCTACTCACGTAATTGTGGCAAGTGGGTCTGCTGACCTTTTCAAGGCAGGCAAGGGGCTGCGGGACTGTTCGGATCATGCTGATCCCACAATCTCATTCAGCTTGATAGTCGGCAGCGGTGTGCTCGTCTGCGGGGGCCCCAGTCGCTGGGCCGCGAGGGATTGAAACTGGAAGTAGATTTTCTACAGAGTTAGATTATCTACGAAGTCTGACCAGAGGCTTTGTCTGGTACCGGGGGTAATAGGGATACACACGGGCAGGTCTCGGGTTCGTGTCCTGTCATCTGTATCTTTTTGATCTCTCGGGGGGTACGGACAGGCATGGGTTTTTCCCTATGTCTATATTTCATGTTTGACGCTCACCGTCGCCGAACGGAAGGGGTTTGGAGTTTTCCCCGCCTCCCACCGGTGAGGGTACTGCATCCTTGCAATGTAGTATCGACTGTTCCATCTGCCTGGAGTCTCCTTGCCTGCAGGTATGTAAAAATGTCCAGTCTGTACTCTTTTGCCACAGGGCGACCAATCCCGTGAAGTATGGTGTATAAATCACGATTGGTAGTAGTTTTGCTATTTGCTTTGCCACGCAGCTCCAACCAATGAGTTTGGCCGGTAGCGTGGGAATCAGGAGGCCCCGGGACTGAGTTCCCGCCAGTGTGTTGCACACCTTGGGTAAGGCCTTCACGGCGAGACTCACGTTAAACCCTCATGGACTTCTGCTAGTGCAATAACATAGATTTCTGGGGTAGTCAACAAAGCAGGTAAAACCAGAGTGTTGTACAATCAGATTTTGATCATTGGTCATTGAATCGCTTGCTTAACCCATAGTAACAACTGTTAGCAAGCAATACTCTCCGCTGTGTCTCCATGCAGTTTTTTTTACAACGGAACACTTCATCCACCATTCTAAAATTATAGTTATCAACGTTCACACAGCGCCCAAGTGAGCGGACCTATTTTCGCTGCGGACAAGACCTATTTTCGCTGCTTTCTTCTCAATGCTTGAGAAGGCTGCAGCAACATCTTGCAGTTTTCTGCCAATAACGCCTATGTCGGACGAGGATTTAGACAGGGCGACAACCTATCGTGCGACCGTTGCAAATTACTGTTGGTGATGATTATAAGGAAAGCTGTAGTTAACACGTCTGGTACCATCTTAAACAACTCCAAATGTCTCCATAAATTCCCTCATTATTGTAGTAGAATTCATATGCGTTTTGTAAATTCAAATCACTTGATAATCTGTTGAATATTTTACAGTTATTCATGTGATTTTTGTGCTTAAGCAATTTAGAAAAAAATTAAATTAGCAAAAAAGAAAAAGACAAAGAAAAAGATGCAAATTTTCAGTCATTGCTCTCTTAAGGACTGCGACTGAAAAAAAGGAAAATGCTGAAAGAACTACCAGCGCTAGTATTAATAACAATGAAAAAATGAAAAAATCAGAGTAAAATTAAGCAATTACAAAGATTTGTGCAAAGTTCATTTAAACTGGGTGACTTAAAAAAAGCAACGTATAGTAATCTTATCGTTAAAGCTGATCGATGTCATTGTTTTCTTCTGTTAACTGACAATAAAGGCATTAAGCAAATCTGATGCGTTGTTAATATAGGCAGCTTCTTATTACTGCACTACGCGAATCTGTTAGAGTTTGGGAAAATTTTTGCTTAACTTGTTAAGTGTTCTAACAAGTGACGTATCATATTTCAAGTGACAAAAAGTTGTGCTTCATTCTTGATGAGTTGCGCATTTTTTTTGTTTTTTTTTTTTTTTTTTTGACTGAGGAAATTTTGCAGCACACAGTAGAAAAGTTCACGAAAACAATGTTTTTATGTAGCGAGAATTTCATTTGTCATAACTACTGTGAATACGTTTTTCTGGTTATGCTTATTGTTTTTATTCAAAGTGGTTTCTTCTTCAAAGTGCTTTAAATGTGATTCAGCAAACACTTTAATACTTGAATCCTCAAATAATTGCACTTTTGATTTCCAGACAACTAACCACCTTGTCATCAAAGCAACACCTCCGCTTCCCCATCAATATCTTGTGCCAAAGCGTACTTCGCTCGTAATATTTTTAACCTCAAGTGCCGGTGCTTTGTGTAATTGAACCCCAGACAATTGACACTGAAACGCAATAAGATGGAAATAACCGTATCTTAATTTGCATCTTTCTACGGATAATCCGTTTCGAGAGGTCTTTTCTTTCGTAAAACGTCTTTGTCGTGCAAAGAAATGACCTTTTGCCAGTAACAACGTATGTTTTTCATGGGATAACAATTCATTTAGTGAAATGCCTTCGCCACATCTCTTGGCTTACTCCGCATAGCCCTCAGAAGTATGAGAATGTATTTGGTATTCATAGTTAGCTTCTATGGTAATTTTAGGAGTAATAGACCAATTTGTTTGCAACTCAGCAAAAAATATTTAGATACAAATCGAGCTAATTCATTAGATTGTGAACAGCAGCTGTAAAGAGATTACAAATTCTTTAAAAGTAACTAAAAACGTATAATTTGAAAGAACATTTTTTGCGGTTGTTAGTGGCGAATTAGTTGAAACCGACGACAAAGGAGTTTATAGATAGACAGCAAGCAGACACATTTAAGAAAAACCACATAATGGTATTGAATCATCGTCGGCTGAAGGTGCGTGAGCTAGTTGAAATTATAGACATTTGAAAAATTATTATACATAGTACTCGTATATTTATCTAAGATTTAAACATGAGAACGCTGTGAGCAAGATGGGTGCCGCGCTTGCTTTGAACAGATCAAAAACAGCGTCGTGAAGATGTTTCAGTAGAGTGTTTAGAGATGTTTCACCGTAATAAAGACGAATTTTTGCGTCGATTTATAACCATGAATAAGACATAGTTCCACCACTTCACACCTGAGACAAAGGAACAGTCAAAGCAGTGGACTGAAATGGGAGAACCGTGTCCAAAGAAAGCGAAGACGGTTCCATCTGCAGGCAAGGTTATGACGTCTGTTTTTTGGGATGCGCGTGGGATTATTTTTATTCATTATCTTCAGAAAGGAAAAAAACCATCAACGGCGAATATTATGCTAATTTATTGCATCGTTTTAGGTGATGGAATTATGGAAAAATGCCTGCATTTGATAAAAAAGAAAGCGTTGTTTCACATATCCACTATTGCGACGGCCAAAATTAATTAATTAAAGTTCGAATTGCTTCACCACTAACCTCATTCTGCGGATTTAGCTCCCTTTGGACTATTTTCTATTTTCTAATCTGAAAAATGCCTCGTTGGCAAAAGATTTGCCACCGATAAAGAGGTGGAGTCTGCTGTTGTGATGGCTATTTTAAAGAGTTTGACAGTTCTTACTATAAACACAGTATAGAAACAGAGAATATCGCTCGAAAAAGTGTACCGTGCTAAAACGGGATTATGTTGAAAAATAAAGAAAATTTTCTCAGAAAGACAAACATTCTTTGTTAGGTCGGCTAGTTTTGGGACCACAGTCGTAAGCACAGTATATCCAGATATTTCCGAGATTGTTACAGCCTACTCTAACAAACTCCCTCTAATATTTGGATAAAATGTCTCTAATATTGAATATATTCCGCTTTCGATATCAATCGCCTCAAAATCATACTTTAATACGAAAAACCTCACTCAGACAGGCTCTGGAATGTCGCATTGCGTCGGAGAAGAATTAGACCGTTTTTTTAAATGGAAGAACCCGTTATGGAAAGAGCGGAAGATTGAAGATATCAGAAGGATTACGATTAGAGACGAAGGTTGAAAATTCCGCCAAAAGATCAAAGTAAAGATTATGGAATGTGGTTCCTCGCTTGTAAGGACAATGCTGCAATTGTGAAGGGAACACTTCTATAACTTACTGGTCCTCGATGGGCAGTACAGGTTAAAAAGTCACGTCAACTATCAACGATCTCATATACGAGTACTTTAAAAAAAATGAAAATAACGGTTATTTTTTGATCACACCTCGTATTGCCCAACAAGGAATCACATTGAGATCAGAATAGCAATATAATAGCTTAAGAATAACGAAGCGATGGCTGTGGAAAAAGTTCTGCCTATAGTGATGTATGAAAGACTAAAGTTTATTTTATCAGTCAATGAGGCTTTTTATCTGCTAAATATACATACAATAGACCATATACAGTAAACTACAGCAAATCCTGGATGACATCCAAAAAAACATATACCATCTTTGCCTTGACTATAAAACTGTCTTTGATAATCCCACATGGCAAAAATTGTATGACGCCATGGTCAAGTTTGAAACTTCCTTTGAAGCTTATTCCCCTCTGTAGGAATCACACTGAATGACATGTAGCATTCAGTAAGTAAAGTAAAAAAGTGAAGGCGGAAATCTTACTAACCAATTTTGCGCTAAACATGGATTTAGGCAAATTGACATTAAACCCGTCGTGCGACCACTGTAACATACTTTTCGAGATGACTATACGGAAAGCGGTAGTAAACAGTATTGGTATTAAATTCGATAAAAGTAGCTTGTTTTTTACTATTCTGACGATATTATTGGCCGAAAACTCCGAATTGTTACTGCAGTCTCCTCAACGACGGAGAAGGAGTCAGCAAAAGGAGATATAACGATAAACGACGCTAAAATCTAATTCTTTATTTCAACTAGTAAAAAGTGTATTCTTTTTTGACTCTGCGAAGGATGATGACTACAACAATGGAATGAAGGCTGAATTGCACCCATTTCATTTGTATTATTCAGCCGATTGCGAAACAAATTTTTTAATTGTACAGTCTTAACACGACACATGGAAAATACAAAAAAAAATAAATCAAGATTAACGAAAATATTTTCCCAAGGTACGCTTGTGGAGGTCATAAGTCCATTGCAGATACAAGTTCCACGCTATATTTACATATTTTGGAGTATGCTGTTAGGTTTGCTTCAAAAGTGGGTTATTTGTTTCTCAAATTTTCGCTCAAAGGATGGAGAAAAGAAGCTTTCCGGTCTTTATTTTGGTTAACAAATTCAAATTTTGGCGCACCTCTTTTACCTATAGCAAAAAAAAACTTCTTAGCAGATACACTTTATTTTCTATTTTGACGATCGAAATATGTAGAGTGGCGCATAAGTAACGTTAACGGCGACTATATTGAATGCGTTCTTGTGCATCATTTGGTTTTAACTCGTGAACCAATTGCATCTTATATGGAAAAAGATGTAACATATGTAAAATTCTTTGCAAAGACCGCTTAGACATCTCTAGCTGCTGAGAACGTCGCCTGGTGGAAGTTTTGGGGTTTTCCTCTATCCTTGCTTGCACTCGAGCAATGGTCACTTCATTTCGAACTGTACGAGGTCTTCCTTGCTGCCCAAAACGCTGAACCAATTGGGAAATTCGTGGAGCGCTAGGAGCATTTCGAACATGAAAGAAATTTCGATAAGATCTGAATAATCGAATGCTGACTTTCAAAGTAAAATTGAACAACTTTGATTCTTCGTTCTGTGATGAGCCTTTGCATCAGAAATTTCTCAAGTATTATTTAGTTAATTTTGTAAAGAGACGAAAAAAAACTTGAACAAAAAATGTATTCACTGATCAAATCTTAACGTTACTTATGCGCCACCCAATGGCAACAGAAATATATGCAGTAAGTGTTAAAATGCCCCCTACCTAACAATTTATCTCTCTACTTATGTCATGATCTGATTTATAAAAAAGTGGTTATTGCATTTTCAAAAATATGTCAAAAAAGTCATATGAAAAGTTATCGTCTTGCTGAATCCTTGCTGCCGCTTTCAATAAAATCCACACGTTACTTGTGTAAGCTTCTACCAAATGTTACTGCAACTTTCTCAAGTATTGAGAGCTTATTACGGCTATCCCAGTTGAAAAATATGCATATACCTTCTACATGCACGTAACAATTAATAACGTATTAAATTAGTTTTTTTCGATTTATCATGACTATTATTAGGTGGGTAACTAAGTTCCCGCTGTTTGCCAATAGATGGCATCAGCTGTAAGTGCTAGTCGATTCTGTCATAACCTGACCGTCACGAGACAAGCTTAGGCGTATGGTAAACATACCGCCTCGACACAATAGTGATTTTCTTTTAACGTCATATTCTTTTGGTTGTGTGAATGTGTATGATTTGTGTCAAATAATTGTCGTATGCGGGATGTATTGGTTGACTTCTTTCAATCGAAGAAAACGGCGGCTGAAGCTTATCGAGAGCTTCAAAACGTTTACAGAGATGCTGGTTTAAATGAAACAACGTGTCGAGATTGGTTCCGTCGCTTTAAAGATGTTAAGTTAGATGCTGGTGAGCGTTCGCGTTGAGGAGGATGAAAAACCTTCGAAGAGACTGAATTGATGGCATTACCTGATGGAGATCCATATAAAACGTAGGTAGAGCTTGCTTCAGTATTAGTAGTTATCCGCCAAGCCGTTTCCAAGCGATTGCATGTGTTGAGAATGATTCAAAAGCAAGAAACTTGGGTTCCTTATGGGTTAAAGCCAAGGGACGTTGAGCGCCGTTTTTTCGCCTGCTTCAGCGACAAAAAAGGAAGGGGTTTCTTCATCGTATTGTGACGGGTGATGAAAATGGATTTTTTTACAGGAATCAGAAGAAAAGAAAGTCGTGGAAGATTATGCTTTGTATTTGCGAAGATTATGCTTTGTATTTGGTGGAACCAGGTCGGTGTTATTTATTATTAGCTATTGAATCCAGCAAAACTATCACAGGGGATTGGTATCGACTTTAATTAATGCGATTGAGCCAAGCTTTGTGGGAGCAACGCTTGTAATACGCGGGAAGGCACGAAAAAGTGATTCTTCAGCATGACACCGCTCGGCCTCACGTGGCCAAACCCGTTAAAACCTACCTGAAAACGCTGAAATGGGAAGTTTTACTCTCCGCCATATTCTTCAGATGTTGCGCCGTCCGATTGTCGCTTGTTCCGTTGGATGGCACGCGGTCTGGCTGAACAGCAGTTCCACTCATATGAAGACATCAAAGAATGGCTAGATTCGTGGATAGCCTCAAACTATGAACAGTTTTAGCGTGACGGAATTCGTGCTTTACCAAAAAGATGGGAAAAAGTCGTAGCTACTGATGGGCAATACTTTCAATAAATCATTTGTAGTCATGTTTTCATATGCAAAGTTGCACTTTTATAAAAAAAAAACAGCGAGAACTTAGTTCCGCACCTAATATTTTCCAGAATTTTAAAAAATTATTAAATTTTCAACTGCCACATTGCAAACAGTGACAGTTTGCTAAGTTATGTTATTTTTTTTCTTGTGTATGTAATGCTGGCACAATATCTAGTATTCTTTGGCTGTTTATTGCAACCAAATCTCTGACATTGATTGATGACCTTCAAAAAGGCTACGAGCCGGAAAAAGACTGGCGTTTGCAATAAACCAACGAACAAACTTTGTAATATATTTAGAGAATTTAGGTCAATTGTTATGTTGTAACAGCCAGACCTAAAATCTATATAAAATTTTAATACTGCTATCACATGACTGTGATGGGGACACCACCATGTTTATTTTTAATAATATTAATGTCTTTTACAACCCAAATTTAAATGTCTGACGAAATTGTAACTTGAAACTTTTAGACGGTGAAAGTGCAAATATTTACACGAATCGAGCATAAATGAGCAACGCATATTTGACGCCAGAAATAATTTAAATAAAATATCGAATTTCTATGCCACATGTCGGAGTAAGGCGACAATCCTGCAGTATTTGGGTGCCGGTTAAAACAACAAGACGCGATTGAATATTACTGTCATAACTAACCTCTCAATGATATAACATAGTAGGCAAATGTGTAAATGTGTGCCAGGATTATAAATGTTTTTTATGTTTTCGTTTAATTTGATTTTTAAATATATTTTATAGAAAAAATTCCTGGGAATAGATCGTTTAAAAGGACCGTCTGAAAGGATTGTTAAAACTCTTTTTTCCCCATTAAGTTGGCACAACTGTCTCCTATACTAATCCTGAGTTTTAGCGCCATCCGCCATTTAGTTTATTTATGGTGCTCGATTTTGTCAGCTTATCCATTTTTATCCGATTTTTATCACTATGGATGAAAATATCGAACACAGAATTTGTTTAAAATTTTGTATTGTAAATGGAATTTTATGGTAAAAAAATTGGTTCGAGAGAGGAGGAGGATTTATATTGAGCGAACATTATCAAAAAACATGTGAGCGTATGAGCAGTAGAGTGCATTCCAAAGGGGTTGAGATGTGGTGGAAAAGTTGCCTATCAGCAACTTCACTTGGAGTTAATATCGGTAAAGCAGAATGGGGACTAAAAATCATAATTGAAACAGGCGAAATCGGCTAGATGATGTGTTGATGTGTTTCTTGAATGAATTCGTACTACTTTACGTGATCACTTATGCATGATACGTGTTACTGTACAACTAGTCCGAAGGACCTAATTTTTCCTTTTCAAAAACTCAGCCACGTAAAGATCGCTTAAGAGAACTAGTCAATTTCGAAACATATTCACCTAAGTGACTGGTGATGCGACATGAATTTACTAGTAAGACGTGCAAACACGTAAATTATCCTGCAACTGTTTCGAAACTTCCAAGTCGATCAAAAACCAAGCTAATGTTGACTGTTTTCTTTTGATTATTACGGTCTTGTGTACTCCGAATCCTTTCCAGAAGGTCAGATGGTAAATAAAGAACATCTGGACTTTACGCAGTGTTTGAGAGTGCAGATTCATCGATAAAGGCCAGATTTATGGAAAAAAATCATGGATTTTTTTTAATCAAAATAACGCACCAGTTTTTAATTTCGTGCCATAAACTTAACAAACATCATCAAACAATCACCGTAATCACTTGAGGTGGCGCTGACTGCAGTTTTTTCGCCTTTTCTAATTCAAAACTGTCACTTCGAGGCACTCACTTTGAATCGATAGAAGATATGACTGGATTGGTTTATTCATTCCCATAAGTATGTTATTTGAAAAGAAGCCTACTTTGAAGGCGATAAAGTAAATGTTATTATAAATGTTAATGTTATATAAATGTTATTATAAATGTTATCGTCCAATTCCTGACACTTTTTTTAGAGTGTATTGTAGCAAATTAGGGTAGAGTTAGAATACCAACAAGTGCAAAAACTTAAAATCCTTCAAAATATATCGCATCTCTCAATGAACTGAAACTTGTATTAATGGTGGGGAAGCCAGTAAATTTCAATAAAGGGCTTTGAATAAAAAGTAGCATTTAAAAGAAGTAGCAGTAAACAAGTAAACTAAAATGACATCTCTTAGGGATTATCTCAGTAGCCAGAGGTTTCTATGATGGATGCATCAACAAGTTCACGAAAAAAATCTGTTTGTCAGTTCTTCGAAAATAAGATCAATTATCTCTTGATTAGCCAGCTAGTATAAAGATGATAGTAAATTTAATTACACATTCCCTAATTTGTGTACATCGTTCTATTTTTAAAATCATGTGGTCGTGCGGTGAATAATGTACGAGGACGGTCCCAAAACTAACCGACCTAATAAAGAATGTACACAAAAGTTGGGAAAAATTTTCTTTAATTTTCAACATAATCTCTCGATACACTTTTTCCAATGATATTCAATAGTTCATATATCCTGTTTATAGTAAGAACTGTCAAATTCATTAAAATAGCTATCAACCGCAAAATCCACCTCTTCATTGTTGAGCAAATCTTTTACCTCTGAGCCATTTTTTCAAGTTTGGAAATAGAAAATTGTTGGAGGGAGCTATTCGAATTTTTATTCAGTAATTTGACCATCACAATAGTGGATGTGTGGACTGAAGCATTGTCTTGGTGAAGCAACAATTTCCTTCTCGCCAAAGACGGCTTTTTCCATAATTTAATCACCTAAACGCTACAATAAATTAGCATAATATTTGCCATTGATGGTTTTTCCTTTCTGAAGATAATCAATAAAAATGAAACCATGCGCATCCCAAAACACAGACACCGTGCCCTTGCCTGCAGATGGAACCATCTTCGCCTTCTTTTGACAAGATTTTCTCATTTCAGTCCCCTGCTTTGACTGTTCCTTTGTCTCAGGTGTAAAGTGGTAAACCCATGTCTCATCCATTGTTATTAATCGACGTAAAAATTCGTCTTTATTGCGGTGAAACATCGCTAAAGACTCTACTGAAACATCTTCAAGACGCTGTTTTTGCTCTATTGAAAGCAAGCGCGGCACCCATCTTGCACACAATTTTCTCATCTACAAATCTTCGGTTAATATGTCATATAAATCACTTTTTGAAATACCTATCTTTTTAGCTATCTTACGCACCTTCAACCGATGATCAGCCAATACCATTTAGAGGATTTTCTTAATCATGTCTGATGGCACTTCAACTGGTCGACCATTACTGCTTTCATCCTGGTAGCCCGTATGGCCACGTTTAAACTCTGCCACCCAATATGTTACAGTCGTAAACGAAGGATCAGAATCTCCTAGTTTTAATATTTGTTGGATTGAGGTCTTTCAAATGGAAATATTGAATTACATAACTGTGAGCAATTTTTTCCATGGTTACAAATTCGCTGAAATCGTTTAATTTTGATAGCTCATAATTTTTTTCAAACAATTGGCACCATCTATACTTCATGTCGGCTAGTGTTGGGACAGTCCTCGAATCACACGTCTAACTTTAGTCTTTCTCTTTGTTTGCCCTCTGTCTACTTCTTTTCACTTACATGTTAACCCTTCACCATAGTCGTGGTTTGCTATCTAGAATATCCCAGTGTGGTTTAATAGAAGTTTTGTTACTTTTCGTGACCTGAATGTTCTGATGAGATTTTGAATTAAATGTCCACTTCAGTTGTTTTGGTTATCCAGACATAAATCTTCTTATTGACCTTTCTGTCAGATGTCTTAAATCGCATGACAACGTCCTGTCAAACGGCATGCATGAAATGCTGAATTTAATGTTATGCATAAGTAAACATGTTAGACTAAAATTAGATTTATGCAAAGGAATAAGTTAACTACTTTAGAAAATAAAAAGCAAAAATATTTGGATTACAGTGTAGGAACATTTCCCGATATTACGTTGGTGATGAATGATGCTGTCAAGTTTTAAAAGATGGTGAAAGACTTTTTCTTTCCATCACTACGCTGAAAGAGAACATGTTTTAAAATTGTGTGGATTCGGCAGGATGCTTAAACTTGTCACACAGTTGGGCCTGTTACGACAGAATTGCAACGTAAATTCCATAATCAGCTAATTTTGAGAAACTCGATTATCCTTTGGTTTCAAGGACTTTTGAGCTTACTGCGCAAAATTTGTTTAATTTGAGATTGAAGTTTATAAAATAGAACTAACAAATTTGGACAATTTTAAGCAATACAATCGAGGAATAATTGAGGCAATTTCCATCGCAATTCTCAAGGCAGTAATGAAAAACCAATAAAACTTAGAGAATTTCGACGAAATTGGAATCGAGAATTTCCGCATTGATTGAGTGGAAGACGCAAAAATTTGGGCGATAACAATTCTAATCGAAATATTCGTATTTAATATTCATTTAATTTAATTTTAATATATTATAATAATATTATATCATATATAATAACTAAATGCACAGAGTATCCTTCGAAAAGGTAAACTACTTTGTTTATAATTTTTGATTAAATGAAAGAGATTGGATCTTATATTGGAAAATGTTTTATTTAATGTCGGCAATTATGTATGGAATACGATATTACATAAATGTCCGCCTCTGTTAGCCTCACAAATGCGAGCACTTTTGAGCACATTTTTCATTACATTCTCACACATTTCACGCGGTATTTCATTAATTTCATCACGAATATTTTATTTGAGTTGCTCAAGCCTTTCTGGTTTGTTTGCATAAACCTTGCTTTTCAGATATCCCCACAAAAAGAAGTCCGGAGCAGTCAAATCAGGCGACCGTGGAGGCCAATTAACATCACCATTTCTTGAAAGAACTTGTTGTTGTAGTCCTGGCTGTATGCGATGTGGCATCGTCTTGTTGACACCACATGTTAATCAAGCAAAATCAGGCAGTTGTGGCGTTAAAAAGTTTTCAATCATATCACGATATCGCTCCTCATTGACAATTACCGTTACGCCGTTTTCAGTTTCAAAGAAGAAAGGTCCAATGATTCCTCCCGATCAAATTGCACACCGGACTGACTGTGACTTTTAATGGATGCAAAGGTGACTGATGAATAATTTGAGGGTATTCCATTGCCCAGAACCGACTATTCTGTTTATTCACATATCCATTCAAATGAAAATGTGCTTCGCCGCTCATTATGATTTTTTCATGAAAATCAGGGTTGTCATGGGCGAGCTGTAACATCCTATTGGCGCATGTACGGAAAAAGCTCTTGAGTCAACTGAAACTTAAACCGGAATAAATGCAAATCCTTGTGCAAAATTGCAGCCAAAGTTGTTCTTTGATGACCAAGCTCCTGAGCACGTCGTCAAATTGAGGTTGATGGATGGTTTTGAACACTTTCTTGAGCAGCAGCAATGTTATCAGCCGATCTTGCAGTACGGCGTGGGCCATGCTTGGCCCTATCAGCTACAGACCCTCTTTCTTCGAAATCATTCACTTCACGATAAATAGGCGCGTTGCTTCTCCCAAAAATTTCACGTAACTTTCTCATTGTCACAGTAATCGATGATTGATTTTGATAAAATGTTTTAACGATTAAAACGCGTTGGTTTATCGAATATTTTTCTATAATAAATTTGCCACGTCTCTACTTCACGACTGCCAAATATGAACTGTCAAGTCTAATGTTTACTAAAATGGCGCCAAAACAAAGTAGTATACCTTCCCGACGGTCACCCTGTAAAATATTAAAATTTTGACAAATTTTTTTTTTTTCAATTTTAATGATGTTTTCTTCAAATATTTCGTGGATTTTGGTGTTTTTATTGCGCGGTATTTATTGCATTTAAAACATATTTATAGTAAAAAGTCTGCCGTGATGTTACAGTTTTTCTGTCACAAAAAAAGGAAAATATATATGTATATATAGAAATTTATCTCAATTTAAATAATACTCATATTGCTTTTTGAATATATTAATGCAAATTTGACATTTCCATTTTAAGAATGCCGCGGCTCTAAAATTCTACGTGCGGCGAGCGTTTTTTTTAACGAAAGAGGAAGAAAGTACAAAGTATGAAAAATATCACAAATTTTGTAAATAAAGTAGAACCTTTTGGTAACATAACCCCCTGCCAATCAAATATACGCCAGGTATCAGAATTAGAACTTGTTATCCCTATGTCGCAGAAAAGTTTCAGTATGTTACAATTTGTGATTTTTCAAATTTAGTTCTCTTTTTATATTTGCTATAATTCGCGAATACAACGTTAAAATTGAATTTGCAAAATTCTGAAATCTGCCTTAACTTTTTCGCGACTCACCTTAATGAATAATCCTGAATGTGTTCGCATTGGGCCAAAATCAGTCTTCGCATATAACTTCAAAATTTAAATTAAGGAATTCTTGTCATTGTGAAGAAGTTTTAGTGAAAGCTCAAAATTCAAATATTTTAAAAAATTCAAGTTTTTTTTTTTTTTGTTTTTTTTTTTTTTAAGAATAAAATAGTTATATCAGTAGTTAATAGTAATGTAAAAATTATACTTGTTTCTCTTTAATAACGTTCATCTTCGCAGCTGTTAAGAAAAGCGGATGCTACAGGTTTTTTTTTAGTCAAACTTTATAAGTGAAACTATTTCCGATTAGGAGCTGCTCTAAAATAAAATTTCAGTCATTGTATCTTTCTGACTTTTTTGGATTTTGACAAAATACTTAATATTTATCCAGACACTCATCATTTCTACACTTTAGTATGTCCTACAGAAAAAGTAGTACTTGTGGCATGCCCCAGATACCTTAATATGACATGGATATAATCGGACATTTAATAACTATTCGTTGCTAATTACCTGGAAATTTTTAAACTTTATCAATTTACTAACTTAGCCCCAACAACTCACAGCTAAGTTATCAAGCCAAGATAATTTCATATACCTCACTTTACAGCCAAAGTCGTGCTCAATATAACTCTCCTTAACTTTTGTATATGTACAGGGTTGCCCATATTCGACGGACCCATCTGGCAACGCCATAACTTTTGACAGAGATGTCAGATCGCTTAATGACATACCGCGTTTGAAGCGTCAGTCCAAGCA
>JAHXMU010000117.1:805787-902405 GCA_019455685.1 Philornis downsi | reverse complement strand
AAATCTACTTGGAACAAATTAAATGAATAAGATTGCCAACCGCCAAACTTTTATTTTTTTCTTTGATTTTTTTTTTTAAAACATGGCTCCGTCGAACATGGGCAACCCTGTATGTTCATCGATATTTTTTTGAAACTCTCATAATAGTTGTGATTTCATTTTAGAAGAATTTCAGAATTTCATTCCGATCCCTTGGATGACTTCGTTTCCGAGTAATAAATATAAATATTTTCGTTTGTGGATATTTTTTATTTTGAGGGTTTTAGTATAATTTTTGGCACTACATTAAAGATATCATCTTATTCAGTATTATTAAAAACACTCATATTTTCAAAATTTCAAATTTTCATGATAGAACTCATCGTTTCCGAGTTATTTTGGTGTTGATAGTTTGTTTGGGTAAAATTTCTGTCTAAAAATATTCATGTTCAAGTTGTTTTTTTCGAACGTTTTCCATAATGAATCATACGATGCGGACATACACATATGGTCAAAACAATAAGTACACCCTGTATTTTTTTTAAGGCTCATAGACGAAAATTTATTTAAATTAAAAGGAAAAACAGATACTAATTTCTTCTGTTATAACATTAGAAATAAAATAAATACTAAACCAATAACAGGAAGCAAACATTAAATTCATTATTTTTCAAAAAGTAAGAACCTAATCAAAAGATATTGGATAAAATAATAAGTAAATTTAGTTAAATAAGCAGAAAAGTAAAAAAAAAAAAATGAATTTTTTTCTGCTAAATTGGCGGAGTTTCGTTAAAAGTCAGTATATCCACCTTTATTTTCAATTAATTTGTTGACTCTTTTTAGCCTGCTTGCTGGCAATAAGCTTCCCGCAGGTTTCTACTGGTATTTCATACCAAGTTTTTTGAACAAAATTCCATAACTGATGCTTATTTTTAAGAACCTCCTTTCCAATTCTTTGTTTCATCTCTCCCCAAAGATTTTCGATTGGATTTAAGTCCGGAGATTGATTTGACCAGTCGAGAAGGGCAACATTATTATCTTGAAACCACTCCTTTACCAACTTAGAAGTATTCTTCGGATCGTTATCCTGCTGGAATGTCCATCCAAGAGGCATACTTTCCACAGTTCAACATCGTATTTTCCAAGATATCTTTGTAGTGGAATCTGGTCGTAGCGTCGGTAATTCGATTTATCGGACCGACACCATACCACGAGAAACAACCCCAGACCATAATATTGCCACCCCCGTGCTTGACCATCTTCTTTGTAAAGCGAACATGGAATTCCTTACCCTTAGGGCATCGAACACAGGCACGGGCACTGTCGTTTCCAAATACATTAATTTTTGTTTCATCGCTTCACAAAATGTTTTGCCATTTTTTTTTTTTCATCGTCTCCTCCGGATCAATTGGAATGACTTCTTGCAATCGCCAATCTAGGCTTTTTTTGTCTAAGCAAGGGAACTCTTTTGGTTATTCGTTCTGGTAAATGTGCTTCTTGTAGTTTACGATGAACCGTTCGCAATGAAATTACTTTTCCAATTTCTGCTGAAATCGCTCTTGAAGACACAAACGGGTCTCTGTTCGCAAGTGTTACAATATGGATATCTGTTGTCTTTGAAGTTTTTTTTGGGTCTTCCGCGAGTTTTGACGGACTTTTTAGGCTTTAAAGCATTTTGTACAAAAAATAGCGAGCGATTCATAGTTTCCTGCATCGTTGGGTTGGCGGGCTCATGGAGTTTTAGTCGCTATGAATCACTTCGACGGGAAGCGTCGCGCATTTTGCGTGCGCGCTTTTTACGAGAACCCTCGTTCATATATTGCTACTAGGCGACTATATTGTGCTGAATATGGACTACGGCGAATTAGTGAAGCTCCGAGTGCTAATTTAATTAAAATATGGGTAAAGCGTTTTGAAGAGACCGGTTCAACATTTAAACCGCAAGCAAATGGTCGCCCAAGGACATCTAGGACCGAAGACAATGTTGAGCGAGTTATGGAGTCAGCACGAGGAAATCCACAAATGTCGACTCGCAAGAGATCGTCTGTCTTACAATTATCGCGACGAAGTTTGTAACGAATTTTAACATTGGATCTTAAACTGCATTCATATAAGCTGCAATTAACACAAGAATTGAAAGAATCTGTGACTTCATAGCAAGGCTCGCATTTGCTAATGAAATGCTTAATCGATTTTCCAATTTTGACAATATCCTTTTCTCTGACGAGGCTCATTTCCTTATGAATGGGTTCGTAAACCGTCAAAATTGTCGTTACTGGAACAGTGGAAATCCCAAAATCAAACACCAGAAACCATTGCACAGTCCTAAAGTGACAGTATGGGCAGCAATCTCTGGCAAAGGAATAATTGGTCCTTTTTTCTTCGAAAATGCGCGGGGCCAAAACGTCATGATTAATACGGAACGCTATGTTGAGATGTTGGACGGATTTTTGGCTCCAGAAATTTGAATTCAAGAATAGTGAATTCCAGAACTTGGATGGAGCTACCTGTCACACATCAAATGACTTCATGGCGGTGGTGAAGCAGATGTTCCCTGACAGACTGATTTCGAAAAGAGGTGATATCCCATGGCCTTCACGCAGTCCAGACTTGACGCCTCTTGACTTTTTTTTGTGGGGATACCTCAAACACAAAGTCTACAGTAATAATCCAAGAAACATCGTTCAGCTCAAGGAGAATATCCGGGGTGAAATGGCAGCCATTACACCAGTATTACTGAAGAAAGTTTTTAATAATTTTCGTTTGCGGTTAGAGGAGTGCCGTCGTAGAGAGGGTCACCATTTACATGATGTTATTTTTAAAAAATAAACTTCATTTATTACTCTAGAATGCCTTAGATTTATTTTGACCATACCTTTTGTATTTATTTGTTAATCTATTCTTTAAATATGCACGTTCTATTGCGCCACCCTGTGTTTATTATTTTGATCAAGTACTGAAATCACGCCTGAACAAAACTAACTCACAATGAAAACAACGGGGAATCTCCAGTTTTGTTTTTACTTTTAAAGGCATTACCATATTAAAGTTATTCAAATAAAAAAGAATTGCCATGTTTACTTTCTGTTAAAGTAACTAAAATTAAACCATATGTATACATTTTGCTTTACTTGCTCTTCAGCAAGGAGAGGACAAAAAAATAATGATGGTGCTTTCGGAAGTTAACTAAGTGTGGCAAAGGCGACCGGAAATACTAGCGAGCTCATAAATGCTCTTCATGCAAAGCATCATTTAATGCGTTGTAGTCCTAGCATTAGCTTATAATTTGTCTAGAAGACCAGTTAATAAATTAACCTACAAAGCATACGCAAAACTTCCTGGTCAAGAATTCTCGGTTTATCAGAACCCGATAATCAATTGCGGTTTGGATCGTGTTTTTAATAATCCCAATATTATCACTGCTTATAAAAATTGGGTTTCCTTATTTGTCAATTTTTATAAGTAATGATAATAAAATGATTGTTATAACAAATCAGGTGCCTGTAAATTTAATGAATGCTTACAAAACAATTCCAGTACGACATTTTATTTAAAAACGCGGTAATAACATTTTGTATCAGACATTTAACAGTGTTAAAACACATCGTTATTTTATATATCTCCCATTTCTGTTTCTTTTCGCGATTGTTTGGTCTATCAATTCATAGGTAAAAAACGTTTTTGTGTCTTTGCTGAGGTTACTCACTTTTAACAGCACTTCAAATGTTGGTTTGTCTTCCATGTTCCAAAAAAAAAGAACATTTTTAATGCTGTTCAAATGTTTGTTGCAGTCGTTTTTATTGTTTTTATAATGTCTTTTCGCTGAAAATAATAGCTTTATCTATGTACAATAAAAGTTTTTGCTTGTATGAGTATATACAAAAAGTAAAGGGTGTCCCAATAAGAACGCAAGATGTACATTTCAAATAAAATACAGATATTTAAAAAAAATCGTGAAACTTTATTATATTGTAAAGTAGACAGAGTGAGGTTATGTATGGATCAACACATTGGCCAGATTGTAGCCTCGGCTTTGCTGGCACACACGCAATCTTCTAATGAAATTTTCAATGAACGTTTTACATACATGCTGCGGTATTTCATTAATGCAGCGTCCAATTTCGTGTCTAAGACTTGAGTCGTCGTCGGCTTATTCGCGTAAACCATCGACTTAAAAAAACCCCACAGAAAAAAGTCTAATGGTGTTACATCGCACGATCTAGGTGGCCAATTTTGGTCTCCAAAACGCGAAATAACACGACCGGGAAATGACTGATGCAGCTACTGAATTGTTTCTCTGGCTGTATGACATGTGGCGTCGTCTTGCTGAAACCTCATGCCCTCCACATTCATTTCTTCAATTCTAGGCACGAAAAAACTGGTTATCATTTCACGATACCGAACACCGTTGACTGTTTGCGCTTGATATGACTCATTTTTGTAAAAAACGGGTCGAATGATTCCTCCAGCCCAAAATCCACACTACACAGTGACACGTTGAGGATGCATTTGCTTTTCGTGAATCACTCGAGGATTTTCCTCACTCCAAGTGCGACAATTCTGCCTATTGCCGAATAACATCAAAATGGAAATGGGCCTCGTGAAGATGATTTTATCGGCAAAATCAGCATTTTCATGTTGTCTCTCCAATAACCAATTAACGAACTCCCTTCGCTGTCCATGGTCAGCTGGCTTCAGTTCCTGTGTCAATTGAACTTTGTGTGCATGAAGATGCAAATCTTTCGTCAAAATTCACTGCATAGTGGATTTGGAGACACCAATTTGCTGAGCTCGGTGTCGAATTGAGGTGGATGAAGTTTGAGCGACATCATCACGTGCAGCTGCGACATTTTCGGTCGATCGACCTGGTCGAAGGCGCGTTGTTGTCTTTACATCGCTAACAGACCTAGTTTTAGCAAATTTATCCATTAATGTTTTTACAATTGACTCTTTTGGAGCATTATTGTGATCCCAAATTGATCGCAATTTGCGAACTGTAGCCGCAAAACTTTCATCATTTTGGTAAAACAATTGAATGCGTTGTTCATTCGTGTAGCGCTGCATTTTTACTAACCTTGTACCTTCTACTAGCAAACAATAACAATTGTTCAAATGCCAAACGATGATACTTCGAATGGTGCCAAATTTAAATCTTGCGTTTTTGTTGGGACACCCTTTATAAGAACTCAGCAATTGCAGAGTGTGTATATGTAGATTTGCGCCAAATGATTGTTAGCGTCCTTTTATCTATGAAATAAGCAAGAAACATTGGCAATTGACCATTTTGGTTTAAAATAAAGAAATCAAGATGTGTACATTTTACATGTTTTTTTGAGTATTTGAATCCTTGAACTCTATGGTTTGAACTATAAAATTGTTTACTTGTTAGGTTTTATTTATTAATGGCATTTTCAACATGCATTCAAATTCATACATCACCCTCTTACCCAGGCCTGTATATAAAAATATACAAATGAAATAAAAGTGCAAAAAATAAATACTTTTGAAAAGGCCAGTTTAGAGGATAATTTATTGACATTGTCAAAGAAACTAAAATGTAATAGCAAAGTATTACATATTGCAAAAAAAAAAAAAAAAAAAAAAAAACAAAAAAAAAAACAAAAATAAATAAATAAATAAAATAGAAAAGTTAAGCTAAAAAAA
This sequence comes from Philornis downsi, assembly GCA_019455685.1. Taxonomy (NCBI): domain Eukaryota; kingdom Metazoa; phylum Arthropoda; class Insecta; order Diptera; family Muscidae; genus Philornis; species Philornis downsi. The sequence continues at coordinate 896,762 of JAHXMU010000117.1, read as the reverse complement.
ATATGACAAAATGGGCATATTGAGTTGGCTAAGTGGCACTGCCACCTCCAACAGCGACATTTGTGATATATGGTTCTTCTGGCAGACTGTAAAACGGTTTTGGTGGAACGCACAATAATCAGGAGTAGCAAAAACGTGTTCACAACAAGGATGACACTAGCCAACAAGGTTTTGGACTGGAGCAACCAAATATCTTTCCTAAAGTAATTTAGTGGGCTGAATTCGAATTGGTTTTTCTCTATCATGTCAGGTTTCCGAAACAAAAAGAAGTGACTTTATTCGTATTTACATACATAAAAAATCATTAGTTTATTTAAAAGTCAATGAATTTTCAAAAGTAAATGGCGTTATTTGAACGTCGTCTGTATTTTGTTGTTTCGGTTTCACGTATTAGAGTCCAGCAATAGTCTCCCAAAATACTTGATAATTTCTTTCAATTCTCATTAAACCTTGGTTAGAGTATTCTAAGTCAAAAAAATATTTACAAGTGTTACAAGTTTTTCACAGAAGGTCGAGAGGATGTATATGACGACGCTCGCTCTGAATGCGTAAGCACATCAACAACCGATGAAAATGTTGAGAAAGTGAAGAAAATTGTTATGGACAATCGTCGAATCATAAATAGAAAAGTTGCTGAGGATGTCGGCATATCGGTTGGTTCATGCCATGCAATCTTTTCGGAAATTTTGGACATGAAGCGTGTGGCAGCGAAGTTTGTTCCAAAATTGCTGAATTTTGACCAAAAACAACGCCGTATGAGCATCGCTTAATGGAATGACGTCAACGATGATCCAGATTTGCTTAAAAGGGTCATAACTGGTGACGAATCATAGGTATATGGTTATGACATCGAAACCAAAGCCCAATCATCCCAATGGAAGAGTCCAGGAGAGCCAATACCAAAAAAGCACGCCAAGTACGACCAAATGTTAAGGTTTTGCTCAATGTTTTCTTCGATTACCACGGCGTAGTGCATCAGGATTAAGATCATAAGATCGTACGGTGAATAAGGGGTACTACCTTGAAGTTAAGCACGCCAAGTACGACCAAATGTTAAGGTTTTGCTCAATGTTTTCTTCGATTACCATGGCGTAGTGCATCAGGATTAAGATCATAAGATCGTACTGTGAATAAGGGTACTACCTTGAAGTTATGTAATCCAGTGCCAATATTTCTCATTACTTCCATATCATTCCCTTCATTTCTAACATCGGATTCTCTAGTAATCCCACTAAGTTCACTATAATTAAAGGACTTTATGCAAATTTACATTCAAACGGTATGGAGACAACAAATATCCAATTTTGCCGTTTGCGTGAATCAATACGAAAAAACCGACGGAATTTTGGAAAGAAATTCATGGCTTTTGCATCATGATAATGCACCTGCTCACTCATCTTTGCTTGTGAGAGATTATTTGGCCAAAAACAATACCGCTATCTTGCCTCAGCCACCGTATTCACCAGATTTGGCCTCCTGCGACTTTTTCCTCTTCCCAAGAGTGAGGAGACCCATAAAAGGACGGCGTTTTGCGACGATTGAGGAGATAAAAACCGAATCGCTGAGAGAGCTCAAGGACGTACCAAAAAGTGCGTGTCAGAACTGTTTCGAGGATTGGAAAAAACGCTCGCACAAGTTTATTATATCTGAGGGGGACTACTTTGAAGGAGATATAATTGAAATTAATGAATAAAGAAATATTTTTTGAGAAAAATTAAAAAATTAAAAAAATTAAATTTTTTTTTAACACACCTCGTATGTATAAATAGTGATTCGATAAAAAAAACCTTCCCAAAAATACAGCGAACATATTTTTGGCAAGTTTATTGTGGTTTGCAAAAGCTGCCAATGTGATTCGTCAATAAAAAATTACATTACACAAAAGCCAACTGCAACCAAATGCACAAAGATGCCAGAGTGTTAATGTAACTTAAATCAGCCTTCTTTCTCATAGCCTATCACATTATGATGCCGATGTTTTATGTCCAAAGAAATTGAAAACCACATTAAATCGGACAACCGCAATAAAATTTACATTTTTTACCCCTCCAGTTTTCAACGATTCTTTGTTTTTATTTACTTGTAATCACGCCGTAGTCTGGGCGGTTTTCTCCTCACAGTCGGATTTGTTTTTGGAAATTATTGGCTGTGGTTTTATGTTTTCGTTACCGAGAAAACCGCAGCACATCCAATTCCCAATAACGCTTTCACCCTGGGACACGATTTAATTCGAATTTGTCTTTGTGCTGCTGCTACTGCCGCTTCTGTTGCTTATCAGTAAATTCCATTTCGTGACATCGAATTTCAATGTGTTCTGGCACATTTCAAATGCAAAATTGGATATGTGTTGTCTCCATACCGTTAGAATGTAAATTTGCATAAAGTCCTTTAATTATAGTGAACTTAGTGGGATTACCAGAAAGTCATTTACACTGTTAGAAATGAAGGGAATGACATGGAAGTAATGAGAGATATTGGCATTGAATTACATGAAGATGAATCTCAATATGGTAAAGCATAACATACTTTTCCCAATTGTGGTTATGTGCAAAAATAAACACAAATTAGTTTCCAGTCGGCATCCATCGATGGTATTAATTTAAGTCGGCTTAGGCCTATTTTGTTCCTTTTGTTTTGCTGTATAATACTATTAGCTACAGGTGGGGACTTTTTTTGGTTGCATTTGGTAAATAGTGTTGTGGAGCTCGGCGTTGTTCGTGGCTGTCCGCAGGGTTCCATCTGCGGTTCATTTATATGGAAGCTTATGATGGACCCGTTATTGCGGTAGCTAAGTGACCAGTGCAAAGTTTGTGCAAATGCTGACGACCTACTCATCATGGTTGAGGGTCGCTCTCTTTCTCAGTTGGATCAGGCCATGATGACGATAGTTAGGCAATGGTCAGAACATGTCGATGTGGATATTGCTGTCGATAAAACCAACATGATGCTCTTGCGGCGTAAATTATCCCGCAAGCCACTCGTTCGTTTGGCTGATGGATCTGTGCTTAGGTGCGTCACCGAGGGGAAGTACTTGGGCATTGCCATGGGAGAGCGAATGAACTATTTGCCTCATTAGGATAGGCTGAGAAGTAATGTACGAATCGGTGAAATCTGCATTCGGATACTGCAAGATCCTCTCTTGTCAGAGAGTGGTTTATTGGCTTGTCTGCCAGTATGTCCAACAGACAGAGGCCCTTCAGGTACTGATGGGTGCTGCCCCGCTGGATGTTGTTGTAATCCGTCGTACGACGGAATTCAAGGCCAGGAAAGGGTATGCATTGGCGGCAACAGACTGGCCCATTGAGGGGGTAGAGAGCATGAGTAGGGCAGAGCTTACGGGACTCTTGAACGAATGTGTCTTGTTGAGATGGCAAGCACGTTGGGAAGAGAGTCTTAACGGACGTACCATATTTAGGTTTTTGCCAGATGTTAGGTTCGTTGCGAGAAACCTTGACTTTGGTTTTAACCCTCAGTTTCTTGCTGACGGGACATAGGCCACTCAATGCCTTTCTGCATAAGAGAACCCTGTCCGATCGCGAGTCGTGCAGTTGTGGTGCACCAGTCGAAGACTGGCAGCACGTTTTGTTTGAATGTCCCTTATATGCAGATATAAGGGACCTCCAGGGATTAGCGATAACTAGGTCAGGGGATGACTGTATAGTTAGCAAAATGCTCTCTACTCACGTAATTGTGGCAAGTGAGTCTGCTGACCTTTTCAAGGCAGGCAAGGGGCTGCAGGACTGTTCGGATCATGCTGATCCCAAAATCTGATTCAGCTTGATAGTCGGCAGCTGTGTGCTCGTTTGCGGGGGCCCCAGTCGCTGGGCCGCAAGGGATTGAAACTGGAAGTAGATTTTCTACAGAGTTAGATTATCTACGAAGTCTGACCAGAGGCTTTGTCTGGTACCGGGGGTGATAGGGATACACACGGGCAGGTCTCGGGTTCGTGTCCTGTCATCTGTACCTTTCTGATCTCTCGGGGGGTACGGACAAGCTGGGGTTTTCCCATGTCTATATTTCATGGTTGCCGTTCACCGTCGCTGAACGGAAGGGATTTGCAGTTTTCCCCGTCTCCCACCACAGAGGGTACTGTATCCTTGCAATGTAGACTGTTCCATCTACCTGCGGTCTGCGTGGCTGCAGGTATATAAAAATGACCACTCTGTACTCTTTTGCCATAGGGCGACGAATCCTGTGAAGTATGGTGTACAAATCACAATTTGGTAGTAGCTTTGCTTTTGGTTTGCTACGCAGCTCCAACCTGTGAGTTTGGCCGGTAGCAAGTGGATTGGGAGGCCCCGGGACTGAGTTCCCGCCTGATCATTTGGTGTAGAACCCCTAGTAAGAGCATCACGCGGGTTGTGGTTTATACCAAAAACGCTGGCAGAGACTTTATGCTCGAATGTGGAGTTGCATTGCAACCGGGTGCTACAGACCTATAGAGCAGCAGAGCTGGTCAGATAGGTCTCACCTCCGCCAATGCGGATTATGTTCCATACTAGCATAATCAATTTGGAAGAAAGGGTTGACAATTGCGGTAGTACCAAAATTGTCAGCTCCTTTTCCAAGTCCAAGTTTTACTTGGCTATCCCAAGGGCGCGTTGGCAATCGAATTGTAATATGCGCAGTGTGTCGCACACCGTGGGTAAGGCCTTCACGGCGAGACTCACGAAAAACCCCCGTGGACTTCTGTAGAATACTATTTACTACACTTGGTCAGTTTAAACTAACAGGAAAGACAAATTTTACACCATTCCAGTTTATTTTTTTTTCGTGTATCTATATTGCATCCGCGTCAATTTCGTTTCATTCTCACTGTCATGTCAATACTGAGCCTTAGCTGTAGTCACTGCACTACGACATCTGTTTGATTTGGTATTTTGTATGCGAACGTAATGAGCTGAATTTCGTGTCCCAATTTGATAAGCGATTGACAGTCCAAATAATCGCAGCTATTAGAGAGGCAAACACAGTTAGAATTACGTTAAATGTACACATCACGAATTGACAATTGGTAAAGCAATTTTCAATTTGAATTTAAACAATGGAAATTCAATTATTGATTTGCATTTCGAAATAGACGTTTAAAGGAATCTTCCGCATGATTAAGTTTTAACAATTTTTATTAGCTATTACAATGACTTTCGTATAGGACGACATTTCGCTATACGTTTTTTACAGTATTATTGGATGACTGACCTACTATATGTTACCTTTTCTCAGTGAAAGTTCAATGACCATAACTTAATAGTACCCACCTATAATATCCAGGTTCTTTGCAGTAGCAACACATCCTCTCTGGGAGTTGCCTATTAAATTCATTCTGAAAACCGTGGAGGGTGCTAAATTCCCCCAGTACCCCACTTGCTACACCTGTGCTCTATGTACCTATAAACAAGATAATTTTGTCCGAAGAGGCGTATCCTCGGCATGTGTAAGATTGGAATTTCAGAATGTAGATTTGCAGATGGTAAAAAGCGTAGACATTCCTTCAAACGTCGGACTCACTATTCTCAAACCATTGAGGACAACTTCTTCTATTTGAGGTAGCCTCACTATGTACTGCTGCAAGCAACCGAATCGCCTCAGCAGGGAATACGAGGTTCCCGCATATGGAGCATGTTCGTCTCAATACTGGACATTTTCATAAGAAAGAAAAAAATATGGAATGCTAATAAAAATCGTTGGTATTTCACGGTTATAGTATTATTAGATGTCCCACGATGTTTCACGGTGATAGTATCATTAGATGTCCCACGATATTTCACGGTTATAGTATTACTATATGTAGATGTCCGACGATGAAATATCGTCGTATAGGGTGTCTGTCGGCAAGGTATACTACATATACTTTGTTTTGTCGCCATTTTACTAAACATTAGTCGTGACAGTTCATATTTCGCAGTCGTGAAGTAGAGACGTGACGTCGATAAACCAACGTGTTTTAATCGTTAAAACATTTTATCAAAATCAATCATCGATTACTGTGACGATGAGAAAGTTACGTGCAATTTTTGGGAGAAACAACGTGCCAACAAGACGCACTATTTATCGTGTAGTGAACGATTTCGAAAAAAGAGGGTCTGTAGCTGATAGGGCCAAGCATGCACCATAACGTACTACAAAAAAAGTGTTCAAAACAATCCATTAACCTTAATTCGACGCCGTGTTCAGGAGCTTGATTTTCAAAGAACAACTTTGGCAACAATTTTGCACAAGGATTTGCATTTGTTTCCATTTAAGATTCAGTTGACACAAGAGCTTCTTGCACAAGACCTTTTACGCCGCCGTACATATGCCAATAGGATGTTACAGCTCGCCCATGACAACTCCGATTTTCATGAAAAAATCATAATGAGTGACGAGGCACATTTTCATTTGAATGGATATGTGAATAAACAGAATAGTCGGTTCTGGGCCATGGAAAACCCTCAAATTATTCATCAGTCACCTTTGCATCCATTAAAAGTGACAGTCTGGTGTGCAATTATGTCAGGAGAAATCATTGGGCCTTACTTCCTTGAAACTGAAAACGGCGTAACGGTAACTGTCAATGGGGAGCGATAGCGTGATATGATTGAAAACTTTTTAACGCCACAACTGCATGCTTTGGGCTTGATTCACATGTGGTATCAACAAGACGGTGCCACACCGCTTGCAGTCGGGATTGCAATGGAATTACTGCGAAACCTCTTTCCACAATAAGTTATTTCAAGAAATGGTGATGTTGATTGGCCTTCACGGTCGCTTGATTTGACTGCTCCGGACTTCTTTTTGTGGGGATACCTGAAAAGCAAGGTTTATGCAAACAAACCAAAATGATGAAATACCGCGTGAAATGTGTGAGAATGTACTGAAAAATGTGCTCAAAAGGGCTCGCATTTGTGAGGCTAACAGAGGCGGACATTTATCTGATATGGTATTCCATATATAATTGCCGATATTAAATGAAACGTTTATCAATATAAGATCCATTCTCTTTCATTTAATCAAAAATTATAAACAAACAAAGTAGTATACTTTCCCGACGGACACCCTGTGGTATTACTGATGTCCCACGATATTTCACGGTTACACTATTACTAGATGTGCGACCTTACAATATGGCACTTTACACTTGACCATTTCAACCTCAACTTACTACATATTTGGACTTCCAATATTAAGGAAAAAAATTTCTAGTTTTTTTAAATCGTTGTTGTGGTGTACAAATATAACATAAACTAGTTAAATTTTGACGGTGAGGACGTTTGTGGGTCAATTCGACTAAATGAAATTTATGTACTGATTTCAATTTTGCCTATATATTGTCTGTATTGCAACTGCAATTGTAAATTTTTTATTTATACCTAAATATTTACTTTAACTATCTTCCCTTGTTTTTAAAAGTTCAGTAAGTATTATTTGTTTATGCCTTTTTTTCATTATTAAATTTAACGTTTTTGCAAACAACTTTTCCTTTCAATATTTTACGTTTAATCATAAGCACGTAATCGTACATTTTTATTGCTATGTAAACTTTATCATACTTTGGGCATCACGCTATAATCTGTGCAATAGTTAATAAACCCCATTCTTAATTTTGCCTTAGTAATTAATAAATAAATAATTGCAAATTTTTTCATATCGCTTTGACACCTCTTCACCTTTGCAAATGATTTGATGGGAATTCCTCAACTCTATTTGGAGTTAGTTGCGCCACTTTCATGAAGATTTTTATACCCACCCAGCTGTTCATCTTAACATCCTTTTCGTTTCTGTTGGTCCAACGAAGCACCCATTGAAAGGTCCAAAGAAGTGTAGTCTAGACAGAGAAATTGTATTTATGGCCTGGCGGATAATATCGCAATGGTGGTGATTCGTAATTTTCTTAGTGCCCATAAAGATAACACTTAAGTTTATTTTGGTGACTGTCATAATCGTGTCTATAATTGTTGTGCGTGACCCTTTTGGTAAATCTGTTGTTGACGTTTTAACTGAAATCCTGACAAAGTAAAAGGGAATGGACGAAACCAAATTGCTTTTTGTGGTATTAGGAATACAGAGATGAAGTATTTCAAGAGATTCATAATTTGTTTTTATGGCCGAAAGTAAATAAGGATAATATTTTATGGTATGATAGGATTTATCTGGTTTTCATTCGCATTTGTAGGGATGAAAAGTTTTAAGTTCCTCTATTTCACGGAAGCAGTTTTAAAGGCACAATTTGTAAAAATGATTTGTGGCGCTGTCATAAAAGTTCATCAAGTACGGATTTTTTTGTGTAATTTCTGCATAATATTACAGGAAAATGTAATTGCATCCATTTTCCTGTAATACGAGGTGTGATAAAAAAATAACCGTTATTTTTAATTTTCGTCAAAAAGTATTTATTTAGTCATCAATTTCTACTTTATTTCCTTTAAAGTAATCCCCCTCAGATATAATACACTTGTGCCAGCGTTTCTTCTAATCCTCGAAACACTTCTAGAACGCGCTTTTTGGTATCGCCAACAGCTCCTGTTTCGATTTTTCTTTTATCTCCTCAATCGTAGCAAAACGCTTTCCTTTCATCGGTGTCTTCAGTTGTGGGAAGAGGAAAAAGTAAGTGGGGGCCAAGTCCGGTGAATACGGTGGCTTTCGGTTTTATTTTTGGCCAAATACTCACGCACAAGCATCGATGTGTGAGCTGCTGGTACAAAATACATGATTGGTTTTTCCACAATTCTGCGCGTTTCTGACGAATTGCTTCGCGCAAACGGTGCGTAACTTCAAGGTACGACCTTGTGGCAAGAATTCATGATGCACCACGCCATTGCAATCGAAGAAAACAGTGAGCAAAACCTTCACATTTGACCGAACTTGAGATGCTTGGGCGACCAGGACGAGCATCGTCATTGACATCTTCTCGGCCTTCCTTAAACCGGTTACATCACAACTGAAATTGTGTTTTACACAAAACTTAATACAGTTTCTCTGATCCATTTTCTCGAATAGTAAGAAATCGAAGAGCACGCCTTTTGATCTGTCAAAAACAAACTGACAATCCAAAATGGCTGATATTGTTAACATATATAACAGGCATGTGTACCAATATATCAGAAAAAAAAAATTCGAAAATCGAGCGTACGTAACTCACGAAATTTGGAAAAACCCTTTTTTTTATCACACCTCATATATAAATCGGACATTGACCGAAGATGAGAAAACTGTGCGCAAGATGGGTGCCGCTGAAGGTACGTGAGCTAGTTGAAGCGATAGGCATTTAAAAAAATGCTATACGAGTACATCGTATATTAACCGAATTGACCGGTTAGAAGATGAGACGGCTGTGCGCAAGATGGGTGCTGCGCTTGCTTTCACTAGAGTAAAAACAGCGTGAAGATGTTTCAGTAGAGTGTTTGGCGATGCTCCACCGCAATAATGCCGAATTTTTGCGTCGATTTATACCCATGGATGAGACATGGGTCCACCACTTCATATGTGAGACAAGGGAACGGTCAAAGCAGTTGAAAGGAATGGGGGAATCGTGTCTAAAAAAGGCGAAGACGGTTCCATCTGTAGGCAAGGTCATGGCGTCTGTTTTTTTTTTGGGATACACATGAAATTATTTTTGTTGATTATTTTCAGAAAGGAAAAACCATCAACGGCATATATTGTGGAAAGTTATTATAGCGTTTAGTTGAAGAAATTATGGGAAAAAGCCGCATTTGGCGAAAAAGTAAGTGTTGTTTCATCAAGACAATGCTCCAGTTCACACATCCACTATTGTGATGGCCAAAATTAATGAATTAAAGTTCCAATTGCTTCATCACGTGCCTTATTCGCCAGATTTAGCTCCCTCGGATTATTTTCTGTGTGCAAACTGGAAAAAATCGCTCGGCGGCAAAAGATTTGCCAACAATGAAGAGGTGGAGTCTGCGGTTGATGGCTATTTTAATGGATTTGACAGTTCTTACTATAAACAGGGTGTAGAAACTATTGAATGTCGCTGGAAAAGGTGTATCGAACTAAAAGGAAATTATGTTGAATAATAATAGTAATTATAAAAAAAGAAAAAAATTATAAAAAAAAAATTCCAATTATGTGGGTCTATTTTGTTGGGTCGTCTAGTATTAGGACCACACTTGTATTTATATGAAACCAAAAATTAGATATTTTCACTATTTAATGAATCGTTTTGGAGGCGGTGATATTTATGTGTCTTAGCGGTTTAAATATTTCATTACATCTGAAGGACACCGCAGTCTGTTCTGAAAATATGGTTACTTTCTCGAATAGATGCTTTGTTTTCGAGATATGGTCATATTCGTATTTCTTTTTACTTTTCGACTTTTCGAATGTTTCTTCACGTCGTATAGGGGTATCGATGTGCCCAAATTCCTTAGCGATCCAAAGATATAATAATAATTGCTAATAATAGCTATTCATATATGATCCGTTTACAAAATTTTTCCGATGGGACGATTCGTTTTTCAATTGTAGACAAAATTGTATTTCATATTGGAAAGGTGGGTCGTGATCCAGCGCTCATTTGGTCCAGTGCGATCCATGATTATACGATCCATTTATCATGATTATAGAAATAGGGGGAATGACGTACGTTTTATGAAACAGGAGAACTCAGAGCTCAGAGCTACATATTACTCATGTCATTCTTTGATCCAATCAACTGCTATACACACCGATACTAATGAAACAACAACAAGAAATATGCATAATATTTCAGCAAAACCACAAGACAAAGTCATCAGTCAGACAGACAGACAGGGCTACATCAGACAGGATTACTTTTTCATTAATACAAACACAATGAATGCATCTGTTGTCGTAATAGCAGGTTTTCCTCGCACCTCCCAATTTACACCGCAGATTTTACACCCCCATAATAGCTTTCACTTCAAAAACCTACCCTCTCAAATTGTAGAATTATGAATTACTTTAAGGAGGTTGTTTAGGTTGGGGCGAATAAAAAATTATCCAAACCGGACATATTTTTCTAAATTATGGAGTTGTTTATTAGTCTTTGAATTTTCCACAACCAACCTAAAATGTTTGATTTAAACTAAAAATAGAACTGCCATTTTGTATGTTGGAATAAAATTCAAACTAAAGTTACTTAGATGTTCAGTCCTAAACCAATAATAAAATCAAGTTTCATTAAATGGAGTACATCGACACTGGAATGAAAAAATATTGCGATTTCGTAACCTGAATCATTTACAAATTGAAAAAAATGTTCCAGCATGAATGGTCTTCGACATTAAACTTGCAGAATATGACGACTATATAGAGATTCATATTTGTAATGTATGCTTTGCATACGAATTATGACGAGATGTTGCCTTCCCATGTAATACCACTCATGCCGGCAATGATCCTTGTACGGATACCGTGCTATGTTTACATTAACTACTAATTCAATTTTATGTCGCTACTAGCTAAATTTCGTAGCGGAAATTAACCAACTTTCCTCTTGAATAAAATCCAGTGTCTATGTATGTACTGACACAATGCTGGGAAGTTTAAATGTTCAACTTAATATTGAATTTTAAACAAAAATCCCATATAATATTTGTGCTCAAATCATCAGTCATGTGGAATTTGTGCTCAAATCATCAAAGTCATGTAAAATTTGTGCTCAAATCATCAGCCAAGAATGATTAGTCCACAATGATTTCCATATACAATTTTGAAAAACCAGCTAATAATTGAAAGTTGATTTCTTTTTTTTATAATTTTTTTTTTTTTGTAGAAGAAACGTTCCTCTATAAATGACAATAGTTCTTAAACGTTCGCCTCGCACAAAATTAACCTCATTGATTTGGTTATGTATGAAAGAGTTGCAAAAGTGAACATGTTAAAAAAAATGACTTGGAATTTGCCAATAAAACACCAAATATTTACTATTCATTCAAATTTATTGTATCGCCTTCAAGTTAAGCACCTTTCGAAATAACGTATTTATGCCTACTAACAATCCAATCATCAAAAAAATTTTCAAACGGTTTTTCTGGCAAAGATTTCAGTTCTTCCCGTGAATTTTTCTATTATGTTTTCCAACAGCTGAAAATGGATGGAAAGTCAGCCGGAGGCATATCAAGTGGAAACGTTAATTGTTCGTTGACCTTTGTTGAATTTTTGACCCAAAATTTATTCACAATGGTAGTCTTGTGGAATGGTACTTTATCGTGAAGAAAACTATATAAGTTTTCTTTCCACAAATTCATCTTTTTTAGACGAATTTTCGGTCTTAAATGCTGCATAACGCCCAGATAGTATTCATTATTTGCAGTTTTTCATTCTAGCAAGGATTCCGAGTGCACAAAACTGCGATGATCAAAGAAAAAATCCAACATAACATTGATTTTAACCGATTTTAATTAAATATTTTTGGTTTCGAAAAATCCGACTGACTGGCATGTCAAACTCGTAAAGCTATATCTGACAACCATTCATAATGCGTTTTGTGAACGTGAGGTCGGAATTGACTGCTTCTATCATGTATTCAGCGACATTTGCGCGACTGTGTTTTTGAAAAAAATTCAAGGTTTTAGGACTAGTCGATTGGCAACGCGTTTCATGTCCAAACAATCGTATAAAATTGTAAGAATTGATTTGTGAGACACAAAAAGTATCAGTCTTCACTTCCTTGACTTTGTCGATGCTTAGGTTGTAGTGAAATTTAGAGCAGTTAGCTGTGTTTTTTTCTAGAAACTTAAATGACGATTTGTACCCAATAAACATTTTTGTTAGATATCAACTTGAGGTACATTTGACATCAAATAGCTTTCTCAAATCTCCAACGTTAGTTCTCAAATGCACCTCAACAGTGGGATTATAGCTTTCTCAACTTAAAAGGCAAATTTTTTATATGGTGATTTCCTTAGTTATCAAGTTGAGAAATTTGTGATTCTCAACTTGATATCAAAGAAATTTCTCCAATGGGAATCAATTTGAAGATACGTAATTTGCGTATTAAAAGAAATTATTTATATATATTTAAGAAATTAAAACAATGTATTATATATATATTTAATTATGTATTTTTAGATATATATATATATATATAAAATTACAGCCTTTCGTGGCACATATTTAGTTATATGTATTGCTGACCTTTATTTGTTAAATTATTTGATACTTCGTTCGGCTTTAGGTCATCCAAAAAGAAAAGTTTTTGTTTTTCTTTTTTATAATATTTTTATTTACTCCCAATATTTGGACCAAGTCCGTTGGTCTATATCAGGGGTTTATTTTTGAGTCGCAAATCTTTCCTCGAAGCTTCCGTCCTTTCATCTCATTCCTTTCAACTCAATATTGTTAAACTCATTATTGTTTACAATAATTTTTATAACACGAACGACGGAAGCTTCGAAGAAAGATTTACGACTCAAAAATAAACGCCTGATATAGACCAACGGACTTGATCCAAATTTGCAAACTCATCACCTGCCTAACCTCACTTTTCACTTTTTTACTTCTACGCATACCGCAAATTGAATAATTAACTAATAATAAGATAATTGAGCAATTAAATTAATAATAATAACACTTATACTTCCTTTTTTGTAATTTTAGTCTGCTTTCAACAATATTCACACCACAAAACACAAAAACACCGACAAGACGCGCCAATTTTCTCACAAATAACATTTTTTTCTATTTACGATTGGCAAAAGCTACCAGATCTGTAACAAATCAACAGTGCTGCCATAGGATAATATAAAAGATGTCAATGAAATCTCTAATTTAACTCAAATAGTATTCAAGTTGAAAAAATGTTTGATCTCAAGTGGAGAAAAGTGTTGGATATCCAATTGAGAATTAAATTGTTTCTCCAACGTTGGAAAAAAATTTATTTCTCAACTTGATATCAAGTTGAAACCAAATAAGGAGAAAAAAGTTTCACTTCAACTTGAGAATTACATTGGAAATCAACTTGAGAACTAAGCTTTTCTCCAACATTGGAGAAATGACTTTTCAATGCATATTGGGTAGTCTCCACTTTCTTCACTTTGTTGATGTTTATGTTTTAGTGAAATTTGGAACTATCAGCTGTTTTTTTCTAGGAAGTTTCGAACTCTTTCCATTTCTCGTAAGTTGATGCTATTCAAGTGAAAAAAAACCAAAAATTTTTTTAAAGTTCCCTTTCAAATTATCACAGCTGTTTTTAGTCCATATGTTGGAGAGGGGAGATGGTGAAAAGATGGACACGCCAAAACCTTTTAATAAGAAATAGTTAACGATATGTGAAGGTTGATTTTTTAATCGTAGTTTTTTTAAAAATTGCATAAAATACTCAAATTTGCCTCATACATTAAAATTTTTTTATTGGAATCGATAAATTGGTCTATGCCGTTTCATTTTAAAGATAATTTCATGTAAATGTTGTCCGCGGCTTCGCCTCAAAATGTTCATTAGGAAGGTCCAATTTTTCATCACTTTTTCGAGCATTTCAGCCTGTATTCCACGAATAACGCGTGTTATGTTATAGTGTAAGGTTTCAACAGTGTTCGGCTTGTCCACATTGACTAACGACTTGATTTAACCCCACAGGAAATAATCAAGAGGCGTTAAATCGCTAGATCTTGGGGGCTAACTCACAGGGCCAAATCGGGAGATAAACTGCTCCCTCAGCATATCCATTGTTTCACGAGCAGTGTGGCATGATGAAACTACATGCCAACCAAGGTCAACTCAGCCAATTGGGGCAAAATAATGGCATACGGTCGTCTTTGAAGAAAATTGGACCGATGATACCACCAGCCCATAAACCACACCAGACTGCCGTTTTTTCGGGATGCATCGGTAATTCATGTGTGACATATGGCTATTCATCACTCCAGATGCGACAGCTTGCTTATGTACGTAGCCGTTCAGCAAGAAATGAGCCTCATTGCTGAACACAATTTTTCGATAAAACAGCGGATTTTCATTGAGCTTTTCTAAGGCCCGTTCATCAAAAATTAGGCGTTGTGGTAGGTCATTCGTCATTCCATGATGAAATGGCAGAGTATACTGCACACTTTTCACTTTGACAGAAGGCGTTTGGACACCATTACCAACCAGTGCTGCCAACCTGAAAAACTTAAATCTTAAAAAATCACCCTATATGTTCCGTGATTGTTGGTTACAGTCTACTAGTATATTTGTCTGACTCGAAATTCATGTAATCAGTTTCTGTGTGTCAAGGATAGTTTCTAGTCTAGTCTAGTGTGTTTTATGTCTGTGTGCGGAAGACAGATACTTTTACCATTTATCCTAAGATTATGAAACTTTACAAAGACTTTGCCTATTTATTGCAAGTGGTTTCTAGAGTACTACAAAGGTATGTACTAAATGCACTTTGTTAACACAAGCAATGTTATATTCAATAGTTTCAATATTTTCACGAAAGAATTATTATAGTACAATAATTGTAGCACAATAATCTTAAAGATTTGATGATCTTAAAAGCCTCTCTTAGCTTTAAGGTTGTCGTTATATTTCCCAATTGATTTATATTGTCAATACCACCTCAAGGTTGTTTTACTGCATGCTATTAAATTTTCGTCGACATCTTGAGCACTTTTATTAATGGTACATACTTTACTTGAGAGCTACTGGCACACGTGTTCTCTTTCCTGTTGCACATCAGTTACTGAGTGCCGATTTTGTCTCGTTGGGAAGATTAGATGTTATTAGCCCTTAAGCTATTACCACAAAGCAACAAGCGAAAAGTCTTTGTTAAATAAAAACGTGGAAGATTAATTGGCCATCGTCTTTGTTAAGTTTAAGATGCCGATGAGTGACAATCGCACGCAGAGGATAGACGAGTTGGAATTATTATTCTTAAAAATATTTAAGGATTTGGCTCGAACAAGATTAGGCTCATTGTTAAGTTGTACCATAACAAATTGTTACGCAATGGGAGAAAATTGTAAAGTTTTTCACAGCATCTCATTTTTTCAGTTCAATATTGCTACTAAGCTTTTGGACATCTTCGTAGTGTAAGAAATTAATAAATGAAAAATAAATTTAGGAAATATTTAGAATTCTATTCATATATTTGCATGAAAGATTCCTGAAACCCCACTGCAACGTTGTACTTTTTAAATCCTCTATAACGACTTCTGGAAAACCGGCAACAAGAAATACTTTTCGAAAACAGCGCTCAGGTATTCTGGAAGTTACGCTGAAGTTTTGAGAATATGGATGCTTATGAGCTTCCTTTTGTCTAGAAATATTTGTGGTCGCATCAAATAATAAACTTTCTTTTCCTCAAAGTGAGGCCGTAATAAATAAGGTTTGAAGACTAATTACTGTTTCGAAACTGCCTATGGCTTTGCTAGTGACTTTGATAGATGCATCAATAAATTGAAATGAAAAATTTAAAGAGCATTTTCACATATGCTCCTCCTTACCGTGCCTCTTTAAGAGTATGTATTTCAATTACATTCGTTCAACAAAAATAAGTTGAACTTGCTGGAAAATATTTACAAAGATTTCGCCATCCACCAATGGCACACAAAAGTGTCAGAAGGAGTCATAAAGATGAATACGAGTACATGTATGCGGGTCTATATGTATAGGGTTATCCATTTTTCGTTCTCAAGCAAAGTTAAATACAGCACATATAAAGCTATGATTTCAATTAAATTTGTAATTCATTACAATGCTTGAATCTTGCCATTATGTACGAAATACTCGTACTATGCCATTTAAATGACCGCCTCTAGAAAACCAAAACGCCAAAACTCCGTTGGATGGACCAGGCTTTCGAAATATATTGTGATTTCTTTAACCGTAAATTTTTAAAAAATCGAATAAAACACTCAAATTTGCATCATATATTAAAATTTTTTTATTGGAATCGATAAATTGGTCTTTGTCATTTAATTTTTAAAGATAATTTCATGTAAATGTTGTCTGCGGCTCCGTCTCAAAATGTCCATTCGGAAGGTCTAATTTTTCGTCACTTTTTCGAGTATTTCGACCTGTATTCCACGAATAACGCGTGTTATGTTATCCTGTAAGACTTCAGTAGTGTTCGGTTTGTCCGCATAGACTAACGACTTGACATAACCCCACAAGAAATAATCAAGAGGCGTTAAACCGCAAGATCTTGGGGGCCAAATCGAGAGATAAGCTGCTTACCAAATTCATCCCTCAACATATTCCTTGTTTCACGAGCAGTGTGGCATGTTGCATCGTCCTGATGAAACCACATGTCAACCAAGTTCAACTCAGCCAATTGGGGCAAAAAAACATTCTTGTGGTTGAGTAGCACATGCCCAATCCCTGAGAACGGCGACGAATTGACATTTCACGATCGCCATTAAGATTGGTCGCTACGGCTGCAATATTTTCTTCGGTAGGCACTCTTCGCATGCGAGTCGATGGTTTTATGTCCAACGAAGTAAATTTGGTGCGATATTTGGAGATAACAGCACGAATCGTTGATTCAGCAGGTCGATTATGACGACCATAAAATGGTCGTATCAAACTATGCACATTTGTCACACAGCACGAATTTTGATAATAAATTTCAACGATTTGCAATCGTTGCTCGTTTGTTAGTCTGTCCATAATGAAATGGCAGAGTATACTATACACTTTTCACTTTGGCAGATGACGCTTGGACGCCATTACCAACCAGTGCTGCCAACTTAAATCTTAAAAAATTACCCTATACTATCAAAACTTGGTGTGACAAATTGGAGGAGAAGCACAGAAGATCGAAGAGCTTGAAATTATTTTCTATGGGCAGCGTATAATAGATAAATATGTCTATTCCAGTCGTCACTTAAGAAAAAGAAAATTGACACCTTCAGATCATAATGCGCACCAAAAAGTCAAATTTTCTGGATGCAATCGATTTTTCTCAAACACTTCTGCGACAATTTTGCTTGTTGATGTAACCACCGAGTGAGAAGTGAGCTCCATCGCTGGAGAAAATTTTGTTCGATTGAGAGCCCACGTTTAAATCACCATTTTTGTAGTAAGTTTTAACTATTTTTATACGTTCTTCGATTGTTAAACGATCCATATTCGTAAATGGTAAACCTTTCACTAAATAAAAAACACTTCAGATGACAGACATTCGATAGCTGACAGCCTTGCAAGACGAGTGGTTTTGAAACCACTAAATGGATAATCCTATATTTTATGCAGACGTTAAACTGCAAAGATAAATCTCGAATTTTTCCTCAATATTTAACAGCTCTTTTGCGAAATATGAAGGCAACAGAGTCATACATCTGGCGGCATTTCCGTTTACTTATTTCCGCTACATGAGTATCTTGACGAAAGAATCACTCAAGTTGGTAATTGATAGTGAATTAAAAAAAAAAGAAAAACGAAAATTTACAATTGGATACACCAGCAAAGCGAAGGAAATTTGAAGATGTCATAGCGCATGTGACGAATTGAATATTTTTACTGTTCAATGAAGTGGAAATCTTCATGTGCATCAAGTGCATTCAAACAGATAAACTCTGATAATATTTAAATTAAAGTGCACAAAAGAAGAGAAAAGAAACAAAATTGCATGGTTTTTAAATACCGCAGAAAAACCAAGAATTGTCAAAAGGAGTTCAGATTTATGATGACCTTTTTTTTGCTATATGAGTTACCATACTTAATAAATAATATCTCGTTAATCCTAATAACTGGGACAGGATAAAATAGAATAGTATAACATTTTTTACTTTCGGAGATTTTGCATTAATTCCCACTTTTAAATTCACGATGTTAAATGATGCGTATGAAAATCAGTTCGAGGCAAAAATACACAGATGTGTGGCCTTCCGTAATCTTTCTTTCCTTCAGCCATGTTATGTTTTAAGGGATCAAATAGTTAAAATAGGATTCAAATGGAGCAGACAGCTAAAGTTAAGGTAATGAAATTGAGGATCTAGATTCTCTCTCTGTCAATGTAAGCGCGCAATAAAACAGTATTTTTGGAAATTTGTATCTTTTTGAGTTTTTTTTTAGTTAAAAGCCCTTCTTTGGTGACTAAAGAGGCCTAAAATGGAACCATCACACTGCCGCCGAAAGCGAATCGACACAAGCTTAAATCGTAGAATTAGAAGCATGTTTTATATCATGCAACTTCATGGAAAGGCGAAAACCAAATAAATGGGAAAAAAATTTAATTCATATTCTTGTGGTTTATCCTCACTTTAACAGCGGGCCATAGTCTAGGCTAAAGTATTGCAGTGGTAATCAAATAAGCTGTGTTGTTCGAAGTTTAAATTGTTAAGAGCGCAACCGGATGTGAGATAAAAAATGGCACTTTTCTGACCATTCGAAATTCTGTTAAATTCGCAATCGTGAAAAATTTCAAAAGACTGGCAGCACTATCTATGGTGCCAGTAATTTGAAAAAGTTATTTTGGTGAAAAGTAGCAACCTTATAAAACATATGTTTTAGATTTCAAATCGCCAAGTTGTTTAGTATTATTATTTGGGCCGTCAAAAGTAAACGATCTCAATGAATTTGATAACATGGGAAAAATTGATCACCATTATGTATTGTAATTCAATATGTCCATTTGAAAGGTTCCAGTCCAACCAATATTAAAGCCTAGCTTGATTTTACTCTGAGGGAGTCTGCTCCTTCGTTTAGGACTTGAAAATATTGAGTAGAAGAGTTTAAACGAGGCCGTACGAGCTGTCAAGACGAACACCGTAGTGAACGTCCAATTGAGGTGTCCAGATTCCGCTCTGGGGGAGTCTGCTTCTTCATTTACTACGGTAAAATATTGGGTAGCAGAGTTTAAAAGAGGCCGTTTGAGCGCCGCACAGTGGTTGACCAATTGAGGTGTTCATTCTTGGCACGGTTAAGAAAATGCACCAAATGTTATTAGGTGATCGTCGATGATCGACTGAAGGTGCGTAAGCTAGCTGAAATAATAGACATCGTATATTGACCGAAGATTTGAAGATGATAAAGCTGATCTGGCAAGATGGGTGCCACGCTTACTTTCAGCAGAGTAAAAACAGCGTCGTGATGATGTTTCAGTAGAGTGTTTGACGGTGTTTCACCGCAATAAAGCCGAATTTTTGCGTTGATTTATAACCATGAATGAGACATGGATCCACCACTTCATACCTGAGCCAAAGGAACAGTTAAAGCAGTAGAAAGGGAGAATCGTGTCCAAAGAAGACGAAGACGGTTCTATCTGCAGGCAAGTTCATGGCGTCTGTTTTTTTTTTTTTTTTTTTTTTTTGATACTCTTGAGATTATTTTTATTGATTATCTTCAAGAAGGAACCATTGACGGTGAATATTAGATAATTTATTGCAGCGCTTATGTGATGAAATTAAGGAATAAAAACCGCATTTTGCGAAAAATAAAGTGCTGTTTCATCAAGACAATGCCCCAGTTCACACATCCATTATTGCGATGGTCAAAATGAATGAATTAAAGTTCGAATTGCTTCATCATGCACTTTATTCGACAGATTTGGCTCCCTCGGACTATTTTTTATTTGCAAACTTGAAAAACTGTCTCAGCAATAAAAGATTTGCCAACAATGAAGAGGTGGAGTCTGTGGTTAATGACTATTTTAAGGAATTGTACAGTTCTTGCTATAAATGGGGTGTAGAAGCTATTGAATATTGCTGGAGAAGGTGTATTGAGCTAAAAGGAAATTATGTTGAAAAATAAAGAAAATTTTTCCCAATTTTTTTGTGTCTTCTTTGTTAAGTCGACTAGTTTTTTGGAACCGACAGAAAAATTTTATTGTATTTAATTTAAGTTCGCAAGCATAGGCTTAAAGAATATCTAGCAAAATTATGTATTCGCAAACGGCTTCAATTGCGTATTAATTATTGGCAAATGCTATACTGGCATTCCGTAATTAATATTAATATTTTAGTGTGGAAATTAATCAACGATTATATGATATGTGATTTTCTCTAGTCATGTGTGTTGTCACATAAATGTTTTTGTCTTGGTTTTCTATGAAATAATTGGTCATTAAATCATTTGAATTTATTAACTTTACTTTGTGTTTTGGATCAGGAGTGAAAGAAATTGTAGCACGTCTGTGATATAAAACTCTTTGATTTGGTACGAACACGAAACACCAGAAGGAGGAATACAAACATAATAAAATAATAATGAAACTTTAATATATAATGTAAGCAACAGCAATGAGTTCAATGGATAGGAGTAGCTATTCAATAAATAAGTTTTTGACGCAGTCATTACATCAATTTGAGACAAAAACAATATTTGCACTTTAGGGTAAAAAACTCATGGGTAGATAGATACGGATGACATATCTGAATAGAGGATGGAAACTCGTCACATTCGGTTATTAAAGCGACCATAAAATTATTTTAAACGGAATCAAGAACTTAGATCCACCTCTTCTTAAGAAATCGGTCTGGTAAAGCATACAATGTTTTGAATAGATCACAGATATTTCTTTCACAGACATTCTTTACGTCTGCACCATATTTTTGCATTAAAAATTCTCTTTCCGATTTGCCATCTGTATTGTCAATTTAACGCTGTCTATATCCGAAATCAATTAAGATACGATATCTTACCTATATATAACTATTTTTCCAGAGCGATAAATATAAACATTGACTTTGTTTAATTCGATCTGAAGTTGTCCGAAATTTTTTTCATTACTATTTTATTCTTAAGTCAAGACGACTTTCATTGCCGTATCGGATTTAGTGTCTGACAGGTACAGGGTGTCCATCGGGAAAGTATACTACTTTGTTTGTTTATAATTTTTGATTAAATGAAATAGATTGGATCTTATATTGATAGATGTTTTATTTTATGTCGGCAATTATGTATGGAATACAATATCAGATAAATGTCCGCCTCTGTTAGCCTTCAAAATGCGAGCCCTTTTGAACACATTTTTCATTACACTCTCACACATTTCACGCGGTATTTCAATAATTTCATCACGAATATTTTGTTTGAGTTGCTCAAGCGTTTCTGGTTTGTTCGCATAAACTTTCCTTCTCAGATATCCCCACAAAAAGAAGTCCGGAGTAGCCAAATCAGGTGACCGTGAAGGCCAATCAACATCACCATTTCTTGAAATAACTTATTGTGGAAAGAGATCTCGCAGTAATTCCATTGTAATCCTGGCTGTATGCCTTCAAAAAACAATTTTGAAGTATTTCTCAGAGAATCACCTTTCATGTGAATATTTTTTATGGTATTTGTCTCATAAAACAATGCTAATAATATTGAACTTTTCAGATATTTTCAAGTGAATTTGAATTTAATCGAATTTTCGTTACTTTTTGAAGGCTCTAGAAGCGCTGAGAAGTCGACCTAGAATTATTGACAATATTCATTTATTTCAATCCAAATTGGAACCACTTCCAGGCATTTATGCTCTTTTTTGAATGCTCTCATTTTGGTGGAGATACTCACTATGACGACATTCTTGATTAGTGCTAATGGTCTCTTTACGGAAAATTTTCGTCACGAAGACTCTAAATCGTTAAGTGAACCCTTCTCATATAAAATTTAAAGAAAAAAAGGATTTATATAAAATTATATAGTACAGAGTGTCCGTCGCGAAGGTATACTACTTTGTTTTGCCGCCATTTTGGTAAACATTAATCTTGACAGTTCATATTTGGCAGTCGTTAAGTAGACACGTTGCAATTTTTTTATGGAAAAATATTCGATACACCAACGTGTTTTAATCGTTACAACATTTTATCAAAATCATCGATTACTGCGACGATGAGAAAGTTACGTGAAATTTTTGTGAGAAACAACGTGCCAACAAGACGCACTATTTATCGTGTAGTGAATGATTTCGAAGAAAGAGGGTCTGTAGCTGATAGGGCCAAGCATGCACCATAACGTACTACAAAAAAAGTGTTCAAAACAATCCATTAACCTTAATTCGACGCCGTGTTCAGGAGCTTGATTTTCAAAGAACAACTTTGGCCACAATTTTGCACAAGAATTTGCATTTGTTTCCATTTAAGATTCAGTTGACGCAAAAGTTTCTTGCACAAGACCATTTACGCCGCCGTACATATACCAACAGGATATTACAGCTGGCCCATGACGACCCCGATTTTCATGAAAGAATCATAATGAGTGACGAGGCACGTTTGAATGGATATATGAATAAACAGAATAGTCGGTTCTGGAAAACTCTCAAATTATTCATCAGTCACCTTTGCATCCATTAAACGTGACAGTTTGATGTGCAATTTGGTCAGGAGGAATCATTGGACCTTACCTTCTTTGAAACTGGAAACGGCGTAACGGTAACTGTCAATGGGGAGCGATATCGTGATATGATTTAAAACTTTTTAACGCCACAATTGCATGCTTTGGGCTTGATTAACATGTGGTATCAACAAGACGGTGTCACATTGCATACAGCCAGGATTACAAATGTCAAATATGTGAGAATGTAATGAAAAATGTGCTCAAAAGGGTTCGCATTTGTGAGACTAACACAGGCGGTCATTTATCTGATATTGTATTCCATACGTAATTGCCGACATTAAATAAAACATTTATAAATATAAAATCCATTCTATTTCACTAAATCAAAAATTATAAACAAACTAGAATACCTTCTCGACGGACACCCTGTATTATGTGGTTCGGAAAGTTCGTTCGGTTTTTAAAAGAAGTGTATTTACAAATTCATATACAAGAAAACAATTATTTTAATCTATTATATTACTTCTTCCTATCTCTCTGAGAGTTTTTTAATTCCTCTCTTATAAAACTCGCGTGGTTTTTCTTTAAAAAAAAAACGTTCAATTTCATTTAACACTTTGTCGTCGTTATGAAAATTCAAATCCTTCAAATGCTTGCTCAAACTGCGAAATAGATGATAGCCGGATGAGCTAGGTCTGGGGAGTACAGTGGGTGAGGTAAAACTCCCAGTCAAGCTCTAACAGTTTCTGACGGGTTCGCAAGCCAGTGTGGGGCCTCGGTGAGAGAGTGAGGTTCCCACACATAATAAATCCGAGCTTTTTTATGACCCCGTGAACGGTTAAGACTGATTTTTTGATTACTTCCGCTATTTCCCTAACTGTTGCACGGTTGGGGAAATAAATCTCTTGCCTCCCCGGAAACAATTTCTTTTGGTCGTCCTGATCTGAGAGCGTCCGTTGCAGTAAAGTCGACCGTAGAAAATCTTTTAAACCATATCTGGCAAATTCTTTCATTTGGTCCGTTTTCTTCATAAACAGAGTATATTTTTCGGCTGGCTTCAGCAGCCGTGTTTCCTTTTCGAAAATAATACAGCATAATATGCCTAAAATGCCATTTTTTTGCTCATTTTTCCCACTTACGACTAAAACGGGAACACAAGTAAACCATAGCAAACAGTTTAGAGAAGGGGTGGGAGGAAGTTGTGATAGTGTTTGAAGGAACTCTACGTCATAAGAAGTGACGTATGGTGAACTAAGGAATTAATCGAACGAACTTTCCGAACAACCCAATTTTATTATTTTGCTGAATTCACATGCTCAAAAAATTAATTATCACTAATTTATTCTCATGTTATATTTCCCGCAATAATGAGAACAAGAAACCCGCAAGCTGTCTTGTTTTCACAACTGTGCAGCTCCTTTTTTTTCATTCGGTTTGTTACTGCGTATTTTATTTGTAGCAAACATTTGCAGAGCGTGAGAAAAGCTGCTAAATAACATTATCACATCAGTGGTGTGACTGCGGAATGTTGACTCTTGGCTGGAGGCAAACAAAACATTGTAATTTTATCACATCAACTTCAATGATGGGTTTGATACCGGCTGTGTTCACGGTCAGTCAGTATGGTGATATCTACGGTCAAAATCATGGCGGCCATTTGCCTTTTGCTCTTCTTCTTTAGCAATAAAAACCACAATTTGTACAGAACATGCAACATTGCAAATGTTATTGCTCGTCCTCGCAGTTAAATTAATGTTTTTGGGGCTTTGTTTTTTTTTTTACTCAATCATTAAATTAGAAAAGTAAATACAGTTTTATAAACCGCAGCGCAAAAATTGTTTTAGAATCAACAGCCACAAATGGATAAAAACACAATAACTGTAACCATGAAATCCGCATTAACTAGAAAACAAAAAAGGGGAAGAACAACAAATCTGTGTTAATGTGTACATTTGCCACTGCCATCTTAGGTGTTGACTTGGAACTGTCAGATATTTGAATGTATTTTGCGTCGTCACGTTTTAATGAATGATAATCTTCTCTCTGTATTAAATACTATTTTGAGTTTTAATGAATATTAAGGAATGTTAATGAATCGTTTGTGAACATAAAGTAATACTCGTAAGTAAAATGCAAATTGTTGGCTGAAACAAGTTTACGTTGTAGAAGTTGTACAGGGTGGGCCATAAGGGTGTTGGCGGTTTAAATCTTCAATTTCTCAGTAACGCGCGGCGCGGGGTGGCGGGGGGATATGTTGTTCGCTGCGCCGCTTCCTGGAAATTTAGTCGCCATGGAGCCGTACACGGGAGTGCAGCGTGCATTTTGTGTCCGAGCGTATTACGAAAACAATAAATCAGTGATTACTGCACGACGTTTGTATCGGCATGAACACGGTTTACACGATTTAAGTGAAGTTCCAAGCGCCAATGTGATACGAAAATGGATCAGAATGTTCGAAACAACCGACTCAACAGTACCAATTACGGTTCGTGGTCGCCCAGTTTCTGCAAGATCAGCCGACATTGTGGAGCGTGTTCGTGTTTCAGTTTAGCGAAATCCGCAACAGTCAACACGTAAGAGAAGTCAGTCTTTGGATGTCAAAAGAACAACTTTACGACGAATTTTGAAACGTGATTTGCATTTGAAGGCTTATAAGATTCAGATAGTCCAAGAATTAAAACCCGATGATGCCAATAACCGACATAACTTTGTCAATTTGATGCTAGAGCGGTTCAACAATTTCAACAAAGTGATTTTTAGTGATGAGGCCAATTTTCACCTTAATGGCCATGTGAACAAGCAAAATTGTCAGTTCTGGTCCGAGACTAATCCCCGACGCTTACATGAAGTCCACTTCACAGACCTAAGCTAGTCGTGTGGGCTGGGATAACGTCAACCGGTATTATTGGGCCATACTTTTTTGAGGACGAAAGAGGCCATGCGATGACGGTTAGAGCGAACAATTATTGCAACATGCTAGCAGACTTTTTGGTTCCAGCTTTGCAAGAACTTCAAAGCAATACCTCGAGGATGTGGTTTCAACACGATGGGGCCACATGTCATACGGCTAGGGTATCCATAGAGCTGCTGAAAAATGTTTTTCCTGGAAAACTCATTTCGAATAGGGGGGATATTGAATGGCCCCCACGTAGCTCCGATCTCTCTCCATGCGATTATTTTCTATGGGGCTACCTCAAATCGGTAGTCTACGAGAATAATCCGACCAATTTAGAGCAGTTGAAGAGGAACATTATTCAGGAAAGTAACAAAATACCGAGAACAACTTTTCAACGAGTTTTCCAAAATTTGCGACTTCGGTTCCAAGAGTGTCAAGCAGCCGAGGGAAGCCATTTGGACAACATTATTTTTAAGTCTTAAAAATTCCCATGCTTCTACTTTTTAAAAATACAAATATATTTTTTTATGTTTCGTAGTTTTTTTTTTAATTGAATATTTAAACCGCCAACACCCTTATAGCCCACCCTGTAAAAAAGCTGGAAGTGGCGAGAGAGCGAGGCTATACTTAGGTAGGTGCAGGTGTAGAGAAGAAGCTCAAAAATTCTACCAAAAAGTAAAAGGCAAATCTTATGAGACAGGGCTAGCCTCCTGAAAGGACAGTGATTGCAAACTGGTCACAGATATGCAGAGTGCAGTGGAATTATGGATAAAATACTTCTGTAAATTACTAGTTCCGGATGTCAAGGCAAGGGAAGATAATACCTTAATTATCCATGATGGTATGGGCTGTTCTGTACCGACGCAAAAGGAATCACTATAGAAATATTAAGTATTAACAGAGCTTTAGTGTCAGCAAACTGCGGACAGAGCTGTTTAAGACTAATGGCGATGAGCTGATAATGAGCTGATATTGATGCATCAGCTCCAAACCACGATTTGGCTTAATGAATACTCATTCAACGATTGCGATTTAAGCGTACGTCCTACGCACTACCAGTACGTTTCTATCGAATGCGATACATGCAGCTTTAAGCCCTATTTATTCTAACTTGGTTAAACCTTTTCAGTGCGGCTCTAAATTTGGCACATCTACAACTGATCAGGCATTCACAATAAGGCAAATCTTGGAGAACACCGGGGAAAAGTAGATTAATACATTCCACCTTATTGTCGACTGTAAAGTTGCTTCGACTAACTGTGGCGCGATGGTTAATACATGCGTCAATTATTCGCGTGATTGCAGGTTCAATACCCGATACAGGCAGCAATTATTATTTGAGCAGCGGTCACTTCGATGTGTCTGACGAACACTTCAAGTAGTGGAGTAATCATCATTAAACTGATGGACGCGTTTAGTGAGTGTAAAAACACAGTGCATGTAAATCCACTGAATGTGATAAGCTCTCTCATATCTCATACTACATAAGAAATAAAGGATTTTTTTTATAAAGTTGCCTCTGCAATCCGATGCATCGAGAAACATATAATAATATTCACAAAATAGACAGAATAAATCAAAATTGAGCCACTTTTACATTAATAATTTATTTAAACCTTAAACTGTATAATAGTTAGTAAATCATAAAATTCGAAAAATTAGTAAAAAATTGGTATTTTTGCTTAAGTTCTTATTATTATTGTCATTTGCAGTCCAATATTAATTTGCAAGAGCCTATTTTCTTCCTGAAAGATCATTCCTTAATGTCCAGAAAAGAAATAGGAAGTAATTTTATTCAAGATGCAATTCACACCAACAACACATTTTTTTTTTTAAGTTTGATGAAAATAATGCGAAACCCTCGAAAAATTATTAAATAGCTCTTAAGCCGATTGCTTGATTGAAATCGTTTCCTATATTTTAGATGGGAAATTTAATTGGCTCTAATTTCGTACATATAACTTTAAAATCGGCTCAATATGTCTGAAGATAATTGTAATTTAGCGAACGCACTTTTTCTTTGAAAACTCAAAAAATACAAACTTAGCTATGTCTCAAAAACTTGTTTAGTTTTTTAACGTCTGACGGCATACATTTTCTTTTGAGACAGCAATACAATTTTTTATTTTTTTTTTTAAATTTTGATAAAAATAATGCGAAACTGTCGAAAACTTAATAAATAGCTCTTTGATTGAAGTCGTTTCCTATACTTTAGATAGGAAATTTAATTGACCCTAATTTCATAAACTTAACTTTAAAATCGATTTGGTATGTCCGAAGATAATTTCAATTTAGCGAACTCACTTTTTTTGAAAACTCAAAAAATACAAACTTAGCTATATTTTAAAAATTTGTCTGCTTTTTTAACATCTTATTGCATAAATTTTTTTTTAAGACATAATTTACAGCAACGATTTTTTTTTTTTGAAATTTTGACAAAAATAATGCGAATTCCTCGAAAACTTAATAAATAGTTCTTAAACTGATAGCTTGATTGAAAGCGTTGCACATTCTTTTGATAGGAAATGTAATTATCTTTAATTTTATAAACTTAATTTTAAATTCGACTAGGCATGTTCGAAGATAATTTCAATTTAGCGAACTCACTTTTTTTGAAAACCCAAAAAACACAAACTTAGTTAGCAGCAATAAATATATGGTTCTTAACATTTAGTCGGTTTCCAAATTCCGCATCCGCAGTTTTTGCGGCTCTCATCAGTGTTTTAGAAGGCTGCAGTATCATTTCACGGATTTAGGCCTACAATGTTCATATCATCAGCAAGCGACTTAATGTAATGTGTTCAGAAAATGTTATGTAATATCGCCTCTTTTATGATTCCTTTTATTAGAAAAAGGCTTGACAAAATATTTGTGTATCCCCGTGAAAAAATTCTGCGAAGAAGTGGCAACTTCGTAACCGTCAGTCACCAAAAAAGTCTTTACTATACGTCGAAAAATTAAGTGCACCATTGAGTTCGGAATACAATGTGGCGTCAAAACCAACATATTTTTTTTGTGTTGCACACTATTATTAAGGGTTTTTTTTTGATTTTTTTTATGTTTTTTGAATATTTTTTTTTTTTTTTTAATTTTTTTTAATTTCTTTTTTTTATTTTATTTTTTTTTTTTATTTTTTTTTATTTTTTTTTTATTTTTTTTTATTTTTTTTGAATTTTTTTTATATTTTTTTAAATTTTTTTTTGTTCTCCAAATTGTATCGCAGCATTACGTGTAAACATCATTCTTATATGATGCCCTCTACAAGTTTTAGCATGCGTTAAACACTAAACATCCCGCTAAAAATAAGCTTCATGCAGAATTTGATAAAATATAGTTTAAGCCCCC
Organism: Philornis downsi; assembly: GCA_019455685.1. Lineage (NCBI taxonomy): Eukaryota > Metazoa > Arthropoda > Insecta > Diptera > Muscidae > Philornis > Philornis downsi. The sequence goes on along the minus strand of JAHXMU010000117.1, from coordinate 867,379 downwards.
CAAATGCAGAGTATCGTTCATAGGAATTCAATTAAACCCAGAGCCAGTTAGACTGTGCTATACGAGTACATGCCATCTAACATTTAACAAGGTTACAAACTTAATAGCTTTCGGTTTGAACCGATAAGCGTCTGATGAAATTACCTTAAAAACATCATTAGAATAGAATTCGTTGGACTCATCCGTCTGGCGCTTCTTTTCATTCGCGCTTCCTGCAACATTGCCGGCTCTTTTCATGAATAGTGAAAAATGTTTACACAACAACGAACGAATCGAACAACTCACAATAAATGTTACAGAATATGTGAAACTCGAGGCGAAGCAAAAAAAGGCGCCAAACAAATTGCTTTCCATTAACAGAATGCTAAAAGAGATATACGAACAAAGTGCGGATACAACCAGCTGCAACATGTTCATTGAAACAGCTGGGGAGTGACAACATTTATATTTTATGAATGAAAAGCTTTCCACAATTCTTACAGTAAGACGTAGCTGGCGTTGATCTGAAGAGAGAGGACGAACACAAAATATTTGATTGTCTGAGAGATTCGTATGAAAAATGAGCAAATTCGCTCCAAAAGTTGTTAAAACTTTGTTAGTCTAAAGTCTTAACAATGTGTGTATGTATGTACAGGGTTATCCATTAAGTGTTTTCAAAACCGCCGGTCTGTCAGCTGTTAAATACCTGTCATCTGAAGTATTATTTATTTAGTGAATGGTTTCCCTTACCATTTACGAATATGAATCGGAACGCGTAAAAATAATTAAAACTTCTTACAAAAGTGGTAATTCAAACGTGAGCACTTTTTGTGCATTTCAGGGTGATTATGGTTGTCATAGTCGACCTACTGTACAAGGAATTGGAAAGACTATAAAGAAATTAAAAAAAGAACTAGAGGCGTTACGGACGTGCATCATCTCAATGTACGCACTGACGAAAATATGGGTTCGGAATATAATCCGAACTTCAATTCAGAGCGCTACGCCCGTGTAATAACCAACACGCAACACAACCGATTTTGGTTTTATTGAATGAGAAGTTTCAAAAAAGCGTAATTTCACGTTTCGGCGACGTCAATTAACTACCAACATCATGCGATTCGACGCCGTTAGACTTTTTTTGTGAGGCTACTTCAAAGACCGTATTTATGCGGATAATCTCCAAACGTTCTAACATTTGAAACTCGGCATTTGAGAAGTGGTCGAAAACTACCTCAAAAGGGTCTACTGCTGCAACTAATCCAGAGGCGGTCATTTAAATGATATTGTATTATATTTCGTACGTAATAGCAAGGTCCAAGTATTACAATGGAAAAATTATTGAAATCATAGCTTTGTATGTGGTTTATTTAACTTTACTTTCAAAACCGAAAAATTGATAACCCGGTATTAGGTAGCATGGGTATGATATTTTTCATAGCTTTATATTTTAAAGTGCCAACAGAATACTACTAACGTAGAACAGTGCAAAAGGAGATGGTTTTCTTACATACGAGTACAAGGGCGTCGGCGGAAATACTTTTATCATATAGAAAAGCGTCTGAAGGAAAGCTTTCTCTAATAGGCAAAGGGTGTAGGGGACGTTTGGAAATATATATACGATGTGAATACAGAGAAACTGTCGCAAAATATCGTTTTTTATGCAGAAAGTTCTTGTACACAAATTTAGGAACACAATTTTTTGTTTACTAAAATAGCCGTTCCATAACAGAAGTCGTTTTCATAACATAAAATATCAATTCAGTCGTTCTCCAGATATGCTAAAATATTGAAAATATTCAAAACATATTTCCTGCAGAGGAAGCTTCTACTGAGATACTTTTCTGTAAAATAACAAAAATTATCGTCTGAGATGATTGCCCCGTATAGGGAAGAAACCGTTATGATGTCGGCTGTGTCCTACATATATATCGAAAATTGTGATCTGGAACCTTTTTCACTATAGGAAGGTGTCATCCAATACGCTTTCACTATGCTGTCTTAAGAAAAGCGTCACCTGAGACAGTTTTTCAGTAAAAAGAAAAAATATGTAAAGTAAAAAGGAAGCCATTATTTTTCCAATAGGTGGCTTTGTTAATCGATCGGATTACGTAAGATGGCGTTAGAATGATAAGACAGTTTCCTGATTGCTTGACTCAGTATTGTCTGAGTGTGCATCAGATATGGCCACTTACAAAGAGAAAATACGAGTACGTCATATCTTCAAATTTATCGTCGATAAAGATGAAAACGCAAACAAGGCGACTGCAAATGTGAATAGCGATTTCGCAAATAATGCGAAATTTTGGTTTTTTTTTTTCGACTCTCTTTCGATAATTTTGACGTCAAAGATATATCACGCTCTGGAAGGCCAATTGCCGGAAATGTCGATAGAATAATGGAAATCGTCAAGTCCGATCATTGTTGCACAAGAATCCTTTTGAAAAACTCCGTTTATCGGTGCACAAAAGCATCATTTGTACCGAATTTCCATCAGTGAATTGCTGTGGATTGAAATCAACAGATTTCTAAAACTTAATAGTGACGTTACCGTACGTCTAGTAAAACTGGTTGTAGCCGAATCTCGTTGAGTTGGCGAAAAACAATTAGGAATATTTTACTGTATGTTCAGCGGCCAAATTTGTCAATCCTGTATCGTCAGAAGTTGAACCGTCTAAAAGTAACAATCGCCTAGAAGCGGCCAGGGTTGGGCAACAGCAGAGAAAATGTGCTCAATAAGGACAACGCCATAGACCACACACAAAATATGTCTTTCTGTAGGGAAAAAGGATCTGTAGGGAGATGTTTTTTTTTGTTTTTTTTTTTTTTTTGTTATATAATTAATTTTTCTGTTAGGGTTTAAAGACAGAACGCAGGGTATTCTTTGCCATTATATTTACTGCGCCTATGTTTGTCTAATCTTCATATTTTCAGATTGGTTAGGATACAAGTATATTAATTGGTATCACAAGATTTAGAAAAAAAAATAATTATTACGATTCTTACTCGTGAAATCTGTATACGATCTTGAGAAAACTAAGATTAAAAATTCGAGTTTTGATCATTTCTTACCGAAATTTCCACTAATAATCTTTTCTACATAGAGAAGTTTGTACTCGATTGAGCAAAAGGTACACTTTTGTGTGTTCATATATTCATATCCATCTCCATTTCTATAAGTTACCATGCTTTTATCATTTCCACTAAAAAATTTGTTTAAACCTGTGGTTTGGCGACTTCGAACTTTACGGCGAGTTCATCGCTATTCGCTGTTGTCAATGAGTACCACTGGGTCGGCGACAGCTTTTGCTTCCCTCTCTGTACACTGAAACAATTTCTAACATTTTCTCTTTGTCAATTTTGAGCGATGCGCAGCAACTTTTCGCCGGTTATTTGGTCACCCTTCCCCCAAGTTTCATAATGATGATATCGAACTTGTACTATGGCCAAGTTCTTGTTAAGTTCACTGAAAGAACAGAGTTGTCTTCAAACTCCAACAAAATGTTGTTGTTGAATGAAGTCTGCCACTGTGTCAGTTGTTATTTGAAGCCGGTTCACGACACAACAAAAACGGCTTGAGGAAACGGATGAATACGTTTTATCATCGTATATCGATGATAAACAAATTGTCGTATAAATTTATGTTTCATTGGCATATGAAAATACAATATTTTGCAATAAATTAAAAAAAAGAAAAAAAAAAAAGTTTTAAGTAAATACGTAAAACGTTAAGCAAATTAAAACAATAATCTTTCAAATTGATAGTCATGCCATCCGCATATATGGAAAATTGCGATAGTAGTAAATTTTAATCGGTACAAAATTCATCGTAAATATGGCATAAAAAAGCTAAATTCGGCAAATGTTGAATTGTATCAAAGTTGTTTTACATGTCTTATTACTTTACATTTCCTTACATAATGTGTCATTGAAAACTGAAAAATAATATTTTCTCAATATCGATAAAAACAAAGGTAAGTTAATGAAATGTTATTATCTGAAGGGTAAACATATTTTATATTATGGTGGGTCGGGAAAATAATTTGTTGTGTCACCAAATAAAAATAAAATCTGCTTCATTTAATAATGATTTACTAAATGTTTAGTCTCGCTCGTGAATTGACCACTTTCTAACGTAAGATATGGCAAAAAGAAATCCATTATTTTAACAATAGATGGCTTTAGTAATCTGTATCTCCCGTTGTGTAAGTGTGATCGGATTACGTAAGATGGCGTTATAAAGATAAGATTTTGTACCCAAAAAAGTATTGTGATTGCTTGGCTCTGTATTGTTTGATCGCGCGTTGAAAATGGACACTAACAGTGGATGTTTTACAGTTTTCATTCAATGAAGGGAAAAATGTAAACCTGGAGTCTGAAAATCTTAATAGTGCTTATGGTCTTGATACTGTGCGCAATTTTGGTTTCGTTCACTTTCGTTCCGGTAATTTCTTTATATCTATGGTGGCCCTTAGACGCTTTGGAAATCAAATGTGGAAAATGTCGGTAAAATAATGGAAATCGTTAAGTCCAACCATCATGTACTCGTAAGCACTGTTTCGATTACCCAGAGCTGAATATTACACAAAAAAACCATTTGAAATCACATAAACCACAAAAAATCTCTCACCAATAGGTGCCACACGAATTAAAAAAAAAAAAAAAAAAAAAAAAAAAAAACTCATGGACCGAACTCCTACAATGGCGGTTCCAAAATTAGCCGACCTGGCGTCCAGATGGTGCCAGTAGTTAAAAAAAAAGTTTTGATGAACCTTATAAAACATATGTTTTAGGTTTCAAGTCGCCACGTTGTTTAGTATTTTTATTTGAGCCGTCAAAACTAAACGATCTCAGTGAATTTGTTAACGTGTAAAAAATTGGTCACCATTATGTAATTCAATATTTTCATTTGAAAGATCTCGGTCCAACTAATATTAAAGCCGAGCTAGATTCAAGTCTGGAGGAATATGCTTCTTCATTTATTACTGTAAAACATCAGGTAGCAGAGTTTAAACAAGGTCGTACAAGCTGCCAAGATAAACACCGCAGTGGTCGACCAATTTAGGTGTCCACGCCAGACACGGCATTTCAAAAAGTGCTACACATCGTATATTGGCCAAAGATTTGAAGATGAGAAAGCTGTGCGGAAGATGGCTGCCGTCTTTGCTTTCAATAGAGCAAAAACAGCATCGTGAAGATGTTTTAGTAGATTGTTTGACGATATTTCACCGCAATAAACCCGAATTTTTCCGTCGATTTATAACCATGGATGAGACATGGGTCCACCACTTCACACCTGAGACAAAAAAACTGTCAAAACAATGGACTAGAATAGTAGAATCGTGTCCAAAGAAGGTGAAGACGGTTCCGTCCGCAGGCAAGGTGATGGCGTTTGATTTTTGGAATGCGCATGAGATTATTTTACTGATTATATTCAGAAACGAAAAACCATCAACGGTGAATATTGGGTAGTTTATTGCGGTGTTTACTTGATGAAATTATGGGAAAAAGGCTGCATTTGGCGAAAAAGGTGTTATTTCATCAAGACAATGCTCTAGTTCACACATGCACTATTGCGATAGCCAAAATTAATGAATTGAAGTTCAAATTGTTCGAATTTAACTCCCTCGGAGTATTTTCTGTTTTCAAACTTGAAAAACTACCTCGTTGGTAAAAGATTTGCCAACAATGATGAGGTGGAGTCTGCGGATGATGGTTATTTTAACAAATTTGACAGTTCTTACTATAAAAAGGGTGTAGAAGCTATTGAATATCGGTGCATCGAGCTAAAAGGAGACTATGTTGAAAAATAAAGAAAATTTTTCCCAAATTTTTTATGTCTTCTTTGGGATCGCCTTCGTATTAATGAATCGTGAACCACAATAATTTTGAATGCCACTTACGATAACGTTAAATGAAAATGATCGTGGTCGAATTGACACAAATGGTGGCCAAGCCAGAGGTAACGATCGGGAAGGTTTTGCTGTTTGGTAGAATTAACAGGGAATCGTTTGTTGCGAGCTGCTTTCTTACGACCAAGCTCTTAATTTGGACCTGTAATGATAACGACTGGACCATCTGGAAGCAGCATTCACCAAGCAGCGGCCAACATTGGCCAATATGAAAGACTACTGCAGACCCCACATATCGGTAGTGATTCGCTGGAAGCCTTAGATCTTGAATACTGGAACAGATATGACAAAAGTTACTTTAGCACATGCTTCTGAGGTACTATAAATGGGCCATCAAAAAGTTATCATTACACAGTGTATAAGCAAGACTCAGATATATTTTCACACTCACCAATGTTGTATGTAGCTGTTCAATCTTCCACAGTTTGGCACCTTAATTAAATAGTTGCCGAGCACTTTCATAACTACTCATACTAAAATCATAACGTTCACATTAAGTTCCCTAAAGCCGTACCGAATAACTTTTGTTGGCAAACTTTTTCATATTAAATTTCTAATTAAGAAAGTCCTCCGCAAAATATTCCTTTAATTTATACAAAATCAATACTCTTTCTTTACATAGGAAAGAAGGGAAACAAGCCAAAAAGGGACTCTGTCAAAGTGAACAACATAACTTTTGCCTCATGAGTTTGAAGCATGATTTCTAAGAAAATGTCAAATATAAAGCAAAAACGTTTAAGAAAAATTTCCATCTAAGAAAATTCTAAAGTTGAAAGAATTTTGACATCATAAAGGCTACAGCCAGTGCCACAAACCGAATATTAAGAAATTTCCATTCGCATCCATTCAACTTGTCCCTCATGGAAGAGACCCAGAAACCACATAGAATCGATTGACGGTTAAGCGTTTGTTTATAAGTTGCCATAAAATATGTTTAGGTAACTTGAAAATTAGTAATGTCTTCTTCTGTTTAAGCAGAAAACGAAAATGAACTGAAAATACTACATAGGACAACATAGCAAATTGAAAAAACCCTTCAGTGGAAAGTTTGCATTCATAGTAAATGAAAAACAAAACCGTGTTATGAAATTAATTGCTGAAAGGACTGTGAATTGCAAACATTACCAGCAAATGGTATCCACTCCGTGAGAGAGGGCTTAAAATGTACAAGTGCCAGAGCCAAGGCTAACAATGTTTAATGCTACATAGGAATTTACTTAAAATGGAAGTCAAATTTATTACCCAGTTTATGTACACTTTATAGGTACAGTCGTAATTATTTAACCGAGTGAAATATTGTCAGCCGCGATAGGCATAATGGGAATGATGGAAATAAAAACTGCATCCAACACAGGATAATTTGTAAAAATTAGTCGGTTCAAATCCCTTCCAATTAATTTGAATCGTTTGAGTTCGTTGAATTCTTTGAATTCTCTAAATTCTTTAAAATTTTCGAGTTCTTGGAATTCTTCGAAATCTTCGAATTTTTGTAATGTTTGCATTCTTAGAACTCTTCGAATTCCTTAAATTCTTTAAATTCTTTGAATTCTTGGAATTCTTTGAATTCGTTGCATTCTTTGAATTCTTGGAATTCGTTGAATTTATTAAATTCGTGGAATTTATTGAATTCTTTAAATGCGTTGAATTCTTTGATATTCTAAGATGCCAATCCTTTGAAATCTTTGAATTCTTTGAGTTCTTTGAATTTTTTCCATTCTTTAAATTCTTTGAAATCTTTGAATTATTTTTATTTTTTGAATTTTTTGAAATCTCTGAAATCTTTGAAGTCTTTGAAATCTTTGGATTCTTTAAATTCTTTGAATTCTTCGAATTCTTTGAGTTGTTTGAATTCTTGCTTTTTTATTTGAATTCTTTGGATTTCGTTGAATTCATTGAATTTTTTGAATTATTTTTATTCTTTGAATTTTTTGAAATCTCTGAAATCTTTGAAGTCTTTGAAATCTTTGGATTGTTTAAATTCTTTGAATTCTTTGTATTCTTTATATTCTTTGAATCGTTTGAATTTTTTGAAATCTTTGATATTCTAAGGTGTTAATTCTTTGAATTCATCGAGTTCTTTGAATTTTTTGTCTTCTTTGAAATCTTTGAATTATTTGTATTCTTGGAACTCTTTGAATTCTTTAAATTCTTCGAATTCTTTGAACTTCTTAAATTCTTTCAATTCTTTGAATTTTTTCGAATTCATTCGAATTCTTTGAATTCGTCGGAATTTTTTGAATTCATTCCAATTTTTTTTTAATTCGTTCGAATTCTTTGAGTTTGTTGAATTATTTGAATTTTTTTTGTATTTTTTTTTTTTAAATCTTTGAATTCTGTCAATTGCCTGAATTGTTTGAATTCTTTGACTTTTTTGAATTCTTGTATATCCTTGAATTACTTATTTACCTGAAGCTTTGATATCTTGGCATTTCATCTGATTTTTATTAAATCATTTAAATCTTATAAATATTAAAAATTATAGTCTTAAAATCTTGTAAATCTAAAAGTCCGGCATTTTTGCAATATATGTATATATAGTATATACGAGTATATATACATATGTTTGTCTAATAAGTTACATGAGAAAAGCTGACGTACGCTAGATGGCGTTAGAAAGATAAGATATCGTACTCAGACAGTTTTGTGATTGCCTCGCTTAGCATAGTCTGAGCGCACTTCAAAGATGGACACCAACAAAGAGAAAATAGCCCATATTTTACAGTTTTTCTTTGATAATGGTGAAAATGCAAACCAGGCGATTGCAACTATGAATAGTGCAACTATGAATGACATACAATTTTGCTTTCGTCGATTACATTCCGTCAATTTCAATGCAATTTTTGCCAGTTGCCAGAAATGACGATAGAATAATAGAAACCGTCAAGAAAGCGTCATGAAACCGTCATAGAAACCGTCAAGGAATTTGACTAAACTGATGCAGTCCATTAAAACAGTAAATTAGGCGATCCGCCCAATGAATAATTTTCTGATCAGTTGTTACATGAACGTGATTGGAGGTCATTTACGGTATGTTATCCTCAAAGTCAATTAGTTAAATATTGGGTGCGCAACTAAGTTCCCAATGTTTGCCAATAGATGGCGCCATCTGTAAGCGCTAGTCGATTTTGCCATAACCTAAACGTCATGAGCGAAGCTCAGGCATATGGTAAACATACCGCGTCGACACAGTAGTGATTTTATTTTGACGTCTTATTCTTTTGGCAGTGTGAATACGTATGATTTTATGCCAAATAATCGTCATATGCGGGAAGTACATATATTAATTTTCGTTTTTCAATCGAAGAAAAAGGGGGCTGAAGCTCATCGAGAGCTTCAAAATGTTTACGGAGATGCTGCTTTAAGTGAAACAACGTGTCGAGATTGCTTCCGCCGCTTTAAAGACAGTGATTTTGATGTTGATGGCCGTTCGCGTGACGGAAGACGAAAAACCTTCGAAGACACATTGACGGCATTGCTTGATGGGGATTCGTGTCAAATACAGGTAGAGCTTGCTTCAGTATTAGGAGTTACCTGTCAAGCCATTTCCAAGCGATTGCATGCGTTGGGTATAATTCAAAAGCAACTGCTTCAGCGACAAAAAGGAAGGGTTTTCTTCATCATATTGCAACGGGTGATGAAAAATGGATTCATTACAGTAATGTAAAGAAAAGAAAGTCATGGGGGCTGCCTGATCATGCTTCTACATCGTCGCCTAGGCCGAATATTCACGCTGCGAAGGTTATGCTCTGTATTTGGTATGACCAGTTCGGTGTTATTTATTGCGAGCTGTTGAAACTAAGCGAAACCATCACCGGGGTCGGTATCGACTTCAATTAATGCAATTGAGACGAGCTCTGGGCGAGAAACGCCCATAATACGCGGAGAGACGCGAAAAATTGATTCTTCAGATTCAGCCTCACGTGGCTCGTTAAAACTTGTCTGGAAACGCTGACATATCCGACATATATTGGGATATTGGGCCGTCCGATTATCACTTGTTCCGTTCGATGGCATAGGGTCTGGCTGACCAGCAGTTCCACTCATATGCCGACATCAAGGAATGGCTAGATTTTGCCAGAAAGACGGGGAAAAGCGGTAGCTAGCGATGGGCAATAATTTCAATGAATTGTTAATAAACATGTTTTCATGTTTTTTTATAAAAAAAAGAAATTGCGCGAATTTAGTTGCGCTTCAATATATAAAATAAAGTTAAATTTTCTATGTGATAAAAAAAAAAAAAAAAAATAATAATAATAAATGAAATACATTAATTAAAACGCCGTTTGAACTTCTTATTGTATTGCAATTGCTGCGCCACCCTGTATATAAATAATCAGTAATTTTAGGTGATAATCATTTTGTGTCTGAGAAAAATGTTTTTTAACTTCCTTATTTTTCAATCCTTATGGAATGCAAAATATTCCCTATATCCTCTACACATTTCAATGTTCTATTTTTTATGTTCTATTACTCTTGCTAAAGCAATATCCATAAACCCATAAATCTTGGTATGATAACCCTGCTAGCAACAGGGAGAAAGGAGAACTTTTTATAGTCTTTTATTCTATTTTCATTGCATTTCATTGCCTGGCTGACTGTTAGATAGTATAACCACATTTTCCCATATTTTAGATGCACTTCCCTGTGTCAGATTCCGGTCTCTCTATTGGCTGTGTCGATGGCTGTGCAATTACCCCTGACGGAGACACGTGGACAGTTTTCGGTTGTAGCTGCTACCCGCATCTGACAGTCATATATTCGCATAGCAATAATTTCTTTTCAACGTGCGTGCTATGACTGGTGCGTTAGTGGCTTAGAAATGACATAAAGATGAAAGACACGGAGGAGGATAAGTGCAAATTGAAGACAACGTGCGCTGTGACACCGATAAAAGATTTAATGTATTTTTGCATCTACCTATATATCTTGCGCTCGTTATTTTATTTTTTTTTTTTTATTAATTTCATAGTAACTGAACAAAAGTTGATAACCAACCACCTCGCTTTATATTTGATATATGAGTATACCGCTTGTTATATTTTATTTTGCAGAGATGTATTTACATTATTTGCCTGCCTATTATTATACAATACACGTCAGCCAGAAGATGTTTGTTAAATCACTAATTTCTTTTTAAAAAGCACTCCACAATTAAGCCATACTAAAGGAAGTAAAATCCACCGCTTAGAAATTATAGAGAAGTGACACAAAACTAGCCGATTTAACACAGAAGACACAAAAAATAATTGGGATAATTTTTCTTTATTTTTCTCCTTTTAGCTCGATACACTTTTTCCATCGATATTCAATAGCTTCTATACCTGTTTATATATTGTAAGAACTGTCAAACTTTTAAAATACCCATCTACCGCAGATTTAACCTCTGTATTGTTGGCAAATCTTTTGCCGCTGAACCAGTTTTTCCAGTTTGGAAATAGAAAATAGTTCGAGGGAACTAAATTTGGGGAATAACATGCATGTCGAAGCAATTTGAACTTTAATTCAATAATTATGGAGATCGCAATAGAGGATGTGTGAACTGCAATATTGTCTTGATGAAACAACACTTTCTTTTCCATCAAATACGGCCTCTTTTCCATAATTTCATAACCTAAACGCTGTAATAAGTTAGCATAATATTGACCGTTTATTGTTTTTCCTTTCTGAGAATAATCAATAAGCATGATCCCATGCGGTTCCCAAAAATTAGACGCCATGACCTTGCATGATGATAGAACCGCCTTCTCCTTCTTTGGACACGATTTTTTCATTCCAGTCCACTGTTTTGACTGTTCCTTTGTCTCAGGCGTGAAGTGGTGGACCCATGTCTCATCCATAGTTATAAATCGACGTAAAAATACGGCCAAATACTCTACTAAAATATCTTCATGAGGCTGTTTTTGTTCGTTTGGAAGCAAGCGCGGCACCCATCTCGCGCACAGCTTTCTCAACTTCAAATTTTCAATCAATATACGATGCCCACTATTTTAGCTAGCTCACGCTTCTTCAGCCGACCGTCATCCAATACCATTCTATGGATTTTCTCAACCGTGTCTGGCGTGGTCACCTCCATTGTTCGACCACTACTGTGTTCGTCTTGGCAGCTCGTACGGCCTCGTTTAAACTTTGCTACCTAATATTTTCAAGTCCTAAACGAAGCAGCAGACTCCCCCCAGAGCAGAACCTGTACACCTCAATTGATCGATCACTACGGTGTTCGTTTTGGCAGCCCGAATGGCCTCGTTTAAACTCTGCTACTTAATATTTTCAAGTCCTAAACAAAGCAGCAGACTCCGTCCAGAGCAGAATCTAAACACCTCAATTGATCGACCACTACGGTGTTCGTCTTGGCAGCTCGTACGGCCTCGTTTAAACTCTGCTACCTAATATTTTCAAGTCCTAATCGAAGGAGCAGACTCACCCTGAGCAGAACCTAGCGCGGCTTTATTATTGGTTGGACTGAGACCTTTCAAATGGAAATATTGAATTACATAACGATGATCAATTTTTTCTATGTTTAAAAATTCACATCGTTTTCACATCAAATAAAAATATTAAACAACGTGGCGCCTTGAAACTTAAAACATATATTTTGTAAGGTTCCCACTTTTCACCAAAATAATTGTTTTCAAACTACTGGCACCACCTATATGTCAGGTTGACTAGTGTTGGGACCGACCTCTGATCCCAAGGGCGAGGTGATGCTGTCGATTTTCGTTCGCTGATATAAGTTTGAAATTAAACTTGGAGTAGCTGTAAATTACAATTAAAATTATATTTCCGTATTTTAGGACGAAAAAAGTGAAAATTTTTAATAAGTGAAGTAGATCGTCATATTTTAAATCATATTTTTCTGCTATTAAGATAAGTAAACCTTTTTATAACATTAGTATTGTAAAGTTGTGTATAACGCATTTGTTATTGAATTATGAAGAAGATGTGTTGTAATGTCGTAATTTAATCAAATCGGTCCTAAGGCTCAAAATTGCAATCCTGAATAAATAAATTAAAATTAAAATTAAAATTAAAATTAAAATTAAAATTAAAATTAAAATTATAATTATAAATTGTACTGAATTTATTACAATTGAATGCATGATATCAATCTGGGAATATAAAAGTTAAACCGGGGAATGTATAGGTATGTATGTATGATAGTTACCAGAGTTGGCGAGGTTACCCATTTTTTTTTTAATTCTTACCAAGTATTATACATTTAATACAATAAAATTAGCAACAATTTAAATAACTGCTACCTTAAAGAATTTAAACTAATCATAAATGAATAAAATTGTTGTTTTGGTATTGAATGCACCAAAAGGATGATCGATCTTTTGGTTGATTTTTGTTTTCAAGTTTTGCAGGTAATTTTAAATCAATAAAATGAACAGCCTACTAATTGGAAATTATACTTTGAATTTTTGACAATCGGCTTAATTGTATGGGAGGTACCAGAACTGTTTTCGTTTCGAATTTCGGAAAATCATTTAATTTGTCTGGGGAATACAAGAAGGGTTGGATCAACAAACTCCATTTACAATAGCCGATTAGAATCTAGCAGAATATTCGACTGTGCCAAGTTTTGAAAAGCCATAAAGATTTCCGACAGTTACCATGTCTATCAGCCATCCAGATAGACATACTTTACTAAATCGCCATAAAAAGACATGAAACACAAAGTAGTTGATACTTTAAATGTTTATTTTTAGGTATTACCTTTTTGCCATTTGAAATAATGTATTCGATCCGTCGGGTGAAGTTATAATGGAATGCGGTATACGAAGTTGTGGACAGATATTAGTCTTTTTTTTTAAATTTCAAGTTATTTCTTAATATGTTTTTATTTGATGCTAATAATTGTTAATTTGTTACCAAAGAAAACTTTATCTATCATTCGCAATAACGTCTACTATCCGTTTTCTTTTATTCTTTTTATTCTTTACAATATTTTTATTACTAAAGATTTTTCCAACAAAATTGTATTAAATACTATTTAATAATTTCGTATTTTTTACTCTTTTCAGCTGATTATTATATTAAGGTATGCATGTATGTATGAGACTATATTCAATACAATTGTTCAAATATTTTAGTTAATAGATTTATGGTTTTCAAATAACAACAACACATAAACACACACATTTAAATTATCATTCTTGACCATTTCCATACCGCCAATTGATAGGAATTTCTAGTTCATTAATGTGTGCTTTGCTGATTGAACCCATTATGTTAGTTTATTTCTATTTGCAATGTTGAAATCTTCAAGTTCATTAATTTTCAATTTGAAATTTTCAAGTTCATTAATTGGTTCGGTCTGGAAATTAGTGATGCAATGATGGGTCTACTTCAGTGTGGGAGAACACCAACAAGTGGCTTTCTTCCCAATCTGATGTGCTGATGTATTCTTATAATAGCTTTGGTTGCTATGTGATTATTTAGAATGGGGTTTTTATTTCATACGATTCTTCTAATAAGTATGTGCTATAATTTTCTTCGTGATGCCGCTGTGGGTGGGGTGAAAATGAACAAAGTAGTGGAAAATTTTTAAATAGTAGTAGCTTAGCTTAAATAACTACTGTAGTAGGTGACTACGAGTATAGGATGATTTTTTAAGATTTAAGTTTTTCAGGTAGGCAGCACTGGTTGGTAGTGGCGTCCAAACGTCATCTGTCAAAGTGGAAAGTGTACAGTATACTCTATCATTTCGTCATGGAAAAACTAACAAACGAGCAACGATTGCAAATCGTTGAAATTTATTATCAAAATTTGTGCTCTCTGGCAAATGTGCATCGTTTGATACGACCTTTTTATGGTCGTCATAGTCGATCTGCTGAATCAACAATTCGTGCTGTTATCTCCAAATTTCGCACCAAATTTACTTTGCTGGACAAAAAACTATCGACTCGCTTCCGTAGAGTGCGTACCGAAGAAAATATTGCAGCCGTAGCGACCAGTGTTATTGATGATCGTGAAATTTCAATTAGTCGCCGTTCTCATCGATTAGGCATGTGGTACTCAACCACAAGGAAAATTTTACACATCGATTTGGGTTTAAAAGTCTATAAAATTCAACTAACGAAAGAATTGAAGTCGATTGACTTACCAAAATGTCTAATTTTTGGTGGATGGGCCTTGCAAAAACTCAATGAAAATCCGCTGTTGTATCGAAAAATTGTGTTCGACGATGAGGCTCATTTTTTGCTGAACGGATACGTAAACAAGCAAAACTGTCGCATCTAGGTGATAAACAGCCACATGCCATAGATGAATTACCAATGCATCCCGAAAAAACGACAGTTTGGTGTGGTTTAAGGGTTGGCGGCATCATCAATCCATTTTTCTTCAAAGATAACCGTGGAAGAAACGTTACCGTCAACGGCGAACGATATCAAGCTATTATACGCGATTTGTTTTCTGCCCATTTGGCTGAGTTGAACATAGTTGACATGTGGTTTCATCAGGACGATGCAACATGCCACACTGCTCGTGAAACAATGGATATGTTGAGGGATGCATTTGGTGAGCAGCTTATCTCTCGATTTTGCCCTGTGAATTGACCCCCAAGATCTTGCGATTTAACGCCTCTTGAGTATTTTTTGTGGGGTTATGTCAAGTCGTTAGTCTATGTGGACAAGCCGAACACTATTAAAGCTTTACAGGATAACTCGAATACTCGAAACAGTAACGAAAAATTGGACCTTCCGAATGGACATTTTGAGACGGAGCCGCGGACAACATTTACATGAAATTGTCTTTAAAAATTAAATTTATCGACTCCAATAACAAATTTTAATATATAATGTAAATTTGAGTGTTTTATTCGGTTTTTAAAAAGACTACGATTAAAAAATCACCCATTAGTTTTAAACTAGTAATACTAGGACCAAAAGCAACTCGATCAAAATGTCAAATCTTTGGTGGGATCTAGTGAGGATTTCCAAGACTTTTAACCGTTTGAGCTTCGCTTCCGATTACTTACATGGGACTTACGCACCACTGTGATTCGTTCCGGTGTCTTAAATTAAAATTTTCGTAGCACGGTAAAGTACAAGTAGTGTTTTTTCCAATAGGAAAATATTTGGAGATCATAGATCATATTATGGAATACATAGAGATTTTCTTCAATTTGTAAAAATAAAAGTGTTCACTTGAAAAAGCGTTGTTTCCTTTTTCAAAACCTTCACCACCATTTTATCAAATTTGATTTTGTCTTTGCAGCAACTACAAATACTCACCTAATCCGCGATAAAAAAAGAATACATTATTTTTGCACGACATTGAAGTCTTTATTTAGTGTATTATTTAGTGTATCCGACTTATATTAAATATGCACCATTTTGTTTGATAATTTTTTAACATTTTCAATATACGTATTTTCAATATTCCACTATGTCGCTCTCATAGAAACCTCATTGAGACTGTCGATTTTCAAAAGCTTCTATTGAGGCGCTAAAATCATTTGTCACAGACAAGAACAAGTGCTAATTACTTGGAGTCAAATTCGGACTATAATGTGGATGCATAAGAAACTTCCTCTAAAATTGCCGAAGTTTGGGACGAGCCACTATTGATGTGTGTAGCCTGGTGTTGTTCTAATGGAATACAATTCATCTCCCATGGGCTAAAGTTGTCCCTTCTGGCCGACTGCTTTCTTCAGGCAGTGCAGTTGTTGTTTGATGGTAGGACAGTAGCTCATGTTAGCTAATTTTCTGCCAATGCAGGCCAATCACACATCAAGGCCTTCCTGACCTTCAAAACTGACCACAGTTTGCGCCGGCTCGCCGTCATTCGATGACGACCGTTTTCGGTTGAAATTGTCATTTCTGATCTATTTGTTATGGCCAATATTTGCTTCAGAAATCGATTGATTTTGTTGTGATTAAACAGCTTTTCACAGATGAAATTTCGGTCCACGAGCTTTTTTCACGTTAATTCTTGTGCCATCCAGACAAGCTTAATGTCTATGTCTATGTCATCTATGACCAAATAGTTTAATTACATTGTTGGGATTCCGGTTTTCATACAAAAATTATTAAAAAAGAGGAATACTTTGTAGGATTACGCAACACAAAAACTCCACAAGAATGTCTTGTAATATCCATTTGAGACGAACTGTCTTTACAGGGCAAATTTGTAAATTATGATATATACGAGGTGTGTTCAAAAAACAAAGTTGAATTTTCAAATTTCACGGATTACGTACATTCGACTTTCGATTATTATTATTTTTTATGTTGGTACACTCGTCTCGAAGATATGTTGACGGTTTTATCCATATAGCATGTTTAGTTTGTTTGTGAGAGGCGTAAATAAGACAAGAGTTTTGCGTGTTCGGCGATTTTCTGTTATCAAAAAGAAAAAAAAAAAATGTGGATCAAAGATGTTACATTAAATTTTGTGTAAAAATGGAATTAAGTACTCAAAAACACTTGAAATGTTGACAGTGGCATACGGCGAGAGTACTCTGAGTTTATAAGTGGTACAAGCTTTTCACAGAAGATCGAAAATATGTGAAAGAAGACGCTTGCTCTTGACGCCTCAGTACATAAATAAGCGCTGAAAATGTTGAGAAAGTGAAGTAAATTATTGTGGAGAATGGTGGAATCGTGGAATTAGAGAAGTTGCTTAGGATGTCGGCATATGGGTTGGCTCATGTCGTGCAATCTTTTCGGAAATTTTGGGCATGAAATTTGTGGCAGCGAAGTTCGTTCCAAAATTGCTGAATTTTGACCAGAAACAATGTCGCATGAGCATTGCTCAGGAATTGTTGAATGATGTCAACGATGACCTACCTATATATTTGCTTAAAAGGGCATAACTGGTGACGAATCATGGGTATATGGTAATGATGTCGAAACTAAAGTCCAATAGCCCCAATGGAAAAGTCCAGCAGAGCCAAGACTAAAAAAGCATGACAAGTTCGACCAAATGCCAAGGTTTTGCTCACTTCTTACCACAAGGTCGTACGGTAAATAGAAAGTATTACCTTGAAGTTATGCGCCATTTGCGTAAAGTAATACGAAAAAAACGCCCGGAATTGTGGAAAAAAATTCATGGCTTCTGCATCATGATAATGCACCTGCTCACTCATCTTCGCTTGTGAGAGATTATTTGGCCAAAAATAACATCGTTGTCATGCCTCAGCCACCATATTCACCAGATTTCTCCCCCTGCGACTTTTTCCTGTTCACAAGATTGAAGAGACCCATAAAAGGACGGCGTTTTTTGACGACTGAGGAGATAAAAACCGGATCGCTGAAAGAGCTCAAGGACATACCAAAAAGTGCATATCATAACTGCTTCGAGGGTTGGAAAAAACGCTGGCGCAAGTGTGTTATATCTGAGGGGGACCACTTTGAAGGAAATAAAATAGAAATTGATGAACAAATAAATATTTTTTTGAGAAAAAAGAAAAGTTACCTTACCTTTAGACCCACCACGTATTTTGTCTTTGCAGATATTTTTTTTTTTTTTGAGGCGCTCTCAAACAGTATTTAGTCAGGCAATCACCGAACTCTCTGTGTGATTTTCTGAGTACGAAGCCTTATCTTTCTAAAGCTATCTGGCGTAACCCGAACGTACTTATCTAATGCAGAATACAAATTACGATACTATGCTTTATACAGGGTGGGCCATAAGGGTGTTGGCGGTTGAAATATTCAATTTCTCGGTAAATTTAGTCGCCATGGAGCCGTACACGGGAGTGCAGCGTGCATTTTGTGTCCGAGCGTATTACGAAAACAATAAATCAGTGATTACTGCACGACGTTTTTATCGGCATGAACACGGTTTACAGGATTTAAACAACCGAAACAACCGGCTCAACAGTACCAATTACGGTTCGTGGTCGCCCAGTTTCTGCAAGATCAGCCGGCATTGTGGAGCGTGTTCGTGTTTCAGTTCAGCGAAATCCGCAACAGTCAACACGTAAGAGAAGTCAGTCTTTGGATGTCAAAAGAACAACTTTACGACGAATTTTGAAACGTGATTTGCATTTGAAGGCTTATAAGATTCAGATAGTCCAAGAATTAAAACCCGATGATGCCAATAACCGACTTGATTTTGTCAATTTGATGCTAGAGCTGTTCAACAATTTCAACAACGTGATTTTTAGTGATGAGGCCAATTTTCACCTTAATGGCCATGTGAACAATCAAAATTGTCGGTTCTGGTCCAAGACTAATCCCCGACCACTTCACAGCCCTAAGCTTGTCGTGTGGGCTGGGATAACGTCAACCGGTATTATTGGACCATACTTTTTTGAGGACAAAAGAGGGCATGCGATGACGGTTAGAGCGAACAATTATTGCAACATGCTAGCAGACTTTTTGGTGCCAGCTTTGCAAGAACTTCAAGGCAATACCTCGAGGATATGGTTTCAACAGGATGGGGCCACATGTCATACGGCTAGGGTATCCATAGAGCTGCTGAAAAATGTTTTTCCTGGAAAACTCATTTCGAAAAGGGGGGATATTGAATGGCCCCCACGTAGCCCCGATCTCTCTCCATGCTCCATGTTTAGCACCTGTTACGGCTCATAATAATTGAAACAAAATATGATTCTTTTTAAATTTGGCTCTTTGTTATAAAACGGTGAAAGCTGTAAGTTTTGTGCCCAAACGCATTTAAACCAATGAAAGATAAGTTAGTACATTTGTTCTCAAAGTATGGATTCCAATATTTTCGGTAATGTCAATATTGGATGAAATGTTGGGTAGATTTAATTTCGGAAAACTTATTCGGAACCTAATTGTCGAACATCTGACACTTTGTGTCCTTGTCCACATATGTCGAACATATCATTCAGTGGCGGCGAGGGTCCATGTTTATTAGCACTTTTTTGAGTCACAATCTAATATGTGAAAATATTTTTCCCCCAAAATGCATGTGATTATCACCCTTCAGTGACTGAGAACATGAAAAAAGTGTAACAATTTATTAAAGATGGTAACAGGCGGTGGCGGCATTGCATATGAGGTTACTAAGTGATATTTTAGTTCGCTCCCACATTCCACAATTTTTTCGGTCTTGTTGAATCAATTTGTCGTCAGTACTAGGGAAATTCGATTATCATTATTAATTGGTTCCCATAAAATATTAAATTGTCTTCAGAATATTAAATCCCTTTTGAGGGTATTCTCTTCTGCACGGTCTCAAAGAACTCAGCAAGTAATGAAACAAATTTCATATCTGACCTATACGTGACATTGAATTTGAATTTCTCATACCATACGAGTATGTCAGATGGATAGTTAGAACAAGGAAAATAATTAAACCTAAGAGAGTTCCCTGTCTTGGGAATCCAAACTGTAAATCACACATCCAAACTGTAAATCACCATACGATATTCATGTTTGTCTTTAATACTGAAATCAAAACAAACACCAGGACAAAGAAACAACATTGAACAGATTTGTCTTGCATACAAATCGATAAACGACAACAAATACAAAACAATTTATCCTAACATAACACACACACATGCACACACACACACGTCCGTTATAAAAATATTTTACAGCATTACACGAATGTCATCACACCGACAGAACAATAGTGCGAGTATAGTGGAACAGTTTAGTTCATTGTTGTGCTCTTGCTGAGCCACCCAGCAAGCGTATTTAGCAACATTTCCACAGAGGAATTTCTTTAGATGGAGGAAAAACGCTGTAACGACAAATTGACTTTACTCTTAGGAACCGGGGTGACGTTTAGCGATAGCAGTGTCGTTAGCGTAGGAGTCGTTGCTATGGCGAGTATATTCACTACATGACTTAATCCACATACGATAAAATGTATCAACTTATGAGTGTACGGGGGTTAACGATAAGATTACAATGAAAACTGTAAGAGTAAATAAGGATTTGCAATAGAATAAAATGAAAAACTCTGGAGAATAATGTTAGCTAAATTAAACATTGTATTTTACAATAATAAATGGAGGAGAAATGCAACACTTAACCTAATGTTTATTAAGATATTAAAAAAAAACACATAAGATATTAAGATATCGGAGTTCGAAAGTTGCCCCTTTAAATAAGATTGGACGATTTTCATGGCCCGCATGCTAAAAATATTTAGTCATACGGGTGACTTCAAAAATGCGTCATTGCTAAAAACATTAACGCGTGATGAATTTTTTTATAATTTCCGACATAGGTTAATTCAGCAACAGTCTATCGATCAACTAGGTTTAACTGTTGCATGGCATCATCTTTCGCTCATTTTCCGAATTCAATCGTGGTCGTCTTTGCCTCCAATTCCTCGCACTGTAGGTCAATTATGACGGCCTTAATCATCCCGTAGCGTATGAAAAGTTTTAACTGTTTTTACGCGCTCTTCGGTATTAAACGATTCATATTCGCAAATAGCAAACCTTTCACTGAATAAATAACACTTCAGATAACAGGTATTTAACAGCTGACCACTGAATGGGATATTCATTCATTCATTGATCTTGAAGTAAACTTATAAATACATTTAATTTGAATATGCTGATGTCGCCCAATTTTTGGGATCACAGGAACTTGTATTTTGCTTTGGAATATTTGTTTCATTTCAATTTCACAACAAATTTTACTTTTTAAAGTACAATTTTAGAACATTGCACGTTTTCCGAGTTCGCAGCCGCAATATTTAAAGAGACCCATAGTTGAACTTTCCTAGTTCCGGTTTTCTCGACTCCAAAAATCGCAAAAAATAATCTTAAGAATGTAAGAAGATGGGTCCTATAAAGAGCTTCTCATTCGCAATGAGAGTATTTTTCAAGGAAAAATGGTTGTGAAATTTGAAGCTACATTTTTCTACCAGATAGTTCTATGTTTTACGCAACAGTCCACATTGCCGACTGTTTTTCTTCTAGTTTCCAACACTTAAACCAGAATAACTTATGCTTTTACATCATAATGTTTTGGAAAAAATATACGTGCAAGCTTGTGAAATGAAATTGTAATTTAAAAAAAAAAGCCAAATTTTAACAAATTTACAAATCCATTATCGAAAAAATTATGCCGTAAAAATATAAATTGCTTTGCTCTCAGTCTTGGAAACCAAAGCAAGAAAAATGCTAATGCCGGAAAATTTGTTCACGTGCATACAGTATCTCGTGGAAATGTTTCCCCTGTGACAAAAACTTAGTATCATGCTTAAAGCGAAACCTTTCTGGACTTTCAGACCGTAGTGTATTTTCCAAATTTTGCGTTTGGTTCATTCTTTTGGTGTAAGGTGGATTGGATCGGGAGGGATGCTGTTGTTTTCCACACCTTTTTACCAGATCCAGTCCTCTATACCAGTGAAATATTTTTATATAATTTTTATAGCAATTTTTTTATTCTCTTAATTATAATTTACATGATTAGTTAATTTAATTTATTAATGAACCATAATTTAAAGCACATATTAAATATTCATAAGTTTTTGTTTTGGGAGCAAACAAAATACACAAAAATGTTGAAAATTCTTGAAACGACTGTCGTTTATAACGCATTTATTGCATTGGTTCCTTTGATGTAATTAAAAAGAGCTTACCAAGAAGCGGAAAATATGAAAATGCTATTCTTTGCAATGAGTTCCACTGACTTTTTGCTGGGTAGCCACTGCTTTTCACCAGATACTCTATACTCGCGAAATATCTTTAGATTATTTTTAAGACAGTTTTTTTCTTCTTTTAATTAGAATTTACATGTTTAATTTATTTAAGTTATTAATGAACGATAATTTTAAATACATATTAAACATATTGTTCAGTTTTTGCTTCGGGAGCAAACAAAATACAAACAAATTTGAAGATTCTTGAAACGACTGTCGTTTATAACGCATTTATTGCACTGGTTCCTTTGATGTAATTAAAAAGAGCTTCCCAAGAAGCGGAAAATATGAAAATACTATTCTTTGGAATGAGTTCCACTAACTTTTTGCAGCTTTTCACCAAATCCTCTATACTGGTGAAATATTTTTAGATAATTTTTATGACAGTTTTTTTTTCTTCTGGTAATTAGAATTTACATGATCAATTAATTTAAGTTATTAATGAACCATAATTTTAAATACATATTAAAAATTGTTCAGTTTTGGCTTCGGAAGCAAACAAAATACAAACAAATTTGAAGATTCTTGAAACGACTGTCGGTTATAACGGATTTATTGCATCGGTTTCTTTGGAGTAATTAAAAAGAGCTTCCCAAGAAGCTGAGAATATTAAAATAGAAGAAAATTAAATCCTCTGTACTGGTGAAATATTTTTGGATAATTTTTATGACAGTTCTTTTTTCTTCTGGTAATTAAAATTTACATGATCAATTAATTTAAGTTATTAATGAGCGATATTTTTAAAAACATATTAACAATTGGTAAATTTTTGCATCGGGAGTAAAAAAAAGGATATAAAAATTTTTGTTTTTGCATCGGTTCATTTGATGTAATTTAATAGAGCTTCTCAAGAAGTGGAGAATATGCTCATATAGTATTTGTGAAAGCTATGAAAATACCATTTTTAGAATGAATTCCACTTGCTGGATAGTAAACCTACCACCCGATAAATGTTATGCCCTATCCATTTATTTTGTTCAGCATCACTCACCAAATTCACAACACCATAATAACAGCACTTTACTGTTTCAGATATTTGCTAATACTGTCGCTGTTAACTGACTTTGTTCAATTCAATTTTATGGAAAATTTATGTAAAAGATATCAATTAATATCATTCAAGGCAAGACAAGATAGACAATCTCTCAAAAGTAATAAAATTGGCCAAAGGCAAAATTGGCTTCCCTTCATTTCACTGTGGGATACTTTCCAATCGCCTAAGACTAACTCTAAAGAGATGAAGATGTACAAATGCAAACTTCAATTTTACGTATTCATTCCGCATCGACTTGATGTAAAATATAAATGAATACTGTAAATTATGGATCACCATTAATTTTCAGTGAAAACGTGTAATCTTGTTAATGACGTGACGAGAATATTAAGGAATAATTAAATCATTCATATTTATTGCCACATTGCCTTTTTTACTCGAAACTAATTTTAATTCAAATCCAAACACTGTCGAAAGTTATAAACCTGAGGCAAAGTGTGACAATTCGTTAATGATGCATTAAAGCTGTATTAATAGCACAAAGCCATTGACATTTTGATTGACTTCGCCAATATTTTATCAATTATGAGGCGTCATTAATTTTTGAATATAAAATTAAAGATGTAAATTAGATACATAACGTATCCACTGTATTCTTGTTGTAGAAGAAGCATTTTGCTGTTCATCATAGTTCATTTTCGCTGCTTGAACTGTCTATTATGGCCGCACCAAGAAATTGATAGCAGTCATGTGACAGTTTGCGTTTTAATAGAAGCGACATCCTTACTTCGGTCTACTGGCATTTTTCGCACTATCTATGACTTGAATTATCGTTGTTGACAACAGATTTGTTATTAAATTTTACATCATTTTTATATTACCAGTAATGTTAATATCCCCGAACCATCATTGATGTTGATCCAGTATTAATGATGAACTTCATTATGTTTTCACCGTTTTACGCTCTATAAAATTTACTCTTGACACAGTGTCAAGCTGTTTTACAACCGCTTTTATCGAAGTCGTCATGTGCTACAAGTAGATTTTTGTTCTTTGGTGGATATTTTTAGCTCGTGATGGAAAATTTATGTACAATTTTATTCGTGTAGACGAATATAACAAAACAGAAAATTATACCGATTATTTGACTTTTGCAATAACTTTTGACTTTGTGTTCTAGGAAGGCGGCCGAAGGCGGTCTAAATGTTTGTTTAGAAAACCCGAAAATTAACAAAAAAAAACTAAATATAGGACATAGACTTTTTGGTAGCTACGAGAGGACCAGCAAAATGTTGGTTGGTAGGCGAAAAAAAAATATGTGTATGTAGACAATAAACTGTTTTAATTTCATATTCTTAATCTACACCTGTTTGCAACTTTTTAATGCAATCTTATACAATGATAAGTCATTTTTAAACAGGTAAAGATTCTTTGCGAAACAGACTTCCAAATCGACGTCTTGCAATTTTGCAACTTCACCATTCATATGAGAGTGGTCCCAAAACTAGCCGACTTAACAAAGAAGACACAAAAAAGTTTGGAAAAATGTTCTTTATTTTCCAACGTAATCTCCTTTAGCTCGATACACTTTTTCCAGTGATATTCAATAGCTTTTATAGTCTGTTTACAGAAAGAACTTAAAAAGTCCTTACCGAGTCATTTTTCAAATTTGGAAATACCAAATATTCCGAGGGAGCTACATCTGGTGAATAAGGTGAGTTATGAAGCAATTTGAACCGTAATTCACTCATGTTGGCTATCGCAATGTATGTTTGAACTGGGGTATTGTCTTGATGAAACAATCCTGTCTGTTTTTACTAAATGCGTTTTTTTCCATAATTTCATCATCTAAAAGCCGTACTAAATTAGGGTAATATTCGCAGTTGATGGGTTTTCTTTTCTGAAGATAATCCATAAAAATAGTCTCATGCGCACCCTAAATGACAGGTGTCATGACCTTGGCTGCAGGTGGAAGCGGGTTCGTCTTCTTTGGACATGATTTTCTCATTCCTGTCCACTGCATTGACTGTTCCTTGGTCTTAGGTATGAAGTGGTGGACACATGTTTCATCCATGTTTATAAATCGAAGCAAAAATTTGACTTTATTGTGGTGAAACCTTGCCAAACACTTTACTAAAACATCTTCACGACGCTGTTTTAGCTCTATTGAAAGCAAGCGCGGCACCCATCTTGCGCACAGATTTCCCATCTTCGGTTAATATACGATGTATAACATTTTTTGAAATACCTATCATTTCAGCTAGCTCACGCTCATGCTCAGCCGACGATCATCCAATACCAATTCCATTTTCTTAGCCGTGGACATGATTGGTCGCCCACTATGGTGTTTGTCTTGGCAGCTCGTACGGACTCGTTTAATGTCTGCTCGCCAATATTTTACAGTCGCAAATGAAGGAGCAGGCTTCCCGAGAATAGAATCTAGCTCGGCTTTAGTATTGGTTGGACTAAGATCTCTCAGATGAAAATATTGAATTATATAACAGTAATTTATTTTTGTGATGATGGGGATTTTGTCTATGTTTATAAATTCACTGAGATCGTTTACTTTTGATAGCTCAACTAGCGCCTTGAAAGTTAAAACATATGTTTTGTAAGGATGCCAAAATAATTTTTTTCAGACTGCTGGCACCATCTATACGCCAGTTTTGGGACCGCCCTCATATTAATGATGATCTCTATTCCAGTTGAGCACCCTTCTTTTTATTTTTCAATATTTTTCAAAATATATTTTTGAAAATTATCTAGGTGGTGGACAATTTGATTAATGCTTGGCAGATTAAAAAATTCGCTCATTTTGATCATCAATGTAAGCTGGGGCTGGGAAAAGCTTTTTAATTTCCCTATTTTTGAGGTGTTGAGACTCTGATCATTATCCAAACGAATGACAACTACAACCTTCTCTCTATTGAAGTAAATTGGCACCAATACTTTTATTGATTTTTTGACTTGCTTCCATATTATTGATTACTATTTACCTATAGTTTCAGGGTCGTACTTGTAAAATCCTGATTCGCCACCCGTTGCTTTTTTTCAGAAGGATCTACAATTTCCACTTTTGAAGTTGATAATGAACAAACTGATGAATGAATGTCTTATTCTTGTTTACCCGGGAATAAACTGCAACGGGCCCTTTTCCAAACTTCCCAAGTACTTCAGTAGTTCTGACCTTAGTTCAAGTATTCCCTGGTAATGCTACAGGACAAACATTTGGCAGCAGTTGAAATGAGTAGGTGTCGACTAACTTAGATGGCATGCCTGCATTGATGCGTGTTAGGTGATTAACTGAATTCTATACAAGCATAGCAGATGTTGGCGTCCCCAAAACTACAATGGAATCCGGAGGCCTAATAGTTCGCTCATCTTAAGCTCACGATTTAAAAAATGCATTGAGCTTACCTTAGGTGGACGGGGATGGGCACAACGTAGATATCATGTCATTCACTTCAGCTGGCGTTGAGAAATGTATGTATTTAGGATTTGTAGTTGTTGAAAGACTTAGATCAGGATTCAAGCTTCAAGCATGCTAGTGACGGAGAATTTGATCTCTATCTGAATAAAATTGGGTAAAGAAGTAGAAGCTGATTGAATGCAGCTGGGGCAAATCTACCGTTGCTGTTATTGCTGCAATCAATTTGATGCGATGATCGACACTGGACCCGGTTGGAAATTTCTAGAGTAGGTTGTGGACTGTATTTTGGGTTTGAGGTAATTTTCTGCACCGCTGGGAAGGCAAGTCGACCTGCTGATGAATGTTATGGCGCCTTTTAATCGGATAATTTTTCAAGAGATTTGAGAAACTATTTGGTTGTAGATTGTGAAATAAAAGAAATTAAAATTATTAATTTCAATTCAATAAAAGTGTATTTGGGAAGCTGTGATGCTTACAGCTTGAGCTGTGCAGAGTAACTACTGTTTGGTTTTAAAATTTATGGTAGTAACAAGTGTAATTTCTGGCTTTCGTTAAATATTATCTGATATTTTCCTTATGAACAATTCGCAATATCTTTACCCTAAAAAGGGCAAAAAGGTAGCATAAAGTACAATATGATTTAATCTTATATTAGGTATGTTCATGGAACGTTTGCAAATTCATTTTAAATTAATTTTTAAATTCATTTTTAATAAGTTTTAATAAAAAAAAAGACAAATATAAACATTATTTTTAACAATTTTTGGTAAAAAGAGGTAAGTATAAACACCATGTTTATACACTATCAATTTACAACTAAGGTACGCTTCTATTGTCTTCGCTTCTTTTCAATTCGTCACAACAAGTTTTGAGATTGTTTCAAAAACCTAAGCCTTTCAATGGAGTTGTAGTCATAGTCTTCTGAATCGTCATTCGATTTTGTGTCATAGTTTTTTGATCCCCCTTATAACATGTCCTAGACAACATAAATTCGCTAGATCAGGTCGATGTCAATACACAGTATATACTGCTAATGACATTTTCCACTAAAAATGATGTGCCCACATATTTTCCGGAGTATTTTTCTCGGGACTCCTACTCCTACGAATGTCTGGTAAGGCAGATAAAACTGGTATCTGTTATAGTTAAGGTTTCACTCGCCGAGAAAGCCCGCCGAGCGCTAACTAAGCTCATACTGTAATTCACTTGAGAGGAGCTGTATTCTTCTATTTTCAGGCTAACGTTAGTTTTGTTAACGATGAAGCCTTGGTAGATAAGATCATCAACAGCTCCAAAATATAGTTATAAATGTGCAAGTCTTGTCTCAATTGAGCAGACTGTTTGTTCGTCGCAACTAATATTTGTACTGTACTTTTACACTTTTGATTACTAATTGTCTATGCTTGAGATGACTGTAGTAACAAATTAGCATATTCAAGTAACACATACATTTTTGGATGATAATGCATACAATTTTTGTCAAATATAATCAATCAATCTGAATTTGAATTTTGAATTTACTAGATCAAACGCCGCACTAATAAGATCCTATTGTGGCGAATAGAATAGCCTTTAGTGTTTTGGTTACTAATTTTGAATGCTTGAGATGGCTGTAGCAACAAATCATCAGCATACACAAACGACATGTAGATTTTTGGAAGATGATGATGCATACAATTTTTATCAAATCAGATTGTTGAAAGCAACTGTATAATCAATCAATATATGGTCACTTTTGGATTTACTAGATCAAACTACGCACTGATGAGCTCCTGTCATATCGAATAGAATAGCCTTTTTAGACATTCTCAGAATGCACAACATAACTAGAATCATTAGCTAACTATAACCAATCAATAAGTGGTTACTTTTGGATTTACTGGATCCAACGCCGCACTGATGAGATCCTATTGTGACGAATAGAATAGCCTTTAGTGTTTTGGTTACTAATTTTCAATGCTTGAGATGGCTGTAGCAACATATCATGAGCATACACAAGCGTCACATAGATTTTTGGAAGATATTGTTGCATATAATTTTTATCAAATCAGACTGTCAAAGGCAACTATACAATCACTCAATATCTGGTCACTTTTGGATTTACTAGATCAAACTCCGCACTGATGAGCTCCGGTTATATCAAATAGAATAGGCTTTTTAGTCTCCCTCAAAATGCACAATATAGCTAGAAGAAACAATTCCATCCTAGTGTTAAAATGTAAGCTTGTTCTTTAAACATATTTATCCATTTGAGATTAGATAGCATCGGGTATTTTCAACCTACCCGATTTCACAAATCACCGCATGCTTGTTCTAAATGGCCCATAAATTTCGGCAAGTATTCCATTTGTATAATAATAATGACACACCCAGTCATTTAAGAAACATATATTGTTTACGAGAAGTAAATTTATGATGTGTTAACATCGCACAGACACTACACAGAATTTCAATGATACCATTCCAAAAAGGATATTTTGTGGCTGTAAAGAAGGATAGCAGCAGTTTTTTCGCGGCTATCATTTTTGCTATGTTTACGACGTATTTTGTTCCACTTTATTCACTTTTTGGTGTCATAAATAAATGTAAAAAAATCTAAATCAGGCGTAAACAAGAAAAAAAAAACAAATTCCGAAATTTTATGATTTTTGACGTTATTTGTTCGTTGTTCTTGAACGGAATGTATGCCACAGATTTGTTTGTGAATCATTGTAAATGTAGATTTGGGACACACAAATTGTTGATCAGTAAAAAATAATGAAGGAATTGTAAAAAAGAAATCCATTATTTTCCTAATAGAAGGCGTTAGCACTCTGTATTTTATTTTGCATCAGTACGATTGGGTTATGCTAAATGTTATTAGAAAGATATGATTTCGTATTCAAATAACTCTTTAGACAGTTCTGCGATTGCTCGACTCAGTATTGTTTAATCGTACGTTAAAGATGGACACCACTAAATTTGTAACAAAATACGAAATATTATATAGCTTTTCCTTGATAAAGAATGAAACGCAAATCAGGCGTCTGAACATGTGGGCAGTGTATATGGTCCTGATACTGTAACAAATACAGGGTGGCGCAATAGAACGTGCATATTGCATCACCTTTTTCTGCGGGGTAGAAAAGGCGCAGGCGGGGGGCGCCTACATCGTTGGGTTGGCGGGCTCATGGAGTTTTAGTCGCTATGAATCACTTCGACGGGAAGCGTCGCGCATTTTGCGTGCGCGCATTTTACGAGAACTCTCGTTCATATATTACTACTAGGCGACTGCCTATATATTGTGATGAATATGGACTACGGCGAATTAGTGAAGCTCCGAGTGCTAATTTAATTAAAATATGGGTAAAGCCTTTTGAAGAGACCGGTTCAACATTTAAAACACAAACAAATGATCGCCCAAGAACATCTAGGACCGAAGACAATGTTGAGAGAGTTATGGAGTCAGTACGAGGAAATCCACAAATGTCGACTCGCAAGAGATCGTCTGTCTTACAATTATCGCGACGAAGTTTGCAATGAATTTTAACATTGAATCTTAAACTGCATCCATATAAGCTGCAATTAACACAAGAATTGAAAGAGTCTGACTTCATAGCAAAGCTCGCATTTGCTAATGAAACGCTTAATCGATTTTCCAATTTTGATAATATCCTTTTCTCTGACGAGGCTCATTTCCTTGTGAATGGGTTCGTAAACCGTCAAAATTGTCGTTACTGGAACAGTGAAAATCCCGAATTCAAACACCAGAAACCATTGGATAGTCGTAAAGTGACAGTGTGGGCAGCAATCTCTGGCAGAGGAATAATTGGTCCTTTTTTCTTCGAAAATGCGCGGAGCCAAAACGTCACGGTTAATACGGAACGCTATGTTGAGATGTTGGACGGATTTTTGGCTCCAGAAATTGAAAGTTCAAGAATAGCGAATTCCAGAACTTGGTTCCAATAAGATGGAGCTACCTGTCACATATCAAAAGACTCCATGGCGGTGGTGAAGCAGATGTTCCCTGGCAGACTGATTTCGAAAAGAGGTGATATCCCATGGCCCCCACGTAGTCCAGACTTGACGCCTCTTGACTTTTTTTGTGGGGATATCTCAAACACAAATTCTACAGTAATAATCCAAGAAACATCGTTCAGCTCACTGAAGAAAGTTTTCAATAATTTTCGTTTGCGGTTAGAGGAGTGCCGTCGTAGAGAGGGTCACCATTTAGATGATGTTATTTTATTCTTAGACTTATTTTAACCATACCTTTTGTATTTATTTTTTAATCTATTTTTTAAATGTGCATATTCTGTTACGCCACCCTGTAGATTAGGTAGATTTATACATATAGCTTTATTGTAAATCTGTTATTATAGATCTATACATATAGAGATTTATACTTTTTTTGGGTTTCAAGAGTAAAGTTATGTAAAACCCATACAAAGCTAAGATTTCGATGAAACTTGTATTTCATTATAATGCTTGGACCTTGCAATTATGTATGAAATACAGTGTCATTTAAATGACCGCTTCTAGATTGGTTGCAGCAGTGGATGCTTTATAGGTAGTTTTCGACCACTTTTTCGCACATTTCGGGCGGTATCTCTTGACGTTGATGCTGGTTTTTAAATGACGAATGTTAGTTATCTGCGTAAAGAAGGTCTTTGGCATAGCCATACAAAAAAAGTCGAACGGCGCCTAATCGAATGAACTTGATGGCAAACTGACGTCGTCGAAACGTGAAATTAAAGCCAAAATCGGTTGTGTTATGTGGCTCACGGCACCGTCTTGATGAAACCACATGTCGTGCTGATCATAACATTCAATTGCAGGCAGAAAATGATCAATTATCATACGCTGTGAATTGAAATTCGGATTATCCGCCACACTTTCACTAGCAGAGGCGATATTTTCGGCAGCGCGCACATTGCGACGATGTGCAGGCCTGACAACATCTTTAACGCTCTCAATCTCTTCAAATTTCTTTATATTCTTGGCAATTTCTTGCACTTTAGGTACGGTTATGACAACCCTAATTACGCCGTGGTGCACGAAAAGTGCCTATGTTTGAATCAGCAACTGAATCAACAACTGACAGCCTTGCCAGTCCGGCGATTTGAAACCACTGAATGGATAACCCATTACAAATATAACGGATAATGTAATCTTTGCTGTATAAAAATGGCATTATTTAAATTACTACTAGTTAAATAGGTAAATTATTTGTTTAACTCGATGTTTCGTTTAC
This sequence comes from Philornis downsi, assembly GCA_019455685.1. NCBI lineage: Eukaryota > Metazoa > Arthropoda > Insecta > Diptera > Muscidae > Philornis > Philornis downsi. Next base: position 835,241 of record JAHXMU010000117.1, on the reverse strand, counting down.
TAGATTTAATTATATTATATTAACATTTGGCTACGGATGCATACGCTTTGATGCTTTGCAACAAATGTCAGCATAATGACCGAATTACAATTCCCATTATTTAGTATTCCGTGTTAATTGATATTTGCATTGCCATGGCTAAAATCCAATTCGTTCCAAATTTATTGTTTGCTTTTCGCACAAATTCAAATACTTATTATGACCTCATTGGGACTGGTACAATGGAGTTGCGATGATGATTGAATTTAATTAACAGTTGCGGTTCATGTGGGTACATCGTATGCGGATATCCAAATTCAATTAAAAAAGCAGTATACTTTTGAAATGAATTAGCATATGTCCTTAGGTTGGGTTGAGTAAAATAGAAATTTTTGAAATTATGGAGTAATAAACAAAAATTTACAAAAAAAGAAAATTACAAATTGGTGTATGAGTTCATTTTTATCTTACGTTAGTTTATTTATTTATATCGTAGCCATTAAGTTCAAATCTGCAATCGCTTCTGCGATGCGCATAGAAAATACTTCTAACTCGTCACAAGAATTTTTTGTGACCTCAGAAAAATGGTGCTCCTGATGAAGTTTTGGTCGCCTTCTTCCACGTAATCTGTCAAGTTTATTTTCTTTTCGTACTATTCATCGGCACATCATGACTCAGTAAAACAACCGCTGTATTATGATGTGATTGATAGCGCCGAAGTTGCTATACTCGTAGACGTTGTAAAACTTATGATTCATGCCGATTTTCCTACGAACAAAAATCGATTTTTACATAATACTGTAATTCTATTTAAATTCATTTTTTTTTTATTAAATTATTGACCCAGTGAAATGAAACCACAAAGTTGTTTGTGGATTTAACTTGTTTCGGCTCCGTCAGAGGGCGCCAAATATAAAGTTTTTGGGCGAAAATTCTTGAACATAAAAGTGATTTTAGTTGTTGTTTAAAAGTAATTCGAAAAATATAACTTTTTAAAAAAATTGATAATTTTATTTCTGTTATTTAGAAGAGAGAATTTTCAGTTACAAAAATGTCATTCAACAAAAAATGTCAAAAATGTATTCGGCAAAAGGATTATTTTGTAACGATTAAAATATTTGTCAAAGTTTAATGAAGTGGGAAAACAAATTTATGAAGAAAGAGTGACATTTGGTTAATCTAACTGGATATTATTTTGAAAATAAGAAAAAAGGGGTGGCACATGTGCCCACATCGTTATTGATTACTGCTTGAAGGGCTGTATCGAGAATTACCTCAATTATCGTTCGAATGTACTGCTTTAAATCATCGAAATTTATTGATTTTATTTTGTAAACTTTCTGCTTGCAATATTTTAAGAAGAAAAAGTTAGGCGTGGTAAAGACGGGAGAGCATTGAGTAAACGGAATGTGAAATTTATTGAAATCAACTTATTGGTGAAATTTGCGGAGCAATTCTGCCATAACAAGCCTGGCGATATGATAAGTTTTTTGAAGACAGACGGATTCTCTCATGATGTAGTTCTGGAGATCACAAAATGCATTTTTAAGTAGCACTTTGCTACCAGATATTGATCAATAAAATTAAAAATATTTATCATCCATTCAAATTTATTATCTCGCTTTCAAAAGTAGGTTCCTTCTGAAATACTATTGAAACATTTTTCAAACGCACCTCTTTCATGTCTTCCATCGCCTGAAAATTGTTGCATCGAAACGACTTGTTAAGTGATTTGTCTATCAGATTAATAAACTCATGCCCTTATCAGCAGCTATAATGCGCTTTATAAATGTGGAGCCGGAGTTTAGTTGTTCTACAGGGTGGGTCAAATAAGACCTACTAATGTTAAGCACAAAAAACTTTTTTATTTTTTTGACATACATATTTATTTTCCTCTTTTTGTAGGTTATAATTGAATTGTTGGAAATTTTTTATGGAATCCTACAGTACAACACAACGCGTTAAAATTATCGAGCTTTTCTATTCTTATCAACGATCAATTGTTTTAACGCAGCTTAAATATCGGCAATTCCAGATTAGCTCCCACAGCCTTCATGATTAGGAGTTTGGTCGGTCGTTTTGAGGAACTGGGTTCAGTGGCTGACCGTCCTGGACGAGGTGCCCATCGAAATATTCGCACTGAAGACAATGTGGAAACTGTGCGGCAGAGTGTCGCACATGATCCATCTGTCTCAACTCGCCGTCGTTCCAGCCAATTGGGCATTTCCAGAACGACATTGCGTAGAATTTTAAAGTTGGATCTTAAGATGTACCCATACAAAATTCAAATTGTGAAAGCACTGCTACCGCAAGACCACCCGGTCTTACCTGTAGACCACTACTTAGGTGTTATTTGGCCCACCCTGTACTATGTCTTCTGGAAGTTTTACACGATTGACGTTTTGAAGAAAATTCCAGTGTTTTGGTATTAGCTAAGCAACAGCGCTTTTCATACCCAAATCATAGTGTGAAATGGTACGAATTGATTCATGAGGCATAGAAAGTTCGGCGGCTAATTTTTTCAAACTGGTAAAGATGATTTCCTATTACCATTTCCTTCACTTTTTTGACGTAAACTTTATTTGAAGGCATCAATGGCCGACCAGATGTATCTTCCAATACATCTTGTCAATGTTTGATTGCACTGCATCACTCGTATGCACGTGGTTGTGATAGGGTTGATTCATTGTAAGCCTTTTTTTTACATTTTCTGCCATTCGGCACACGAAATTCTATTTTAAGTGCAAATATTGAGTTAAATTCTTTGTTCGGAATGATTTTATCCATCGCAAAATGGCAAATCGCGCTAGAAATAATTTATAAAATATAACACTCTGAACTAACTACATGACAGACCGACAGAAGTTGGTTATGCTAACTTAGTGACAAAAGGAACTTTGATAATCCCTTTTAGCGGATTTTCTAAGTAATCAATTCCTGGTGCTTTTTTTCACGGAATTTACGTCTAAATTGTGATCAATATGGAAAAATCGGTGATTTGTAATTGCTACATTTTCGAAAGCGCAATAAAACGTTTTTTTTTTGCATATCAACAGAATGTTGAATGATTGATCACTAAAAGAATTTTTAGGAAAATCCCTATCATATAAAGAATAATTATTTTTCTTCATACGTCAACGTATTTTTTTTTTTTTACTTATGAAATAAAAAATTATTGCTAATTTTGGTGTGGTAAATAAAGGTAAATAAATCAAATGACTTTTTTCAATATTTGAATTGTGTTATAAAATGCCATGTTATAAAGGGCGTATAGTAAAATGAAGAAAAAAATATTGAAATCAAATACTAAATATGGGTACTTTGATTGATTTATCTACAGTACCACAAATTCCAGCGATTAATCATGGCAGGCTGGGAGTGGAAATGTCTGCTGCAACCATTCAATTCAATCAATCAAAGTTGTTTCGAATCAGACGGCAGGGTAAATATATTGTTAAATTTCAGTTACAATAAACAAAAGATTGTTAAATTTTTCCAAAAGTTTATCAAGTCAACAATGCTATGTGGCAAAAATACATATCCAAATTTCGATATGAAAAACGTGAAAGAATGTAACTAATCCAACTATTGATAAGAAAGAAAGTAATGAGTGCGTTCAATTTCTATTGTAGCCTTTACGTTGTTTCTTAAATTACTTTTGTTAGTTGAAATGGAAAGTTGCAATTGTTTTTATCTGTGCTTGTCTTTGCGCTAGTAAATGGTAAGAGAAGAAGTTAAGTAAAAATTGTGGTTCTTTGTCAAGTCATGCAACTGAAAATGATATTGCGACATTGCGTCGCAATCAAATTTAATTAAAATCCACGATACGTAACCAAAGACTTGCTTTGACAACCCACATCATTTGCCTTGCATCTGGTGTCCGATTCCCATTTCAATGTTTGACAATTACCACGAATGAATTCCTACTTCTAGAGAAAGAATCTGGCCTATACTCGTATATGATTATGATGAGTAGGAGTTCTACAAAGATGTTGGGTAGACAAGAAATATTGACAAACAAACAGCGGAGCATTACAAAAATGCAAAAATATCTTCAAAGATGCAAAGTCAAACGAATTAGACTGATTCAGAAAAAATTTCAGATGTAAAGAAATGTTTCACATGTAGCTATTTGTATTCATAAATTGCACCAATTTCCAAAAATCTCGAAAAATACGTTTTTTTCTTTATCTAATTGAGGGGCAATAAGTGGCGAGAGATCGTCTGTCTTACAATTATCGCGACGAAGTTTGCAACGAATTTTAACATTGGATCTTAAACTGCATCCATATAAGCTGCAATTAACACAAGAATTAAAGAGTCTGACTTCATAGCAAGGCTCGCATTTGCTAATGAAATGCTTAATCGATTTTCGAATTTTGACAATATCCTTTTCTCTGACGAGGTTCATTTCCTTATGAATGGGTTCGTAAACCGTCAAAATTGTCGTTACTGGAACAGTGGAAATCCCAAAATCAAACACCAGAAACCATTGCATAGTCCTAGAGTGACAGTATGAGCAGCAATCTCTGGCAGAGGAATAATTGGTCCTTTTTTCTTCGAAAATGCGCGGGGCCAAAACGTCATGATTAATACGGAACGCTATGTTGAGATGTTGGACGGATTTTTGGCTCCAGAAATTTAAAGTTCAAGAATAGTGAATTCCAGAACTTGGTTCCAACAAGATGGAGCTACCTGCCACACATCAAATGACTCCATGGCGGTGGTGAAACAGATGTTCCCTGGCAGACTGATTTCGAAAAGAGGTGATATCCCATGGCCCCCACGTAGTCCAGACTTGACGCCTCTTGACTTTTTTTTGTGGGGATACCTCAAACACAAAGTCTACAGTAATAATCCAAGAAACATCGTTCAGCTCAAGGAGAATATCCGTGGTGAAATGGCAGCCATTACACCAGTATTACTGAAGAAAGTTTTCAATAATTTTCGTTTGCGGTTAGAGGAGTGCCGTCGTAGAGAGGCTCACCATTTAGATTATGTTTTTTTTTTAAAGTAAACTTCATTTGTTACTCTACAATGCCTTAGATTTATTTTAACCATACCTTTTGTATTTATTTTTTAATCTGTTTTTTAAATATGCACGTTCTATTGCGCCACCCTGTATAATATATTCCCAGTGGTAATTTGAAATTGAATATAGGATGAAAAAAACTGCGAGATACAGGGTTATTCATTTAGTGGTTTCAAAACCGCAGGTCTAGCGGGGCTGTCAGCTGTTAAATATCTGTCATCTGAAGTATGACTTATTTAGTGAAAGTTTTGCAATTTACAAATATGGATCGTTTAACAAATGAATAATGCGTAGAAATAGTTAAAACTTACTACAAATGTGGTAATTCAAACGTGGGACATTATAATCGGCTTACTAAGCAAGGAATTGGCGAGATTATAAAAAAATGGAGAGATAGAAAGCGGTACAAATGTATGCACTGCCGAAAATGTGGCTTCTGTAACTAAAAGTGTGGCTTATAACTCGAATTTGAATTCAGAGCGCTATGGCTGCATGATAATCGACCTTTTTTCTGACCTGCAATTGAAAGTTACGAACGGGACGACATGTGGTTTCAACAGCACGGTGCCAAGAGCCACACAACACGGTTTTGGCTTTATTGCATGAGAAGTTTCAAGAAAGCATAATTTCAAGTTTTGGCGACTCCAATTGGCTACCAAGATCATGCAAATTGATGCCGTTTGATTTTTTTTGGTGGGGCTACGTCAAAGTCTGTGATTACAGGGACATTCGCTAAACGTTGGAGCATTTGAAAGCCAACATCCATCAAGCTATCGCCGAGATACGGCCAGAAATGTGCAAAAATGTGGGTGGAAAACTACTTCAAAAGGATCCACTGCTGTAACTAATCCACCTAATAGCAAAGTCCAAACATTATACTGAAATAAAAGTTTTATCGAATTTGTAGCTTTTTGTGGCTTTTATTTAACTTTACTTTTGAAACTGAAAAATGGATAACCGGGTATTTAACATTTTCTAAACATTTTTAGAGGTGTTTTCTTAAAATAACTCATAGAAGCAGTCACTTGGAATAAAAATATTTTCCGGAGCTCTTTAGAACAAATCTGATATATTAGGTATTTACATTTTTTATTTATTTATTTATTATAAAAATTATTATTATATTTATTATTTTCTTTTTTATGTGTTTTGTTTTTTTTTATTTACTTCACGTAAATCGAGGCACTCTAATATACATGTATCAGGAGAATGTTTCATGCACCACTCACTTCTCTAAATATATTTCTAATAGCCAATAATTTTGTAATATTTTTTTTTTTTACCAAATCCCACTTTAGTCATAGATCATAACGAAAGTTATTGGCCTGATGGCTTTAAGACGCAGCTCCGACTGTATTGCATAACATTTCAAAGTGTATAAACATTAAACAGAATCACTCGACTGAGTGTAATTGTCAATGTATTTCTATAGAATTACATTAAATGACACGCGCGCCGTCCAATACAAACTCATAGAACACTAGCCAACAAGGTTTTGAACTGGAGTAACGAAAGACCTTTCCTAGGGTAATTTGGTGGACTGAATTCGAATCTGTCATTGGTTTTTCTTTATCACGTCAGGTTTTCGAGATACAAAAAAAATTGTTTTTATTCGTTTTTTACATAGAAACATCATTAGTTTGTTTAAAAATCAATGAATTTTCGAAAGTGAATGGCGTTATTTGAACGTCGTTTGTATTTTGTTGGTTTGATTTCACGTCTAAGAGTGCAGCACTAGTCTCTCAGCATGCTTTTGTCCCAAAATCCTTGATAATTCCTTTCAATTTTCATTAAGTCTTGCTGAGCACGCTCCGCTTGTTCGTCGCTTACCGCACCAAGAGTTTGTGGAAAAAAAAATCTAAATGCGAATGAAGAAAATGCATTTTGAGTGACATTCGTGCATCTAATTCGTGATAATTTTTCAATAATTCAGCAACAATTTTTCTGTAGTTTTCACTTTTATTGTTTCCAAGAAAACTGTTCACGACGTCCTTGAAAGATTTTCAGGCTGCAAATTCGTTCTCCAATAAACATTGTGAAAAATTGTTATCATTTGATAGCTTTCTGATCTGAGGGCCAACAAATATGCATTCTTCGGTTTTAGCATATGAAATTTTAGGAAAAATCGTTAACAAAGTTCTTTGAAAGGCCCAATTTTATGTGCAGTGGCGAAACAAGAACGTCATTTGGACCAATTAATAATTTATTTGAGATGTTTTGTTTTTCTGGTGAATGCTCAGTTCTTTTTGACCGCTCTGTTCTGACGTAATGATGACATGTAGCGCGACTATCCCATAGATAAAGGAAACAACAATATTTTGTGAAACCTCTTTCCATACCAGGTGACAAACCAAAGACCTGAAACAGATTAATTTATAGTTATTTGCAATGATCTATACTACATGAAAATGTGGGGATCCAGGAAATTTTGAGTTGCCTGGAGCGAAAGGTGGCTTTTGGTTTAGAATTGTGTGAGCCGGAAATATTCCAAGGAAGCTTGTAATATTTCTCACAAATTGTTCACCGAGGAAGGAAAAAATAAAGAATAAAAACACAAGCAATTAGAATTTGGAATGGACAATTTGTATTTCTTTATTTGCAATTGAACAATCTGCGCGGAAGCTTACCAATGTGAACTGGGTAGTTTGAACTCGCAGTAACAAGTAAGTTTTAGCTTGCAATTTTGGGAATGACAAAACGACTAATAGAGTATATAAGACAGATTGTAGCCATCTTCAGAATATTCTGTAACACACACCAATCAAACTATTAAAGCTTGAGATGGTGTGTGATTTACGACCTCAAGCCGTGGATGTTTGGCGGATTAACATTAGGGTGGCCAGGCGGATGCCAAACTAAAATGAATATGAAAGTTATCGGAAATATACATATTTTGGCATCAACACTACACAATCAAAGAAATTTAAATCACACATCTTAAGGTCACCACAGATCTTCCATTTATTATCGTTGTATTTAAGTAATGTCAAAATTTTACTCATTGATTCGTAATTTTCTTTTGTATTAACGGCATGAGCAATTGGTAGGGCTGGGTTTTCATTTCCGTTATGAAATGGTAAAAAGAAGAGCCTTTAAACTGCACTTAAAGCCATTAATAAATAATTTCCATTCAGTTTTGTCATAAGGCTGGTTAATTTTTTGAAATAAACCATCAACATCAATACATTATAGAAAAATATGCAGCCAATTCCAAGCTTCTATCTTTATAAACTGTTATTTTTGTCCCAACTGCAAGATGTTTCCACTGCTGCAGGCGTGAAGCTAGTAATTCTGCGTTTTGCTTCTTTAAATGTAAATCCCGAATTAAATCATTCAGCTCAGCTGGAGTCACTAAACGGCGTTCATCATCAGCCTGATACAAACTACCACTGCTGATGAAAGACGTTTCGGACTCACTACTCGTAGCACTGGCAATGACTGTTAATGGATCAGTTGGTGGACTTTGAACGGGTTTGCAAACCAATGGGACATTCGCGTAAGTAATATTTCTATATTGAATTTAGCAACTTTTGTTAAACAGAAACAACAATCGGTTTGGTGGTTACTTGACTCTCTCCGAGGTACTGGAATGGAAAAATCGAAATAGATCTTCTTGCCATTTCTTGAAAAAACATTGTCGGCGTCCACGGTTTATTCAAGTTTCTGGCAGTAAAACCGAAATATCTGATATCATGGCGTATACTTTTTTTCTAACCAGATATTCACCACACACAAAGCAAGAATATCTTGAATCAGTAACAAACGATCTCCCCCTGACTTGCTTAAACTCTACTGTTATGAAGATTTAGAATATATCTGTGGTCACAACCCATAACAGCCTAAGTCTGTTTTTCAATATTTTCAGTACAGGAGTTTAAAGTTTTGAATCTTCACTGAAAATCAGGAGAAGGTGTTTTTTGGAAAACTTTGCTGCAGATTCCAAGGAAACGAATTTCTTTATTTAGTTGTTAACAAAAAATAGTTGTTTATTCTCGCAGTCAAAAGATATTATCGAAAAAGACACTTAGGCTCTTATGAATTGTTGAACGAAAGAAAGTCAAAAAGTTCAAATTGAGTTAGGCTATAATTTCAGATTAAATAAAAAACTTTAAGTTTGGAGAAAGACCTTAACTCAATTTATGTTTATCAAAAAACGAAATTGTAATTCGGAATAAGAGCATAACTCAAGTTAGGAAAATAAAATTGTTTCTTTATTTTTTGGATTTACGACTTAAGTTGATTTAGGCAATGATGAAAAAATAATGTTTTTATTTGTTGTAATCCTAAATTGACTTAGGCAGTTATGCCAAAACAGTCATTTAGAAAAATAACTTAAGCTATTAGGTTTTTTAGGATTAATTGCCTTCCTAGAAGAGATACACACATGAAAAATTTAGAGCAAATAAATTTAGACACGCTGAATACGATGGTGCTAATAACTCAATTGTGTCCTAACTCGAGTTAGGCTGTTACGGGTTGTGACCACAGATATGTCGGCTTCTGTCAAATTAATGGTTGTGGAGTTGCAATCGCATTCAGCTCACCCAGTTTAGTTAAAAAACATGCCTCGTTTCTGCAGTCAATTTTTTTCTCCAAATTTGTAGGACAGTGTAAGTGAATAGGAGCAGTCATAGCGTATAAAATTCCACTACCACTATGCAATGGCACACATTCATATTATATGTTAAAATGTGTGTAAGATGCCAGGAGGGTTTTCAAAGTGTGTAATCGCTCTGACATACAATCTGTCGCAATATAAAACCGATTACACATGCAGACATTTATAACTTTAAATTGTCAGGAAATTGAAAGCAATGCTTTTAAAAATGAATTCATTTTCTTTAGGTGTTGTGTAGGGAGAGAGTCTTATTCGACAGCCATAACTGTGAAATGAAAAATATTTTGATAAACATGAAAAATTTCTAAGCGCCTTTACGGTCGCACCTTCCCGTTTGAGTATTCAAATAAAATCATTAGATTCATTTACATAATTTTGTATGGAAGTACCTTCAAGCCGCAGGTATTGATTTAATAGCAATCGTACCCGGGGGAAATGGTAAAAGCATGTAACTCCTTAAGTTGAGGTAGCAGCAGTTTGTAAACAACCTCTGAAAAATGTCAAAAATAGCGTTGTTATGTCATACATATTATGCTATGTATGCATAGCAAATTTCATAACAGATTGAGAGGCGCCAGGAGTGTTTATATTGTGAGGAATCTTATCATTGTTTTTTTTGCTTTCATTCGCCGCAAACAATACCAAAGCGGCAACTAGACGAGCATCTAAATGGGATACTGAAGTGTACTTAAAAAAAGATTCACACGTCAATTTCTTCGTTTTGTTTCCTTAGAAAATAAATACTTGTCTACAAATATTGTAGTTGGTGTCCTACACGAAAATACATATGAAATTTTCAAGGCACAATGTTATGTGTAAAATGAACAATTGGAAATACTACGAATTATGCCGTGAAATTATGACATTTGTATAATTTATGTGCGTTGTCATTGAGCCATATAATGTACTCATACATAAATGTTCATCATGAATTTATCATTAATTATATGGACTGGTGTTTGGCACGTGCTCAGAATTTATTGAGTAAAGATTATGGCTTCACATCAGACATAACAAACAAGATTTTAATTCCAGGAATTCTCGAATTCTCCTCACAAACATATTTTGAAAACAATACAGTGGAGAACTCGTGATTAATAATGATGGAAATATACCAGATTTTCAAAGAAAATTAGACAAATGATGTTAAAAAAGAACAGTCGAAATCGTTTTTAGCGACATCAGATGCAGCAATGAACCGGCTACAACGGTAAAATCCCAAGGTCCCGATTTTACCTTATTTAAGATGTAGCAAAAATAGATGCATTATTTTTTCTTGACATTGAAAGCTTTATTATATGATCCGATTCATAATTTTGTTTAATAACCTATAGTAACAAGTTAAGGTAATTGAATTACGATTCACAGGTGGAAATTCGCCATATGAGGGGTTTTTTGTGGTACCTCATGTGAGACCCATTTCTTTGTTTTTAGCGTTATTTAAGTGCTAGCAAATGGGGTTTTTATGTAGCGTCTTAAGCTTTTGCACAATCAAAACAGTGCTTATATGATAATCGGACTTGACCATTTCTATTATTCGATCGACATTTTCGACAATTGGTCTTCCAGAGCATAGTGCACCTTTGACCTGAAAATTACCGGAATGGAATCTACGAAACCAACATGGCATATGGTCGGGCGTTACAGTATTACGATCATAACCATTATTAACATTTTCAGCAACCTGGCTTTGCGTTTTCGCCTCTATGGAAGAAAACCTTTTTGCTAGTGTCCAAGCAATACTGAGTCAAAAAATCACAAAAAAAAAGCCTGTGTATTTTTTTGAATACGAAATGGTGTCCAAACAAGTACGCAAGATTTAAATTTGGCGCCATTCGAAGTGTCATTATTTGACATTTGAACAATTGTTGCTATTTGCTAGTAGAAGGTACGAAGTTAGTAAAAATGGAGCGCTACATGAATGAACAACGCATTCTCATTGTGAAATTGTTTTACCAAAATGGTGAAAGTTTTGCGGCTACAGTTCGCAAATTGCAATCAATTTGGGATCACAATAATGATCCAAAAGAGTCAACTGTAAAGAGGTTAATGAATAAATTTGCCAAAACTGGGTCTGTTAGTGATGCAAAGACAACAACGCACCTTCGACCAGGTCGATCGACCGAAAATGTCGCAGCTCTACATGATGATGTCGCTCAAACTCCATTCACCTAAATTCGACACCGAGCTCAGCAAATTGGTGTCTCCAAATCCACTATGCTGCGAATTTTGACGAAAAATTTGCATCTTCATGCATACAAAGTTCAATTGACTCAGGAACTGAAGCCAGCTGACCATGGACAGCTAAGGGAGTTCCTTAATTGGGTATTAGAGAGACAACATGAAAATGCTGATTTTGCCGATAAAATCATCTTCAGTGACGAGGCCCATTTCCATCTTGATGGCTTCGCCAATAGGCAGAATTGTCGCATTTGGGGTGAGGAAAATCCTCGAGTGATTCACGAGAATAAATGCATCCTCAACGTGTCACTGTGTGGTGTGGATTTTGGGCTGGATGTATCATTGGACATTTTTTTTTATGAAAATGAGGCATGTTAAGCGCAAACAGTCAATGGTTTTCGGCATCGTGAAACGATAACCAGTTTTTTCGTGCCTAGAATTGAAGAAATGAACGTGGAGGGCAATTGCTGCATCAGTCATTTAAATCTTGCGTTCTTGTTGGGACGTCCTTATATTTCAAACGCCATCTATGATAACTAGATCGCGATATATTGATTACCAAACATTCCTATTGGAAAAATTATGGCTTCATTTCTCTTTATAAGAAATTTCCGGTGAATAATTATGATTTGGCAAACATTTCCTCATTTACTAACGTTTTTGTTAAATAAATGGGAATATTAGGATCGTCTCTGCCAAATAATTTCAAATTTCTAAAGGGTGGCGCATAAGTAACGTTAAGATTTATTCAATGTATATTTTTTCTTTCTGCTTTTATTTAACGTTGGCATTTATTAAAATTTAAACTATAGTTTGGAAATATATTCACTTTATATATTAAAGATAATATCTTTTAAATGGTGCCCATTGTTTGCTTCTATCTGTCGTGCTTTTTCCAAAGCATTTCCAATATCTTTTCTTAGAGTTTCAGGTCCCTGTGCCCCCACTTCTTCTCGGATATTGGCCTCAAGTTGTTGGATGGTTCTTGGCTTATTGGCATATACTTTACACTTTAGGTGGTCCCAAAGAAAAAAATCGGGAGCCGCTTGAAATCACAAAAACTTGATGTTATTCGACTGCCAAAAGTTTCGCTCAAGATAGCCATAGTTGGATGAGCTGTATGAGCTGTGGCTCCATCTTGTTGGAACCACAAATCTGGATTGTTCTACACTTCTGGCCTTAAAGAATTTTCAATCGTTTTCCGGTATTGAATGCCGTTCTTTCGTCGTTTTCGAAAAAATATGGTCCAGTGATCCTCTCTGAAGTTATTCCACACCTTATTGTGCCTCTAAGTGGGTGCATTTGATCTTCAACAATTATTCTTGGATATTCGGTGTCCCATATTCTGCAAGTTTGTTTATTCACGTGATCATTTAGGTGAAAATGAGCCTCATCGCTCATTATGAGTTTGTGAGTAAACTCGTTTTTTTTTTCTAAGCTCAATTCTCGAATTTCGAACATGAAAGAAATTTCAATATGATTTTTGTGTCTGAATAATCGAATGCTGACTTTCAAAGTAAAATTTAACAACTTTGGTTCTTTGTTCTGTGCTGAGCTTTTCCATCATAAATTTCCTAAGTATTGTCTAGTTAGTTCTGTAAAGAGACGAAAAAAAGGACGAACAAAAAATGTATTCACTGATCAATACTTAAGTCTACTTATGCGCCACCCTATATATAAGATAATTTAAGTACAATCCACAGATTAGACGTTTTTTGTTGATTTTGAACTCCTTGTTTGAATTTGAATTGACGATGCTTGATCACGTCACAATCTGTTTATAAGAGGGCGGTCCCAAAACTAGCTGACCTGACATCTACACGTCAGTAGATAGGTGCCAGTAATTTGAAAAATATTACTTTGGTGACAAGTGGCTACTTCATAAAACATATATTTTTGGCTTCAAGGCACTACGTTGTTTAGTATTTTTATTAAAACCATCAAAATTAAACGATTTCAGTAAAATTGTAACAATGGGAAAACTGGTCTCCGTTATGTAATTCAATATTTCCATTTGAAAAGTTTCAGTCCAACCAATATTAAAGCCAAGCTAGTTTCTACTCTGGGGGAGTCTGCTCTTTCATTTACCATTGTAAACTATTGTGTAGCAGAGTTTAAACGAGGCCGTACGAGCTGCCAAGACGAACACCGTAGTGGTCGACCAATTGAAGTGTCCACGCCAGACACTGTCAAGAAAATCCACTAAATGGTCGTCGACTGAAGATTCATGAGCTGGCTAAAATGATACGAATTTCAAAAAGTGCTATGCATCGTATATTGACTGAAGATTTGAAGATCAGAAAGCTGTGCGGAAGATGGGTGCCGCGTTCACTTTCAATAGAGTAAAAACAGGGTCGTGAAGAAGTTTCAGTAGTGTGTTTGGCGATGTTTCACCGCAATAAAGCCGAAGTTTTGTCCCAATTTATACTAATGGATAAAACATAATTCCACCACTTCACACCAGAGACAAAAGAAAGCAGTGGACAGTAATGGGAGAATCGTGTCCAAAGAACGCGTGGACGGTTGCATCTGCAGCCAAGGTAAGGGCGTCTGTTTTTTGGGATGCGTATCTGATTATTTTTGTTAATTATCCTCGGAGGGGAAAAACTGTTAATGGCGAATATTATGCAAATTTATTGCGGCATTTAAGTGATGAAATTATGGAAAAAGGCCGTATTTGGCAAAAAGAAAGTGTTGTTTCATCAAGACAATGCTCTAGTTCACACACTCACTATTGCGATAAGCAAAATTAATTAAATAAAGTTCGAATTGCTTCCCCACCGTCGTTGTTCGTTGGATTTAGCTCCCTCGAATTATTTTCTATTTCTAAACTTGAAAAAAATTGCTCGTTGATGAAAGATTTACCAACAATGAAGAGGTAGAGTCTACGGTTGATGGCTATTTTAAGTAGTTTCAACTTTCTTACTATAAACAGAGTATACAAGCTATTGAATATCGATAGAAAAAGTGTATCGAGCTAAAAGGAGATTACGTTAAAAAATTACGAAATTTTTTCTCAACTTTTTTGTGTCTTCTTTGATATGTGGGCTAGTTTTGGAACCGCCCTCGTAAGTAATACGTAATTTCTAGGCAGCCATAACTTATCGTTAAGATCCTTGCAGCGCAAATTTAGAAATCGATTAAATATGTATGCTACTTTCTTGTATTTGGTTATATGACCTGTTCCACACCCGTTGGGTTCAACTAAATCATAAACAGGGTTTCGAAAAGGGTGTCTTTCTAGGAATGAGTATATATTGAATAAGTTTCATTGCATTGCATTTGAGTAGTTCTAGTACTTGTAGTGATTATAAACGTTATTCTATTTCTCTTGTTATTTGAAAAATTTATTTTTACAGGTAAACCGTTCTTGTTTATTGAAATTCTTTAAAGATCTTCCAAACAACTTTACATAAAGCTGGTTTAAAACGAAAATATTATGATATTGTTATAGGGGAATTCACGCCAAATATTTCAATCCGCGAATGTTTTACAAATAAAGAATGACATAATTTAAAAATGTTATGTGCTTAAGAAAATCGTTACTCAAACCGCTTTTTATGTGACAGTCAAGCAACAGAACTTTTCGAACAAAAGTAAACACTGAACTGAATTTACAAAATGCGTACATTCCATATAATATAAATTCTCCTCCATTTCCACTCACAGCTCACCAAGAATGTATTGACGCAGAGGTGTTAACTCAAGCATGTCCTCCCACTCATCCACTATGTCCGTCATTCAATTAAGCGTGTGTTTCACTTAGTTTTACGAAACATCTCATGTCACAGGAACAGACATCATCGTCAGCATTTTTATTGCTTTCCCGGCAAATCTTGTTAATTTTTAGATTCGTTTTCAATTAAAGACGATGTAGTATCACAAAGAGTGTTTCAACAGTTTTTCTCAGAGTTTGACCGAGTTTAATTTAGTTTATAATTAAAGTGTCAAAATACAAAGTTGAAGAAGGAATGTGAAAGAATAACTACGAAATATAATTTTTGCACTTTTGGCAATACAGTTGGTGGTGAAAGGAAGTCTGTTTGATTTTATGGAATTATATTGAAGAGCAAAAATTAATCCAGAAAGACCAGACTTCATACACAGAAACTAACAGTTTTTTTATTGCTTAGCAGATGGACATCAGTAAAACGAAAATACGCCCTATTTTACAGTGTTTCGTCTATGAAGGCGAAAACGCAAACCCTGATGCGATCGTCTCCTTGTTATCAATTTCCATAAAAGTTTTCGCTGTGGCGGAATGTCCGATAAAAATTGAAGTAAAATTTCAATATCTGCATCTTAATCAAAACAAGAAAAACTAAATTAATCTTAGAGTAATGGATGCAGTGCGCACTTCTATTGTTCCAATTGGTTTCGATTAATTACTGGTTTGCAACAAAGTTACCTGTACTTCAATGAAGATATCCGTCGTACACTTATTTGTAGCACGAAATGACGTTGACATGGCATTAAATAAGAAGGGGGGAAAACTTTTTTCAAAGTCAAATTTTTGCAGACGTTTGGTTAGATCACTTGAAGAAGAATGCGCAGAAAACATAAATGCTTACTATCGCATAGAGACATAGAGAAATGTGCTCAAATATATAGACGCTCAGTTAACAGATACGGACGCTTAGGACTTTTTATTGGTATTTAAATGTAATGTTCAAAGTTTTGTATTTTTGTGTAATACAATGTCTTGCTAAATGTTTAGATGCCCCTGAAGGCGATTGGCGAAATAAATCGAAATATTGGGAAATATTAAATAAATCAAGCAGAAATTACTATCGGCTGGTTCGGAAAGTACGTTCGGTTTTTAAAATAAATTTGTTTACAAATTTATATTAAGAAAACATTTATTTTAATTTAGCATATAATCTCTTAATAACTTCTTTCCACCTCTCTGGGAGCTTTTTAATTCCTCTCTCATAAAATTTGCGTGTTTTTTCTGGAAAAAACATTTAATTCGAATTTTCACTTCCTCGTCGTTATGGAAATTCAAATCCTTCTAGTTTTTACTCAGACTGTGAAATAGGTGATAGTCAAATGGGGCGAGGTCTGGGGATTACGCTGGCTGAGGAAAACTTCCCACCCAAGATGTAACAGTTTCTGACGGGTCCGCAGGGTTGTGTGAAGCCTCGGTGAGAGAGTGAACTACCCACACATCGAGGTTGCTCTCATGTCCGAGCTCTTTTATGACCCCGTGAACGGTTGAGACTAATTTTTTTCATTGTTTCCCTAACAGTTCACAGTAATTAAATCTCTCACCTCCTCGGAAACAATTTCTTTTGACTGTCCTGATCTTTGAGCGTCCACTACGGAGAAGTCGCCCGTAGTAAATCTAGTAAATCTTTAAAACCTTTTCTGGCAAGTTCGGTTATTTGGTCCATTTTCTTGATAAACGGACTTTTTTTTCGGCTGGCTTCAGCAATCGTTTTTCCTTTTCGCAAATAATACTCTTATTTGCTCATTTTTCCACTTTTCAAAACTTTTTTTTTACGCTAGAACGAGAACATAAATAGACAATAGTAGGCGGTTTAGAGAGTGGTGGAAGGAAGTTGTGATAGTGTTTGAAGGAACTCTTCGTCATGAGAAGTGATCAAATCAAATGTGTAGGTTTTACATGAGTCTCGCTGTGAAAGCCTTACCCATGGTTTGCCATCACATAGGTGCTGTTTTCCATCATTTTTTTTCTTGGTTATATGTTCTTTCTTTCTTCTAGCGACAGCAAGCGCCCCTTTGGGGTACTCAAACTAATCCCGAAGGATTAGCCAAACTACCAGTGATTTTAAGTACGTCCTTTGGAAAAGCTTCCTCAGGTCCCACTCCCTCACTCGGCCAAAGTACCTTTGTAGTCACTTGGTATGAAGTGAGCTACCTCCCGGGTAGGAGTTGAAGTATCTAGGAGACCTAGATAGACATGAACAGTGTTTTCTAAGCAACCTGAAGCAACGCAAAAGCACTGAAAACACTTGTTCGGGCAACCACAATTAGCACGATGCTCCCACTAGGGCTCCAACACCATTGACCAGGAAGGAACAATGTTCCTTGGGCCCCTGGTCACCCGTGCTACCAGAAGAGAAGAACCCTCTGGTCTGGGTTTCGCAGACAAGCTACTCCAGTTTTGCTTTATCAAACCTCGCATGGAACTGGTAATACATAATTTACAGCATAGATTTTCGATGTCCGAGGAGAGAATATCAACACAGCAAAGCACACCATGCTCCAATCATAGTTCATTAACCAGATCTCTCTGGTCATACAACTATATTAACGGAAAAGATAAATCTTCTAATACCTCCCGACGGCTTCTCTATGTCCGCACCTGTTGCCAGGATGTGTCTTGTTTAACTATGACTCTCTCCTTTACTTGGTTTTCGAAAAACGAGTTCCAAGATCAGTTTGATATCATATTATAGGTGAATCCCAAGACATAATCCACCTTTCCTAGGGCGCCTGGCACAAGGCCACACTACTTTGTTTTTGTACGCAAGCATCATACCCTTTGCCTGCTTAATTACAGGATCGGGTAGAGAGGCTTGCGTTTTATGGGTAAGCGGTACAAAACATCTTAGGAAACACCCGCCTACCCACATCAGAAGTGATGTGTGGTGAATTAACGTCTTAAACAAACTAACTTTCCGAACATTCTGATAACATCCTTGTTTTTCAATTCAATTCTGCGACCTCGAGCCAAACAAAACTACACAGAACACTTCAGAAAGTTATAACTTTGCTTCTTTTATTATGCTTTAGTTCAGGTCGCTGTTCACACATTTCCACCGCAGCTCAACTAGTAGTCTTAAGTTAAACTTTGATTGTTTGAAACTAGAAAATATTGAATAACAGCGTTCGTGACGTGTTTTAGACTTAATGTCGATGCCAAATTTAATATGACTGTAAGTGAATCTTCATTAATATAAAACAATGCAATCTATTGGTAGTCGAAAATAACCGCATTTGCATAAATTTATTGAGTTAATTAATATATTAATATGAGTAATACTTATAAGACCGATTTTTACTAAAACGTTGAACATCTGTTGGTGTCTCATATTCCATTCAACTCTTTCAACCAGTATCAATCATCAGCATTTTCTTAATGGTTTATCTTTATGGTTCTTTCAAAATTGCAAATATTCATGACTTTATCGTTAAATCTTTTGTGAAGCGTTATGACAGAAATCTTATATGTGTTGCATTGATGCGTTCTTTTATAGCTTGCTGTCCCATCAGATTCAATCAATTTAAGTCTTTGAAAGGCCAAAAGGACAATCTATCACAAGTCTTTTGTTATTTTCTCGATTTTGTTGATGCCGTGTTTGTATTAATTTATTATCTTTGAAGATAATGCGATAATATATTCAGTGTGTGGTTTGTGCAAATTCTGCAAATATAAATCTTTGGTTGAATGGCGTAAAATTATTGTACAGAGTTGCGCAAAAGTATTGCCTTTATGTGGCAGCCGTGAAGAGGACACTTAAGAGGAAATACAAATTTATTGCCTGAAATATTTTTGTTTCTCATTGCCTCTCTTGGGAGGATGTGGCTTCCGCAAAGCATGTCCATCTTACTCGGCTTGGTGCTGTTAGTTTTGCATCTTCCCATGAAATATTGCACTGTCCTAGTTCTTGGAGTATCTCTTCTTTGGTCGACCACGGCTTCTTGAGCCTTGAGGATTCCTCTTCAGCCCTAGCCTTGTGATGCTGTCCGGTTTCTGTCGCATGGTATGGCCGCTCCAATTCCAATTTCATCGTTTTATTTGTTTTAACATAAGTTCTTTGTTGATTAGGTTCCAGAGGTTCGTGTTGTTGCTGTTGTTAGGCCAGAATGTCCTGCATATGATTCTGAGGCACTTGTTGACGAATACTTGTAGCTTTTACGTAATGATGTTCGATATTATGCAGATTTCACTTTTGTACAACAGAGTTAACTTTATGCATGAGTTAAATATTTTAAAATTGATTCGTCTGGATATTTGCGAGCTTCTCCATACAGATAAATAAAGCGGGAGCGGCATTTGGACGATTACAAGTCCGTATGCCGCTTTCGCTTTATTGAGCCTGTTATATATGTATGTTTCTACGCCGCCATTCGTTGTCACTGTACTGCCTAGATAGAAGAAGCTGTCCACGTATTTGACTCGTTGGCCTTGTTGCATGATGTTTACTGTGCTAACGTTGTTGATTCTCATAGCTTTGGTTTTCTGGATATTTATCTCAAGTCCAACATTGCGCACTAATCTTTCCAGTTCTTCTACTTTTGTTTGCTTGTTGGAGATCTTATGCGGGAGTAAGCAGATATCATCTGCATAATCCAAACTCTTGAGTTGGCGTGAGGGACTCCATGTAATTTCTCTTCTCTCTGAACAGACTTCGCCCATAATAACATTCAGTACGATGATTAATAGTTGAGGTAATAGAGGGCATCTTTGCTTTACGCCAGTTTTGGTGTGAAATGATTGACTGATGGTTGTAAAGATTGTAAAGACTGAGAGTTTTGCATCCTCGTACATGAATTCTCTAATGATTCTAGTTATTTTCTGGGCTACTCCTTTTTTCTCAATACTTCCCATATAGTAGTCCGTCCGATGGTATCGAAGGCTTTCGTGGAATCTCCGAACAGTAGTGATATTGGGGAGTACGCCATTCTAGGGATTGTTCTATTATGATGCGTAGAGTGTTGGCCTAATCTACGCAATTCCAGTTTGGCCGCAAATCTGCCTGTTGATCTTGTAAATTGTTCTTTATCTTGCACCTGAAATATTGACCAACTGAAAATGGCGAAAAGTTCGTATATGCGATAACTAGGATGCCAGGAAAAAAAAATATAAAACTTCACAATAAATAATACTCAAGAATACAATTGACATCTTTTATGACGAGAGGTCATTGATAAAATTGCTCGATTACATTTCTGCCACTATATATTTGTCTTATTCAAAGTCAACAAATAAGTGCTTCTATCGTTATGATGCATACTTTTGTTTCACTTTGTATTGGTTATTTTCCAGTTTATTTGTTTATGTTATTCTTGGTTTGTGTGAATTTGGATTTATGTTCCATTACGTATACTAAGCGATTTGGTTACACTCCATGTTTGCTTATGAATGATATTAAATTACGTAGAACGGTAATATCATTTATTTACCATAAAGACCACATGAAACAATTGTGAAATTTGTTTGGGTATCCAGGTTTCCTTTTTGCTGCCATTTGTGAAATTTGCTATATTATTGTGGTCTGAATTCAACCACCAAAGGAATTTTCTTTATGTACTTTGACTGCGTATGAGTTATATTAATTTTGTGCTATCTTATATTACTTGTACGTACATATGGAGACACAAGAGATGATACTAAGAGTTGTTCGTTTAATTTCTAATTTACGTTCTATCAGAAAAGTAGCCGGAATTGATCTTTTAAAAAATTCCTCCTAAAGAGAATGTCAATCGTCGTCCTTACATCGTCGTGTAAGGAATCACCGAAAATGTTACAAAAGGCTTACGGTAAATCGAAAAAAATATATAACGAACATATAAGTGGTACAGTGCATTCAAACGTGATAGAGTTGTGCTGAAAGATTTGCCTAGTTCTGGTTTGTCATCAACTTCTTCCACTGTCGTTAACATCTATAAAGTGATTCAAATAACGGCTGATAGCAGACAGTTAAGATTTAAAGAGATTACCGCAGAACTTTCTGTGTCTCACGAATTTGTACCATTGAACGTATTTATTTGCGTATTAAATTCGCCGCCGCTAGTTTCGAAAGGTCTGAATTTTCTTCAACAATTCAATCACGCTAATGTCGCCGAAGACATGCTAGAATGATTCTGTTTCGAATCCACATTAATAAAACATATTGCAGTAGTCCCAAAACTAGCCGACCTGACGTATAGATGGTGCCAGTAGTTTGGGGGAAAAAACTTATTTTGGTGAAAAGTGGAAACCTAATATAACATGTGTTTTAAATTTCGAGGCGCCACGTTTAGTACTTTTATTTGAGCCATCAAAAGTAAACGATGTCAGTGAATTTGTAAACGTGGAGCAAATTGGGTACCGTTATGTAATTTAATATTTCCATTTGAAAGGTCTCAGTCCAACCAATATTAAAGCCGAGCTATATTTTACTCTGGGGGAGTCTGGTCCTTCGCTTGCGACTATAAAATATTGGGTAGCAGAGCTTAAACGAGGCTGTACGATCTGCCAAGACGAATATCTTAATGGCCGATCAATTGAAGTGTCCACGTCAGGCACGGTTGATAAAATCGACAAAATGGTATTAGATGATTGCTGGTTAAAGGTGCATCAGCTAGCTTAAATGATGGGCATTTTAAAGAGCGTTTTTAATCATATATAGAGCGAAGAATTGAAGATGAGAAAGCTGTGCGCAATATGGGTGCCGCGCTTGCTCTCAATAAAGCAAAAACAGCATCGTGAAGATGTTTCAGTACAGTGTTTGGCGATATTTCACCGCAATAAAGTCGAAATTTGCGTCGATTTATAAACATGGATGAGACATGGAACCACCACTTCACACCTGAGACAAAGGAACAGTAAAAACAGTGGACTGAAATGGCGAAATTATGCTCAAAAAAGACGAAGACGGTTCCATCTGCAGGCAAGATTAAGACGTCTGTTTTTTGGGATGCACATGAGATTATTTTTATTGATTGTCTTCAGAAAGTAAAAATCATCAACCGCGAATATTATGCTAATTTGTTGCAGCGTTTAAATGATGAAATTATGGAGAGAAGGCCGCAGTTGGCGAAAAAGAAAGTGTTGTTTCATCAAGACAATGCTCTAGTTCACACATCCACTATTGTGATGGCCAAAATTAATTAACTAAATTACGAATTGTTTCATCAAGTACCTTATTCGCCAGATTTAACTCCGTCGAGCTATTTTCTATTTCCAAACTTGAAAAAATATCTTGGGGTAAAATATTTGCCGATAATGAAGGGGTGGAATTTGCAGTTGATGGCTATTTTAAGGAGTTTGACTGTTCTTGCTATAATAGGGTAAGCTATTGAATAGCGCTGGAGAAAGTGCATCGAGCTCAAAGGAGATTATGTTGGAGGAGATTTTGTTGTTATGGAATTTTGTTACAGTGTTCGTAAGATATGGTTTTACGAGATTGATGTTCACGCCAGTGAAAAAACTTGTAATTGAAACGAAATCGATAAAACCACGCCAAGAACTGATAAAATCGATAATGTTGACTATTTTTTTTTATTCCTTTTATCAGGCTATTGTGTATTCTGAATTCTAGCCAGGACATTACAAAGACATTGAGATAGCAAATCGGGTGGTAAAAGTCAGATTTGCAAAAAATAAATCAATGGATTCCGCACCATTGCCTCAAGGCAATTATTGTGAAAAATTGAAGAAATATAAGCAAACTGTTATTATATTCATATGATACCGCTCCCTCCAGCTGACTTTTTTCTTTTCCAAAAGTAAAATTATGTATTAGAAGACATAGAAATGAATTCGAAAGGAGAATTGAAATATTCTGAAGAAAATGTATTGTAAAAAGGTGCTGACGAATATTCGTTGACTAAAGTGTATTGTTTTGAAATGAGATACAATAGATTTAAATCAGTATCAAATATTATGTTTTTAGTTGACAAAGTTGAATACATTAGAATACAAAACTCTTTTGGGTGTATAGACATATTCTTTAATTTTCACTACAAGAAGAGTTATATTTTTTTTTCCAATTTTATCTCCATGTAATGTTAGTTAAATCTCTATTTATATTAAATTCTCTATTTTGTGTAAGGCAGAATTAAATTAATACATTAGGCTTTACATCATTTCAAAGGGTTATGAGAAAAGGATTTACACAAATAATTTATGAAAATTTAATATTTTTTAGTCAATTAATGTGTTGTGTTATTGTTCGATTTTGTGTCGTAGATTATAAAAACAAGTCTTTGTTTTCTTTTTGATACTTCATTTAATATATTGCTCGATATTTCGAATGATTTGATTGATTTGTCTGTCATCATTAGGGGTGTCTAAAAATATGTGCAATCAAAACATTTTTTTTGCGCAATAAATCAAAAATACACAGCAAACCGAAGTTAACATTTATTTATTATTAATCATCTAAATTGTTTGCTGATTGATTGCGTGTCGATATATGAGTATAGATAATAAACGGATAACCATTTTTCATTTTCAAGAAAAGTTAAATAAAACACATATAAAGCTATGGTTTCGATGAAACTTTTACTTCATTATAACGCGAAATATAATGTCATTTAAATGACCGCCTCTAGATTGGTTGCAGCAGTGGATTCTTTTTAGCTAGTTTTCGGAAAATGCTATCCAATGACCCCTCCAGACCATAATGGACATCCAACATTCATTTTTATAATCACTTCTTGGTTCTCCGAGCTCTATATGCGGCAATTTTGTTCGTTGACGTAACTAGCGAGTGATAAATGAGCTGCATCATTGAAGAAAGTTTTGTCCGATTGAAAGCCTACGTTTGAATAACCACTTTTGTAGTAAATTTTAATTATCTTTACGCGTTCTTCGGTTGTTAAACATCCATATTTGTAAATGAGAAACCCTTCATTAATTAGATAGCGCTTCAGATGATAGGTATTTGACAGCTGACAGCCTTGATAACTCGGCAGTTTTGAAACCACCAAATGGATAACCCTATGTATATGTACAAGCATCTCAGTGTTGTTACAATAATTCAGTACCGTATCAGCAGGTACATTAATAATTTCAAGCATTTCCAGTGTATGTTAATGATTGTA
Organism: Philornis downsi; assembly: GCA_019455685.1. Lineage (NCBI taxonomy): Eukaryota > Metazoa > Arthropoda > Insecta > Diptera > Muscidae > Philornis > Philornis downsi. The sequence goes on along the minus strand of JAHXMU010000117.1, from coordinate 810,651 downwards.
TTTCATCTCTTCGCCCAAAATCTCCACATCGTCACATGGGCTATAACCAGTTAAAGTATGGTGGGCTGCAAGTGCCGTTTTTTTTTTATTATAAAGGTTTTTGTGAGGTTTTTTGCTCTAGCCTGTGTAAAGCAAGTCCTGTTTTTAATTTCATCTTTGTAGTGAGAATATATAGATTTCCGCACATGTTGAATTCATCCCCATTACATTTTATTTTACAAATTAAATTAGATTTATTTTCTTTTTGCGATTTTTAATAAATAACTAAACTCGTTGTTTGTTTTGAAGACTAAATTGAATTTATTGTTATCGTAAAACGTTAGATTGTTGCTGTTTATCCGAAAATTCTGGAATATACGTCAGTGGTTTATATACATTTTGACTATCTGCTCTTTTGTAGTTTTATGTTTAGTCTATTTTATTAACCGGCTTTTTCGGTTTCAAAAGCAAAATTAAATAAAAAACTTATGAAGCTGTGACTTCGATGAAACTTTTACTTCATAATAATACCTCGACCTTGCCATTATGTACAAAATATAATGTTGTTTTAATGACCGCTTTTGGATTAGTTGCAGTGGTGGATCCTTTTTGGGGTAGTTTTCGACCATATTTTCGCAATCCAACGTTTGGGATTGTCCGCGTAAGCACGGTCTTTGACTTAGGGCCACAAAAAGTAGCTTAACGACGTCAAATCGCATGATCTTGGTGATCAATTGACTTCGCCCAAAAAGTGAAGTTATGCTTTCTGGAGAGTTCTCATGTAATAAAGCCAAAATCGGTCGTATTGTGTGGCTCGTGGCACCGTCTTGTTGAAACCACATATACTCCAGTTCGGCAGCGTGTACATTGCGATGATGCACAGGCCTGACCATACCTGTAACGCTTCCAGTCTCTTCAAATTGCTTGCTCAGTAAGTCGATTATGACGACCATAATCACCTCGCAACTCACAAAAACAGCCCACCTTTCCCTCAACACTTTCGTAGTAAATTTTAACTATTTTTACATGTTCTTCGGTTAATAAAAGATCCATGTTTGTAAATGGCAAACCTTTCACTAATGTTTTGACGTAATGTTTATTAGTTGTCCCTATGATATGGAATTCTGGTGCCACCCATCAGTTTATCAATTTGTCTTGTCAAATGATTGTTGCATCCAAATTGGAAATTTTGTTATCCTGTAATTCCATGGTGAACTGTATTTTCCTATTATTACTGTTGATCTCTTGGATATACTTAGTCTTTATTCCTATATCTTGAAGTTACCCTTTCTTTGATACAAAACGTTAAAATTTCAAAAATAGGATCGTTTTAACAACATCTCACTTGTAAACCAATGTAAAAATTTTTATGTTTAAATGTAGCCTGTAGAAAGCTTAGACTTTGTCAGGAAAATATTTACAAATGACATAAACAGTTCAAAGAAGGCTGAGAATGAATTGCAGACGAAGATCGCAGCGAAAGACCATAAACATGGAAGTTAGATCTAACAAATATAAGAATTAGTGGTAAAAAATTATAGACCTTGCTTATGGCTTTTGTTCTCTAATTCTTAGATTTGTTAGATGATGTTGATGATGATGATGATGATGAAATAATGTGTCAAAACAAAAAAAAAAAAATCTCATTCAACTCAAGATATTATTCAAGAAAGATATTTTGTGCCTTAGGCGTGTCAATTTCGATTGGTGCTAAAAACATTAAAAATTCTTTTTCAAAAAAGTCTGTTGCGTTAAATATATGATGAGATAATTTGTGTCCATCGGTATACATTATTATGGTAGAAGAAGTTTGGATCTGCGCTTATGATCCTGAAGTAACTGACAAATCGAGTAAATATCTAGCCAAGTGTGAATCAAAACTGAATTCAAAATTCAAAATTCGCTCAAAAACCGAAGTTGTGCTCAGAGTTTTCTTCGCTTATCTGAGCATTGTGCATCATGGGATTCCTCCGCCGAGCCAAGCTGTTAGCAAGGAATAGTATTTGACGATTTTTACTCCCTAATAAGGCGACATACCACGCACTGTACTGCATTCTGCGTAAATTTTCCGCCACAAAGACAATCAAATCGTTTAATTTCTGGCTATTCCCTAGACTAAAAAGACCGCTCCCGGAACACTGCGCTCTGACGGCTCTGCTTGAAGGTGGCTATTTGTCTTGCGTCGAGGATTGGAAAAATGTTACTGTTACCGTTTTGTGTCCGGGTGGGAATGCTTTAAAAGTGATGAAATAGATTTAGATCAATAAATAATGAGAAAAAAATAAAAGCTGTTCTTACGTTTTGGATAATTTAGAATATAAAAATATTATACATTTTTTTCATGTCCATGTCTTGATCCAGTAAAATAGTGCTTTCAAATCTTTATGGAAATGATTTTAAAAATGGGCCATTTCAGCCTTTTGATTTGATACAAAATAAACGCTAATTCTGCGCACTTCACTTAAAAATGTGAAGGTCCCTTTAGAGAAAGCACGTTTAGAAGTATAATGCAGGTTACCGCTTAATATCCTTAAAAATATATCTTTAGTGATTTTATATTTCGTTAAACAGATAACCTACTGCTGCGTAACTGTAGATCAACGTAATATAACGTAATAATACAACGTAATTTACTCTTTACAGGTGTCATTTGTAATGTTTCTTTTTTGCAATATCAACTCATCAACCTTTAAAGCTTTGCATTTCTTTCAAAATGCAGCTTGCTGTGATTTTCTTTGTTCCCTTGTAATCAGTGATTCTCTTTGATTATCCTTCACTTCGTTTCGTATTAAGGATTTTTATTGTCCCAAAGAGGAAAATCTTCAATCATTGATGCATCATTGATGTGAATCATGCATGATTTCTGTTAAAATATCGATCCATTTTTAAGAAGTGTTTTAAATGAAAACTCCTCAGCTGCTCCATACGCTTCACTAGCATAGCATTCGACAAGTCTTTTTGTAGCATTTTGTTCTTTTTTTGTTTTTGGAATTGCAGTGAAGTCAACATAAATACTGGTTATGCTACTAAAGGGAAATTTCGATGCTAAATTGTCTCTAATTACGTATTGCTAGTAGGAGAGCAGCCATAAAACTGTGAAACATAACACACGCATGTAAGTGACCAAGGTAAATTATGGGCTTGTTTCTGTTCTTCGGTTCCAAGCACAACATTTAGGGCAAACCATTGGCATCATATGGCTGTTAATGCAATGTCACATCAGCTCAAATTTGAGCAACGGCATTTATGTACATGTCCTTGTCAAATATGCATGTGTGTTTGTCTTAACCACAAACACAGAAAAATGATCATGGTAAAACAAATGTTATTCTTTTCTTCCCTAATATGTGCTTGGAAGCGTATGTAATTGTGTTTGGTTGTGTGAATGTGTCAAATAATATGGTCAGGTATTTGTAGGAAAACACATAAAATGCCTCCAAGGATTTAATAATATTCGTCCTGAACAGACCCAAATATTTGCTTTTTAATGTTTAAATATGAGCAGATTCTAACCAACAAAGGTTTGTTTGCCCAAAAGATATTGCCTTGCAAAAGGTATTTTGCAAAAGATATTTTTTTTCTGTAGAGAATTATGTAATGAATGTGCAATTTGTTAGATTTTTCCTAGTTGTTTTCTTTGAGTGAACTATCATTGATAAAGTGAAAAAAATCTTAATATGTTGTTGACAATTTCCTTCAAAAATTACAAATTCGGTTTTATAGGGAATTTGTCACAAAGTGTAAATATACTTCAAAATCTTCGTATGAATTTACAAAAGAAACTACAGTCTGACGATGCAACATACTCAATTTTGCCAACGTCTCATATAAAAGTTACATTAGAAAATTGTGCGAAGAAAATTCTTCGACCAGAACCACATTTCCATAAATTTTCTATAGAAAATTCTGCGCCGTCTTTTCATAGAAAAGAATAGGTCTGCTTCCTGCAGAAAATTATGCAAATTGTTTATTTATTTTGTTTTATATAATTAATATGTTTTCTACAGAAAATCCATTTTTTATACATCCGTTTTTTAATAGAAAATAACATTTTTTTAGAAATTTAAAAAAAAAATCAGTTTTCTATAAAAAAAAAATTGTTGAAATTTCGTTTTCTGTGGAAAATTTGGTTTTCTATAGAAAGCTTGTTTTCTATGGAAAATTTTGTCTTCTATAACAAATTTGTTTTGTGTAGAAAGCTTACTTTCTATGGAAAATTTTGTTTTCTATAAAAAATGTGTTTTATATAGAAAAATATTTACTATAGAGGGTTTGTTTTCTATAGAATAATTGTTTTTTTTTTTACAGAAAATTCGTTTTCTGCGGCAAATTTTGTTTTTTTTGTGGAAAATCAGTTTTTCTTTCCTTTAGAAAATCATTTTTCTATATCAAATTTGATTTCTATGGGAATCAATTTTTGCATAAAATTGGGTTTCTATGAAAAAACTGTTTTCCATGGAAAACCTGTAAAATTAGCTTTCTATAGAATATTTGTTTTTTTGTGCAAAATCAATCAAACCCACATCTGCTTTCTATGCAAAACCAAAACAAATTTTCTATAAAAGATCTATTTTCTATAGCATATCTTACAAAAGTCTATTTTCTATAGAAAACAAATAAATAATAAAATATTTATTATTTTATACAAAACATATAAATATGGGATTTTCTTTATAAAAATTGTATCCTATAGAAAAATTGTTAAAATTTGTTTTCTATAGAAAATTTGTTTTCTATACAAAATTTGTTTTCTATAGAAAATTTGTTTCCTATAGAAAGTTTGTTTTCTATAGAAAATTTGTTTTCTATAGATAATTTGTTTTCTATAGATAATTTGTTTTCTATAGAAAATTTGTTTTCTATAGAAAATTTGTTTTCAATAGAA